>JAGFNQ010000396.1:31138-208928 GCA_024364735.1 Boesenbergia rotunda
CTTAAATCTTTGTCCGTCTCGGGTAAAATAGCATCAAGTAAACATCCCAAGCAAACAAATCCATAGAAAAATTAGGTTAAGATTAGCAATAAGGAAGGGTAAATAGAATAGACATGATTTTTGTCAAATTGAATTTGAGAGGTAAACAAAATGATTAGTCTCTATAGATGTGATCCAACCATCGAAATATGATTTTGAAAGAATAAGCAAGTTTCTAGATACAATAACATATGTGTATCACAAAATAAGGCTAATCTCACTAGGTAAAAATAATCCATTCTCAATTCCTCAATTAAAGAATCTAAAGCAAAATCGTACTCAAGTATCCAAGATTTATCCATGAACTCAAATTCTAGTTGACAACCAAATTTAATTTATTTTCAAAAGACTCTAATATGATGAAGAAATCTAGAGGAACATTTATTTCTACTCATGTAAGGAAAAGTGCTAAAAACATAAGACATGATATTTACAATGAAGAATTTATTGGAACTTAAAAGTATCTACTTGAGAAAACTTCTTGCGCACAAACTTGAAGTTATTCTTGCAAAAAGTAAGGAAATGGTATATACAAAGAAAATGAGTGCAAAATTTAGTGAACTCCCCTTTAAGTTGGGTATGCGGCATCCATATAGTCCACTCCATCCACCTCTAGCTCCTTGACCTCTTCATGGAATTTCTTGAGTCGGTGGCCATTTACTTTGTACACTTGACTCGTGGCCTCCTCTTGAATCTCTACCACTCCATAAGGAAAAACATTAATCACAAAAAATGGACCCTCCCATCTTGACCTCAACTTCCCTTTGATCAATTTGAGTCTTGACTTGTATAATAGCACTTTGTCACCAATTTGAAATTCTTTGTCCACAATGTGCTTGTCATGAAATTTCTTAGTCTTCTCCTTGTAAATCCTTGAATTCTCAAATGCTTCCAACCGGATTTCTTCAAGTTCTTGAAGATGCAACTTCCTTTCTTCTCCCACCTTAGTAGCATCAAAATTGCAAGCTTTAACTGCCCAGTACGCCTTATGCTCAATCTCTACAGGTAAGTGGCATGATTTCCTATACACAAGTCTATAAGGTGACATTCCAATGGGTGTCTTGTAAGCGGTGCGATATGCCCATAAGCATCTTCAAGCCTTTTGCTCCAATCCTTCCTATTAGGTCCCACGGTTTTTCCAAAATTGATTTGACTTCTCTATTCGACACCTCGGCTTGTCCATTTGTTTGGGGGTGATAAGCAGTAGAAACCTTATGTACAACCCCGTACTTATTAAGAAGAGCCTTCATGTGCTTATTGCAAAAATGGGATCCTTGGTCACTTATGATTGCTCTTGGAATTCCAAACCTGCAAAAAATGTGTGACCTGACAAAACTAACAACAACAGATGAATCATCAGTCCTGGTGGGAATGGCCTCCACCCATTTTGAAACATAATCAACAGCTAAAAGAATATACAAAAATCCAAAAGAAGCAGGAAATGGTCCCATAAAATCTATACCCCACACATCAAATATCTCAAATAAAATAGTTTGTTGAGGCATTTCATTTCTAGCACTTATGTTTCCTGTTCTTTGACATCTATCACAACATTTACAAAACCTGTATGAATCTCTAAACAGGGTGGGCCAGTACAATCCACATTCTAAGATTTTTCTAGCAGTTCTTTGTGGTCCAAAATGCCCACCACATGCTGAAGAATGGCAAAAGGTGAGTACAGAATGAAACTCATGATTTGGTACACATCTCCTAATGATTTGATCACTACAAAATTTCCACAAGTAAGGATCATCCCACACATAATATTTTGCATCACTTTTAAATTTATCCTTTTGAGCTTTCGAAAGGTGTGTAGGAAAAACATGAGCTACAAGAAAATTCACTAAGTCTGCATACCAAGGTGACTCACCATGCAGCTGTAAAAGCTGCTCATCTCTGAAATCATCATCTATGGCCGTGGGATCTCCATCTCCCTCCAATCTGCTCAAGTGGTCCGCTACTAAATTTCCTTGCCACTCCTGTCTCGTATCTCCAAGTCAAACTCCTGTAGTAGTAGCATCCATCTAATAAGCCTTGGCTTCGCATCTGTTCTTCAGGAGGTACTTCAATGCTGCATGATCAGAAAACACAACAACATGAGAACACAATAAATATGATCTGAATCTATCTAAAGCAAAAACTATGGAAAGAAGCTCCTTTTCAGTCGTGGTGTAATTGGCTTGGGCGCATCTAGGGTTTTGGAGGCATAGGAAATGACATGTGGTGCTCCATCTACCCTCTGTGCTAAAACAGCTCCCACTGCAAAATTAGAGCATCACACATTAATTCAAAAGGTAAAGACCAGTCAGGTGATGTAATAATAGGAGCTGAGGTAAGAGCTCCCTGAGTCTATGAAAAGCTTCTTTGCATTTTTCATCAAAATGGAACTCAACATCTTTCTGCAGAAGTCGTGTCAAGGGCCGAGCAATCAAGCTAAAGTCTCTAATAAATCTGCGGTAAAATCCTGCATGTCCAAGAAAAGCTCGAATATCCCGTACGCATACAGGGTAAGATAAAGAAGAAATAACACTGATTTTAGCAGGATCTACCTCAATACCTTTCCGAGAGACTATATGTCCAAGTACTATCCCATGCTCTACCATAAAGTGGCATTTTTCAAAATTTAAAACAAGGTTAGTTTCAATGCAACGATGTAAAACCCTAGACAAGTTATTCAAACATGAATCAAAAGACGTGCCATAAACTGAAAAATCATCCATAAATACCTCCATGCAGTCCTCTAGCAACTCACCGAATATACTCACCATACATCTCTGAAAAGTACCGGGTGCGTTGCAGAGTCCGAAGGGCATACGTCTATAGGCGAATGTGCCAAAGGGGCAAGTGAAGGTGGTCTTCTCCTGGTCCTCTGGATCTATGCAAATCTGAAAATAGCCTGAAAATCCGTCCAAGAAACAGTAGTGTGACTTCCCTGCCAGTCTCTCAAGCATCTGATCAATGAATGGTAGAGGGAAGTGATATTTCCTTGTGACCTTGTTGAGCTTCCTGTAATCAATGCAGACTCTCCAGGAATTCTTGACTCTGGTGGGTACTAATTCATTACTTTCATCTGCCACCACGGTCACTCCAGATTTCTTAGGCACCACATGAATAGGGCTAACCCACTGACTGTCAGAAATAGGGTAAATGATCCCTGCCTGTAGAAGTCTAGTCACCTCTTTCTTTACAACATCCAATATAAGTGGGTTGAGCTTCCTTTGTGGTTGCCTCACAGGTTTGACATTTTCCTCTAAAAAGATCCTGTGCATGCAGATAGCTGGGCTGATACCTGGTATATCTGATAGTGTCCACCCAATTGCCTTTTTGTAGTGCCTCAGGACTTGCAATAATTTTTCTTCTTGTTCTGACTCCAAATGCTGTGCAATAATAACAGGAAAAGTCTGCTCCTCTCCTAGGTATGCATACTTTAAGTGACCTGGTAATGGCTTCAATTCGCTCTGGTCCTCTTCAGTAGAAATAAGTGGTCCCTGGGACTTAGTGCAATCCCCTACACTTTGAATATCAGTAAAAATAGGTGATCCTTGGGGCTCTGTGCAATCCCCTACACCTAGAAAAATGTCTCCAGCTGGAAGTGTGTCTGAAATGTCTTCTGTAAAATCCTCAGTATCAGCAGTCAGTACTCTCTCAGCCTCCTCTGAATCTATAGCTCCTCCAGAAAAATCATCTAGAAATCTCTCAGCCTCCAACTCAGTCTGCGCCAGCTCCTCTAGAATGTCCATGCTCATGATAGAGTGGTCCTCTCTTGGATGCTTCATGGTATCAAAAAGGCTAAATTGTACAACCGTGTCTCCAATCTCCATAGAAAGTGTCCCGGCATATACATCAATCTTCGTTCTGGCCGTCTTCAGAAAAGGCCTGCCTAAAATAAGTGGAGAATGGTGTGCCAAGTAATCTCCCTCCATATCTAAAATATAGAAATCAGCAGGAAATATCAGCTCCTTTACCTTCACCAAGACATCTTCAATCATACCTGCTGGGTGGGTCTGACTCCTATCTGCTAGCTGTATCACCACCCCAGTGGGCTGTAAAGGGCCTATGCCAAGCATCTGAAAAACTGACTTGGGCATCACATTTATCGAAGCTCCTAAATCTAACATAGCATCGTGGAATATGGTGCTCCCTATCTCACAAGAAACAGTGAATACCCCTGGATCTTCACACTTCTGAGGAATAGTATGGATAAGTGCTGAGATGTTCTTCCCAAAGCTGACCAATTCATTTTCCTTGAGTCTCTTTTTATGAACACAAAGATCCTTCAAAAACTTAGCATATTTGGGAATCTGCTTGATCATGGTCAACAAAGGTACATTGATCTCCACCTTGCTAAATAGCTCCACTAACTCATTGAATTCCTTGGCTTTCTCTTCCTCCATTTGCTTTTTGGCATGTGTTCTCTGCTGTGGAAAGGGTAAAGGCACCCTAAATTCATCAGTTTTGGCCGGAAATGTAGCTGCTGAATTCTGCCCTGCTGTCCCCTGCGTAGCAGCTGCTGTCCCATGTGCCTCGGCACTGTTTTCTTCTCTGATTTCCACCAAATTTGGAGGGTTGCTTGAGGATTGAGTTGGGAACGGGCTAGGGTCGGAATCAGCTGAATTTGAACTCATTTCAGTGTGGTTTTGGGCCGGAATTGGAGAAGCTGTCCGGTTTCCTGAAAATTCTGCTCTTGGACTCTTAGGAGATGTTGTAACCTTCCCACTTCTCAAAGTTATAGCGCTCACATTGCCTTTTGGATTAGGAACAGTTTGGGAAGGAAGTTGGCTTGATCCTTGAGCTTGATTTTGGTTAATTCCACTAGCCAATTGCCCTAATTGCCTCTCAACGTTTTGATTGTATTGTTGTTGATGTTGTTGTTGTTGAAGAACTTGTTGTATTTGCTGTTGTTGAGCTTGTTGTTGCTGCATCATCTGTTGAAACATATCCTCAACCCTCTGTTGGGACGCATTTCCTCCACTTGAGCTTCCACAACCTCCTTGGTTAGAATAGCTCCTTGATTGACCTTGAAAGGATGAATTAGTTGGCTGAAATTGTGGAGCTTGCTGATTCTGTTGAAAACCATGCTGTTGGGGCTGATTAAAGAACTGATTAGAGGGCTGATATGCTGGAAAATTTTGCTGGGAAAAGTAGCCCTGAAAATTCTGATTTTGAGCTGAAAAATTAGGTGGCAAGGGCTGAAAATTCTGCCCTTGAAATCCTTGACCATAGGGCTGAAATTGCTGATTCATGGGCTGTGATGGCTGAAAGTTTTGTTGATTTGGAGCTTGGAAAGCTGGGAATGACTGAAAGCCCTGCTGCCCTTGATAAGGTTGCTGAAATTGAGGTTCAAATGGCTGAAATTGTTGCTGAAAATGTTGAGAATTAGGCTGAAACGAAGGCTGAAAACTTTGGTGTGTTTGCTGAAAAGTTGGCTGATTGTTTTGAGCTTGTTGGGGCTGCTAGAAATTCGATTGAGGCTGCTGTGAGGACTGACTTTGAGGCTCTTGCTGGCAGAAAGCATTCCCATACCTCAAGTTAGGATGATTCCTCCAACCGGGGTTATAGGTAGAGGAATATGGATTGTTTCTGGCTGGAAATTGTCCTCTCACTAATGCAGCTACTGTCTCGTCCTGTTGGAGATTGGGGCATGAGTCTGAAGTGTGCTCTAGACTAGAGCAAATGCCACACACACTTATCACTTGACTAGAGGGTGGAGGTACTGAAGGAGTTGAACTTAGTCTTTCCATTTTTAATTCCATTTGCTTTAAAGCTGAGGTGAGCTCCATCAATGCATTCTTAACCTCCTTGTTATCAGTGGGAACTGCCTGAACTTCACCCACTCCTCTGGTGCTCAAGGCTCTGCCTCCAAATTGTTGGGAATTCTCAGCCATATTAGAAATTAACTCCCTAGCTTGCATTGGTGACTTGTTCACTAAGGCTCCTCCAGCTGCAGCATCTATCAGGACTCTATCCGTCTGCAGCAGTCCTTCATAAAAATATTGAATCAATAATTGCTCACTGATTTGATGCTGGGGGCAACTTGAACACAACTTGTTAAATCTTTCCCAATAATCATATAGTGTCTCGCCCACCACTTGCTGAATCCCACAGATACTTTTTCTGATTATAGCTGTGCGGGAAGCTGGGAAATATTTCTCCAAAAATGCCTTCTTCATGGCGATCCAACTAGACACATGTCCTGTAGGCAGATAATAGAACCAATCCTTGGCTGCTCCTGTCAATGTGAAGGGGAAAGCTCTCAGCTTGATGTCTTCTTCAGAAATGCCCTGAGGCTTCATAGTAGAGCACACCACATGGAATTCGTGCAAGTGTCTGTTTGGATCCTCCCCAAATAAACCCTGAAATTTTGGCAACAAATTAATAAGTCCAGATCTTAACTCAAAACTTTCCCCCAGCTCTGGATAAGCTATGCTGGAGTACTGAAATGCAGCGTCAGGTGCTGCGAGCTCCTTCATGGTTCTTTGGTGATCTGCCATATCAATGCCTGAGTGAGTGCTGATAATCTGAATAGGAGGAATATCTGTAGTCTCAGAATGAATGGCCTGGCTCCTCTTAACTCTGAAAGTCCTCTCAATCTCAGGATCGAAATCTTCTAATTCAGCACCTAAAGACCTGGTCATAAAAACAAAATAAATCGCAGTAAAAGTAGATAAAAAGATAAATCAAATAAAATCAAATCCAAGGATATAGCAATAAGCACAAAAATAAGTCAAGAATGATATGAAATAAGTGCACAAGCAAAAATCAAACAAGTCAACTAACAGATCCCCGGCAATGGCGCCAAAAATTTGACGAGCCCAAACTATGTGTCACGAATGTGGGCCTCAAATTTAAATGTATATGAAATGCTGAAAACCCTTTTACAATTCAAAAGTATGAAAATGTAATATAGGGGCCACAGGTCGTATTTTTCACGGGGCTAGTTGTCGTGCTTGATTCAAACTTGTAGTTATGTGTCGTTTTTGGGTTTCAAACAAGTAAATAGATTTTGGTTTGTAATTGAAAATGAAATGGCAAATGAAAAATAGGAATCGTGATTTAATAAACTAAACAAGGAGATTGACACTTAAAAACTAAACAAATGGAGACTAAATCCAAACACTTACAAAGTTTTTGATAACTAATTTTTGATTTCAAACACAAATTGGAATGCTATGCAATGAAATAAAAGCAAGGATGGGAGTTTTTGAAAATCAATAGGCTAAACTCAATGAAAAGCATGCGAGATTATGACTCAACCAAGCAATTTAAACTCAACTAGCTAAAGTATTTTGGAACCCAACCGATGCCTACAAGATTAGGATGTGAGTGAGTGCAAGTTTATTGACTTCCAACACAAACTTATGTCATAAAACCCAGTTAAATGCAGATTTCAAAACTGCAATTCAATTGGCACGCAAGGAGAAATTCCTTGTGCCAAAAACTCTTTCCAAGTTAAGAAATGAGTAGGATTTTAGCTCAACTATTTCAGCTGAGTAATTCGATTGGAAAACACTGGAATCAAGACAGACTAGGCAAGCTTAAGGCAAGGAATTCAAAACTAAATCAGAACTAACGAAGCAAAAGAGATCAGAAACAGAGATATGCAGTAATTCAAATTGAATGTTCAGAATTTCAGCCTTAGCTAAACTAACAATCGGGAATGAAATGCAACAATCGAAACCAAGCTCTAAGTTAACTAGGGAAACATATATCTGACTTGAATGCAAGGATTAACCACTAATAAATGAAGAAACAAGAGAGAAAACTAACACTCAGCTACCAATCGAAAACTTAAAGAAAATTCAGAGATTGGAATGGCACGCAACAACTTGACTTGGCACGCCAAGAATTAAGCTAAAGCAAACTGGAATCTGACTTAATCTATCACCAAACAAGTTCCTAGTTAACTTAACTTGAAGATTAAAATCCTAATTGAGCTCAAACACTTCAGAATTACAAACTAAGTTGCTGAAAAACTGAAATTGCAGAAAAACAGGGCAGAATTCGACTACACTGAAAGCTATGGCTAAAACAAGAATTTAACTACGGAAAACTACTCCTCGATTCCTTCCCGAGCTCAGGATCTTCTTGGTTGTCAATCAAGAGCCGGCTTCGAACCCCTAGGCTCGGCAAACCAGTGGAAAAACAGCTTCAATCCATCGATTCTGCTCAAACTGCTTCAGCTGGGAGAATTCCAATCCAATTGCTTCGATCTTCGTTTGTGGAGCTGCGATGGTGATTTGGGAACAACCTGAGGTCACTTGAGAACCCCTACAAGTGCCTCAGATCATCGGAAATGGACTGTGGCGAAGATCTCAGTGCTCGGACCACAGAGATTGCGAAACCCTCAACAAGCTCTGTCCGGATGAAATTTGAGCTGAAATCTCGGTTGATGCTGCCTTCTTCAGATTCAGATGATGAAATTAGGTTGGAAACGAGGTGGTCGCGCCTTAGATTGAAGAAAACTTGAAGAAAATTGGATGAAAACGAAGAACTTGCGAAGACGGCGTAGACGCGACGGGGAAGAGCTTCTGTGCCATTTTCCTTAAGTATTAACCAATGGACGGCTCAGATCGATTTGAGGAAATCCAACGGCCGATCTCGCTCTGATTTGAGCCAAACTTTGATGATGGTGATCTGAGGTCAGGATCTGCCTCGTGGTAGCTCGGATCCTCTAGATGTGCAACGGATGGTCCAGATCACCCTAATCTTTGAATGGACGCTCTAGAGCCCTCCAAGCTTGATCCAACGGTCGATTTAGCTCTGATTGGGATGAAACCTTCAGATCTTGATCATAGAGCTTGATCAACCCTAACCCTAGCTCGGATTGCTCCAGATCATCCCGGATGGCTCAGATCTAGCCGCTCTCGAATCAGACGGCCCGGATTAATCGTAGGCTTGATAATTCGATCCGGTTCACTTCCGACTCAAGTTTGAACCAATATGCTCTAGGTCCCGGAACCTTTGATGCCTACAAAAATAAATCAAGAATTTAGTGGCCAATTAACTCAAATATGTGTAATTTTGCATTTAAGTCCAAAATATGAATAAGTTCTAAAACCTAGGCAATTTCACAATTTTGGCAATAAAAACATAGATCAAACAGGGATTTAAGCCACTCAAATGATCAATAAAATGGAATCTATCAGGCGTATTTCTGAATTTGGCCAGAAAAGCTGATTTTCAGGGTATCAGTCGACTGCCCTGGAGGGCAGTCGACTGGTCAGGGCTGGATTGGGTATCCAGCAGCTGATTTGTATCCAAATGATGAAAAACAAGTGTATAGGGGACTAGTACACTGTGTTTAGGATCATTATGGATTAAAAAATCCAATAATTGAGATATTGTTGGAGTCTTTTTGATGTTAGGCAAAGGGGGAGAAGTGTTAGGTTTAATTTGGGAAACCAAACACACCTTTGCAAGAAACCTTAGGTTTAGGGGGAGCTTAGATAAAGGGGGAGCATGATTGCTCCATTCTTGGTGGAAGGGGAACCTTGGAGAGGTTTTAAAAAGCCTTTGTAAGCCCAATGTAGGGGGAGCTTGGGAGAAGCTTTAAAAAGTCCGTTTTGGTGAAAATTCCTAACTTGGGGGAAGTTAGGTGTGGGCTGCCTTGGGATAGGATCCATGTTTGCATTGTATATGCGTTGGCGGTGTAAGTCCAAGGTGGAGCCTTGGCAACGTAAGTCCAAATGTTTGTTTAGTATTGTTATTGCTATTTATTACTATTTGTTTCCCTAACTTAAACGTATTGTCAAACATCAAAAAGGGGGAGATTGTTGAGGCAATCTATGGCTCGGAGTGACTATGTGTTTTGATGTTTGGGCAAAGGGTTTAAGTTAGGTTTTCCTTTGTGATCTAATATGTGTATGTGAGTATGCAGGAGTTGCATGTTTACACATATTGACTTAGCTGAACGGCTTCGGTATGGTGAAGGGTAGTATGGAGACAAGCTGGAGGCTTGTGTGCACCCGAGGGACCTTGGTATAGCAGGGATGATGAGTGGAGGGGCGTGGACTTCGAGGCGTACGTGAAGGATGACATGGAGATAAGCTGGAGGCTTGTGTACATTCGAGGGACGAGGGACGAAGACGAAGAGGACGTGAAGGTAATAGTCAAGGCTGCTGGTAAAGAGTCAGTTGAGTCAAGGGACATGAGCCGAGGGAGGAGGACTCCAAGGGCAAGCCGGGAAGTGGACTTCAAAGGGTACACGTGAAGGGTGGTGTCACGCCCCGAGACCCAGGAGCCGCTGTTCCAATATAAAAATCGGACAGCACCTCCCCTGTCCGGCGGACAATTTACACACACAAACAACACACGCAATAATAATTTGGCCTCAGGCCTCAAAATCAAGACATAACATAATCATAACACAAAGTAAACCATACCTGACTGCGGACCGGTCCGACTTACAACAAAAACAACAAACACGTAGTCCATTAGAGGACTCAAAAAAAAATACAATACCAAGACAAATGAAACACGATACAAGTTCCACGACATAAAACCAATACAAACCAAATAATACGATGTAGAGGAACATAACTACGTGGAAACACCCATCACTGGAGTCGTGGGGACCTGGGACTGGCAACTGGGGCTCCCCTGGAGACCAATCAACCTGGAAACAAAAATATGGGCAACAGTGGTGAGTCCAAATAAACTCAGCGGATACCAGAAACATATATGCACAACAAGCTATAAATAACAATAAGAATCACACTGATACAGTCTCGAGTATAGAGGATATAACATAATTGAAGACTAAGGGTGAATACATACCAGAGTCCGTCTATCCTGCAGATAGGTGTAATCAATCCCCTATATAACCTCAAGAATAATACACAATCCAAATGGGTATGTCACCTGTAAGTGCATATCAAACATATACAACACTCAAACATAACAAGCACCAACAAAGGTGCAATGCATCCTATACACCTGATGCAATGATCTATTTTGTACGCACCTCAGCCACCACCAGATCGGCGATCGGCTGAACAAGAAACAGATAAAGAAGCCAAACACTCATGGTTGCATAAAGAAGCCGAACACTTGTGGCCTACAACATATGAAGCCCAACACACGTGGCTATGCAAATATGACGCCCAACACTCGTGGCGATGCAAGTATGTAGCCCAGCACTCGTGGCTATGCAAATATGATGCCCAGCACTCGTGGCAATGCAAGTATTGTTGGGTATGGCTTGGTGGGTTTCCTAAGCGGATACCTGTTCGATTCGAGAGACCTCTCTATGCCTACGGATTAAAAAATTTAATCTGAATAGAGAGTCATTTCCCATCGACCGTCTCGTGCCGTATCGAACGATTCAAATTGCAACTTAGCCAATTACCAAAATTGGTCTTGCAATTTGCTCGACCGTTCGACCGCGGAAAAGGCGACGAGTTGGTCGCCGGCTTTTGTGTTTATGGTCGGGGTCCAGTTAAATAATTATTGTCTATGATTCGCAATCAAAATAATTAAATAACAAACATGAAATGACGAGGCAATTGAATAAGGTACAAATAAGAATGAAATGAGCCAAGGAAGAATATACCTTCCGTTACCTTACGATCTTCTACCGTATGACCCTCCCCTCTTGGACGTCGTGTGGGCGACGATCTCCCAAGAACCGTGGTCACCAAGTTGATCCCCTCTCCTTGCGCCAACCAATCCCCAACCAAAGGGATGCCGTCGGCCGCTCCTAGGAGATAATCCAAACACAAAACCTTACTATTTCTCTTTTCTCCACCGTTGACACCCGAGCTTCTTCTCCACAGGGAATTCTGCAAATTTCACGCAACTTCTCCGCAGAACAAGTTGAGCGACTTGTCTTTTGCAAGCTGCGTCCGCAACTTCTCGACTGTTGCAACTTTTCTCCCTTTAGCAAAGAGACGTGAGCCACTTTGCAACCTTGGAGTTGCAACTTTGCTCTCGGGAAAAAAAAATTTTCGCCCTCTTCCACTGCTCCAAGAGGCAATTTATAAGAAATTGCCATAAGGATACTTAATTGCATGCAAATGCAATTAATCATCGATTGGAACAGTTTTAAGTGATTGCATGCAATTAATCATGCATGGAGAAGTAACGCATGGAGAAGGAAACACATGCATGAATTTTGAAGGATTCATTCTCCAATTGGAGAATTAGCTGCCTTCTTAATTAATTGCAAAATTAATTGCAAAGAACGTTTGCAATTTCTTAATTGCAAAGACCTTCTTCAACTTTGCATGCAGGTCGGTGGAGAAACATCTTCGGCGCCGTAGAGAGAGAGAAAGAGGAGGAGAGAAAAAATTAGGTTTCTTGTGTTCTCCAAGATTAATTCATTAATCATCAACTTGGTTCTATGCCACCATGAGGTATATATAGGGCTACGGTAGGGACCATGAGGAGGAGTTAGATCTTGGTCTGCTAATGGACCCGGTCCATTAATGAGGATCCATTCCACTAAAGGGCCCTCATTGACTTACCTCACCAACCCCCATATTTTACATATGGGCTCCACTTATTACGAGTCGTCCATCCTCCTGAGTTTAAGATTTCGAATGCCCGTTAATTAATTAAATTATTGACAATTTAAATTAATTAACTTCTGGATCCTTGACTAGTACCACTCGACCTTATCATCATGCCGGATCAAATCCACCTGTAGGGTTTAGCATGATGAACCTTTCGAGCTCATCAAGGGGGGATCATCAACCTGACTCACCAGGACACAGATTCCGTCAATAATCGACGGCACATCATATTATTAATATTATCTCCCAACTTACCGGGCCTATCAATCTAACAGAATAGATCTCGCCCATTGGTAAATTAAAGAAATAATAGTTAATAATATATGCCCGTTATTATATCGGGATTAAGGGATCGTACTCCATAATGTCTGAGGTCCTATCCAATTATTGAGTCAGTACAAATTGGATAACCTCGTGTTTTGGTCCTGCTCAATGTACTCAAAGTACACTAGTGTAATCCTATGGTCAAGACCAACCACACCTAATTACACTACAACCATTCCGATGGGTTGTCCAATTCCATCTCGGTTGTGGGCCTCTATTTATACTAAGCAAGGAACTGATAACATGATCTTCCGTGTGACATCACACATCATGTTATCTACAATGCAAAGTAATTGGACTTCATGCATGTACTAATATAAAGAGGCACCTAGTGTAGTTGTGATTCTCTTTTCAAAATAAAGATGTTCATATATATAAAAGAAGCATGTCTTTCAGTATACACATCTAACAAGTATGACGCCCAACACTCGTGGCTATGCAAGTATGTAGCCCAACACTCGTGGCTATGCAAATATGATGCCCAGCACTCGTGGCAATGCAAGTATAACGCCCAGCACTCGTGGCGATGCAAGTATGTAGCCCAGCACTCGTGGCTATGCAAATATGACGCACAACACTCGTGGCGATGCAAGTATGTAGCCCAGCACCTGTGGCTATGCAAATATGACGCCTAGCACTCGTGGCGATGCAAGTATGTAGCCCAACACTCGTGGCTATGCAAGTATGACGCCTAGCACTCGTGGCGATACAAATATGATGCAGGCATGATTGGAGATGGGCTCAGACCTCAGGAGAGCCGATGGTCTCCATCATGATAATAGCATCGTGCTCATAACTCAATCAAACCAGAAACCTGACTGCGCGACGGGCTCAAACCTTGGGGAAACCGATGGTCGCCAGTATGCAATCATACAGAGCCTATAACTCAGTATGCAACCTAGAGGGTAAAGTATGCTAATGACACCCTCCTCACTAACCAGATCCTCAACCCATGCCCCGGTAGGAAAGGTATAGGTCTAACACATGTATCCAGATCTAACCATTCTACCCTAGGTATCTAAGCAAGGTATATATAGGAATCAATCCAACTACAGATACAAAGTGACCTATTACTATATTTGTGCACATAAGCACGCAAGACAGATAACGAGATTGTATGGAACTCAATAAGAATCATCTAAGAAGAGTAAGCAACAACTATCGGATCATGATATACAAAGGCAGGTATAGCGTATAAACCTACTGATATCTATAACAAACTATGCATAATAGTAAGACAGTATCTGAAAAGATAAGTCAGGGATACCCGCCTCAAAGTAAGAGTAGTCTGTATCAAATAAGAACCTCCCATCCAAAAGTCCAAAAGCAACTCAGTGTCCTGTATCAATACATGTTATTTAGCTAGTTACATATAAAATAAATAGCTAAATCTAATCCTAACTTTACTGTAGATTGGATAATGAACCAATCCCTAACCATCCCAACCTTCCCCAAGACATCCACCTCATAGCTCCAAAACAAAAACCAATCCAAAAGGAAACTCACGGTTGTGCCACAGGGAATCGAACATAACAACTCAAAGAAAACCTAGCTAACTAGATTAGTAAATCCATTTAGAACAGGACAACTTCTAATCTCTATAACTAAACCTAAACTCTAACTCTTCCAAGTTAACTAGAATCAATTTGATCCAAAACAAACATTAAGCAGATCCCAAGATAATACAAACTAAAACACATTGATCCCAAGGACAAAACCTCTCTGCAACACTAATTCGACACAGAATAACAATCCCACCATAGCATCACAGCTCAAGAACTGATCTAGGTCCCAGCCATACATTCCTTACAACATTCCAATATAACATCAAACTACTGAGATTATACCAAATCACAGTGGTATCACAACGAACTTACCTCTCAATGCTCATGAACAGGAAATCGCCTCTCTAGCTTTGACTCTGGCAACCCAGCAATAGAAGTAGGAAGATCAACCAAACAGCACAATCCCATTTCAACCATTGAATCACAGCAACCCATTCTAATCAAATCAGAAATGAAAACCAAAGTTCACACAAAATACTCCACAGAGCTTCCAAATTCAAACATAAGGTCACGCATAGAATTCCATCCCAAAGCCAATTCATCCACGATATGTATCAAAACCTTACCTCATATGACCGACGATGTCCTGTGTAGATCTCGGCTCGCTTCCCTCCTCTGCTATAAGGGGAAAACTCAATAGGCACAGATTCCTTGCTGGAACCCAGGCTGCAGTCCCATGGCCGGCAAGCAAGAGCCTGGAAGTTGTCGACTTTGACTTGAGGCGACGCTCAATCGATCAATGTGATCCAGAGAGGGAAACGATTCCCTACACACTGCTATGGGAGGAAGAGATCTACACCCCAGGGAGAAGAAGAGAAGAGGGAAGGAGCCGGGGAATCGCGTAGCTTGGCTACGGCTAGGGCATCGCGGAAAAGGGAGAAGAGGAAGGAGGATTGGCGCGCCGGCTTTGCTACGGTTGAAGGTTGCGAACTAGGGCTATGGGGGTCGGGGGGGGGGGGGGGGAGAGTATATGTGAGGCTCACATTTGCAATTTATCCCCTCTAATTCAGAGAAGACATGATCAGGTGATTATCCTAGAAATACAAATTGAGGTTATGTGATGAGAATGATAAAGAATGCATCAATATACATTAATTAAATCCTATTTATTTTTCGAATTGAATAACCCTTTTTATCAATTCGGGAGATCGTAGGATCATCTCCAAATAGGTTGATATCCAACCATAGATAAGAACAACCATGGCTAGAGTCCATCAAGTTATTCTTAGCTATGAAGGTAGGTAATTATACCGATTACATATTATACATATGTAACTATCACATTATGCTATCAACTAATTGAATGTTTGCATAAATCATTGGGTTGTTAACTCATTAACAAGTATGCAACAATATACATAGCACCCAACTGCACCTCTCTTTACATCGACCTTGGCTGTGGCACAACAAATCGATGCTCCAAGCTTAAGGCTGACCCATTAATCAAGAAATAGTTTTAATATGGTTGGAGCTCATTCAATCGTTTAGTCAGGCTTGGATGTGTCCAACAACCAAAACTAAGGATTGACCTCTGACTCCAACTATATTAATCACCAAACCGATCAGAACCTTACCAGACCGATCAGGCTCCGTCCTGATCGATCATAGAGAGGAACCTGCGACACTTGATCGTTCTCCGGAACGATCTGCACAGTGATCCTGATCGGTCACCAGACCGATCAGGAGCAGTTCAGCAAGGGAACTCAACCTCACTGCTCGCTCCCTGATCGGTCACTAGACCGATCAGGAGCCAGTCAATGGGTGAAACACATACTCCCTGATCGGTCACCAGATCAATCAGGAGCAACACAGTAGGTTCCCAACCTCACTGTGTGCTCCCTGATCGGTCGCCCGACCGATCAGTCGTCGCTGGATCGGTCACCAGACCGATCCACGAAGGAGCAGCGTGCCAGAATCCCTGATCGATCACCAGACCGATCCAAAGACTCAAACTCAGCCCTCCAAGCTAAGTTTCCATCCACCTTAGCCCTCCAAGCTAAGGATTTTCCATCTAACTCTCCAAGTTGGGAATTTGCACCTAACCCTCCAAGTTAGGACTTTTCACCTAGCCCTCCAAGCTAGGACTTTTCACCCAACCCTTCCGAGTTAGAACATCATCCAACCTAGCCCTCCAAGCTAGGCACCTGACCCTCCAAGCTACGACTTTTTCACCTAATTCTCCAGGATGGGAATTTGCACCTAACCCTCCAAGTTAGGACTTTTCACCTAGCCCTCCAAGCTAGGACTTTTCACCCAACCTTTCCGAATTAGGACTTTTCCAACACCTAGCCCTCCAAGCTAGGACTTTTCCAAACACCTAGCCTCCCAGACTAGGACTTTTCCAAACACCTAGCCTCCCAGACTAGGATTTTCAACACCTAACCCTCCAGGTTAGGATTTCCCATCACCTAGCCCTCCAGACTAGGATTTTCCATACCATGCCTGATCCCCGATCAGGACTTAATCATAATCAGCATGATCCACCTAAACTAAAATCGATGTCAACACCAAAACAGCAATCAGGGCCAGACTGCATCAACAATCTCCCCCTTTTTGTTGTTTGACAATCCGATTTTAAGTTTAGGGATCTCAATCAATATATATTTTTTCCAACTTTAGAATCATAGGGGAATCCAGATCCTCCCCCTACAACATGATCATTCTAAACTTAACCAATCCACACTCTCCCCCTTTGTCGAACACCGAAAAGGGGCAAGAGGGACTGTTAAGATTAAAACAAACTCCCCCTCAACCCTAGAGGTATCAACAAAGATGTGATAGTTTGTGGAATATTCATACGATCTCATGTGAAAGAGATATAGCAAGATATAGCAATCACATGCATCATATGCGTATGAAGTATAAGATCACAGAACACGCCATAATATTCATAAGTATCAAGTAAACATGGCAGTGTAAGCATGAACATGGCAATGGACCAATCATGCAAATAAAACTCATGGCATCAACAATAGTTATACTAATATTAGATAAGCATGTGAAACAAAGTCAGATAAGTCAAAGCATGAAAACATTCGAACAAGTAGCAAAATATGTGTGACTCGAGGTCACAACAACAAAGTCAGAGGCATACAGCCCAGAAGTCATACACCACAGTCAAATGATAAGACAGCAGACATCCTAGCTCAAGTGTCAGTGGGGGGGTCGTCATCGCGCATAAGGTCATCCATCGTGGCATCAGTCGATCCCAGTGCAGCGCTGCCCGAAGGAGGGTCCCCTGGAAATGTTTGGCGGCGCCACTGATCGTACTCTACAGCAATAGCTGGTGCTCCCTGGTCAGGAACTGCTAGTGGCAGCTCCCCCACTCGGTTGCGATCCTTCCACCGCAGCCCCTCGGTCCCGAGAACAATGCCGGACTGAGTAAGCATCTGATGATCCAGGCGGCAGTTCTGTCGCACCATAGGTTCAGTACGACCCCGTGAGACATCGATCCCAGCGGACTGCAGCCAGGCAGTGATGATATAACCAAAAGGCATATAGATCGTCTGGCCAGACCTCAGACCATGAACAATGATGGAGGAATAGATGGACGGTGCTATGTCAAAATCTAACTGCAGATGCATCCCGTAAAGCACCAGGCAGTGAGATGGATGGATCGCATCAAGATGTTTTGACGTAGTTGGAAGAAGACAGTTTGCAATAATTTGAAACAGAACATAATCAATGGGAGATAGATGGAGAGCAGGAAATGTGGGAAATATATAGGTGTGCGCACCAGGACCCCGTGGCCTGGGGTGGCCTAGAAAATGCTCATATATGGAGTCAGGAGTGACTCCAGTAAAGGGGACAGGAAGAGGATCAGGGAGATATGGATAAAGTGAAAAATCATTCTTGGAGCGACGACAACCCAGAAATCCAGTGAAGGACGATAGGGTAAAGTCAAGATCGACACCGGTGACACGAGTCCGCCACCCCGTGCCCTCCCCATTGGCCAGATTATTGTAGAACTCAGAGACCAAATCAACATTGACCGGCCTTTCTAAGAAAAGGATGTTTTGAAGCCCATAGTACTCAATGATTTCTCTCATCGTAGGACAATGTTCATAAACAAAAATTTGGTCCACTGATCGACATGGCATTAGTTCGAAGTTGTGCCAATGAAAGTCTAGGGCATAGAGAATGTTCTGAAATCTAGGATGCGGGGGAGATGGGGGCCTCGGAGGAGGTGTAGATGATGAGGAAGTCTTCCCCCTTGAACTACCCTTCGCTACCTCCTTTCCCCTAGCAGATTTTCTAAAGAGTCGAATTGATCATACACATCAGAATTCAAATGATTTGGTAAGATGGACATGGGTTGAATCACACGAATTGATCATATATAAGATGAGACCCAATCAAAAGATAGATATGAAACAAGGAGAAATTTGATGAAAAGTGGGGTTACGGCAAAATATAGGGGTCACGGCGAGGATCAAGACACCACAGCAAGAACAAGAACAAAAATCATAATATGATTAGCTTCACAAACAAGGTTTTATGAACTAATTGTCAAGAAAATCAAAACGAACAACTTACTTAGGTGTCATTGAGAAGATTCTTAGATTGGAAGAACTCGTAGGGAGGAGCTCGGCGCAAGAGAAAATCGCAGACTGTCTCTGCGAGAGAGGAACGGGTGCGAGGCTGGAGAAAAACTTCACACTCACGCTATCGCGAGGAAGGGGAACACAAGGATAGCCTTCTTGCTCACAAGCAAGTCGCGCAGATGAGGAGCTTCGGCGCTAGGGTTCGGCGCTGAAGAAGGTTTTGCGAAGTTAATTGGTTGGTGGATCGGTCCACCAACCAGAATTTAATGCGGTTGATCGGATCACTGTTCGATCTGATAGCGTCCAGACCGATCAGGATACATCCTGATCGGACTGGCCTGGTCCTGATCGGTCGGATGACCGATCAGACGCGCGCCTGATCGGTCGGGTGACCGATCAGGATACGATCAGTAGGGTCCGGAGAGAAACCTCTGAGCTCCCTGATCGGTCTGTGGACCGATCCCCACAGGGTGCCAGATCGGTCCGGAGACCGATCCAGGCTGGCTCAGAATCCTTGGTCAAAAAGTTCGGAGAGCCACTGCTGACTCTCTGATACAGGAAGAAGCCAGATCGGTCCAGGGACCGATCAGCCCTATGCCTGATCGGTCCGGTGACCGATCAGGGTTCCTCATACGAACTGAAATGTTCAGTTTCAGAACTTCTAAATTTCTCAAACGAGATTTGATAGACTTTGTCGAACTTGTACATGATTCCATGACTAGAGTTGATCCCTGAACAAGAATCAAAAGTCCTTATAGGTTCAACAAACACTTTGACCCATCCAAATGGAGTCAAACTCAATCAATAATCAATCAAGCAAATTCAAAAAAATTTTGTTTCCAAATCCAAGTTTCCAATCAAGTTGCCTTGATTGGAATGTCCAAGTATGATCATGGAGCCATATACACATATGTTATGCAATGGTTTTCCCCATACTTGGTCACCACCGTGATTATTATCTCGTTAACTTAATTCCTCAAGGGATGCAATGACATTTTGAGCAATTGAGTTAAACCTAACATCTCACCCCATATCTAGCAAACAAAAACGTTTTGTTAAACCTTATAGTTTGTGTGAGATGTTCCCAAAGTTACCCAATTGTCCCCAACAATTTCGAAATCATCATGAAGGGTTTTGACCGCAATTTGAACATCATGAAGCGCGACACATTCCCAACTCCCGTCTTAGGAAACTAAATTCATTCTCGGGGAGTGATTTAGTGAAAATGTCAGCTAGGTTTGACTTTGACTTTACATAAGAGAGTATGATGTTCCCCCTAGCTACATGATCCCTAATGAAGTGGTGTCTTACCTCAATATGTTTTATCCTAGAATGATGGACCGGATTCTTGGTTAAGTTAATTGTGCTAATGTTATCACATAACACTTGCACATCCTTGTAACTCAATCCATAGTCCTCTAAGGTATGAATCATCCACAACAATTGCGAGATACTCTCTCCCATGGCGATATATTCTGCCTCGGTAGTGGAAAGAGCAACACAATGTTGCTTCCGACTTGACCAACTTACTAAGGACGATCCTAAGAATTGGCAGCCCCCACTAGTGCTTTTCCGGTCCAACTTACATCCAGCGTAGTCGGAATCCGTATAGCCCATCAAATCAAAAGATTCGGTACGGGGATACCAAAGACCTACACCAATTGTACCCTTGAGATATCTCAAAATTCGCTTAACAGCGATTAGGTGAGATTCCTTGGCACAGACTTGATATCTAGCGCACATACCTACAGCAAATAGTATATCTGGTCGACTAGCTGTGAGGTATAGCAGACTACCTATCATGCTTCGATATTGAGTTAGATCAACAGGTTTACCACTCTCATCATTGTCTAATCTTGTGTTTGTAGCCATGGGAGTGGTTACCTCTTTCGAATCACTCATATTGAATTTTCGAAGCATTTCATGTGTATACTTTGATTGATGCACATGGATACCATCGCGAGTTTGCTTGATTTCAAGTCCAAGGAAGAAAGTCAACTCTCCCACTAGACTCATTTCGAACTCACTTTCCATGTGTCCAATGAACTCATTTAAATAGCCCTTGTTGTTCGAGCCACAGATTATGTCATCGACATATACTTGGGCTACAAATATATTGTCACTATCTCTTCGTAGAAATAGTGTAGGGTCTATTTGGCCTCTAACAAAGCCCTTTTCAATCAAGAATGTCGACAACCGCTCATACCAAGCCCGGGGTGCTTGTTTAAGGCCATAGAGTGCCTTTTTGAGCTTGAACACGTGGTTTGGAAACTCGGTACTCTCAAACCCCGGAGGTTGTTCGACATAGACCTCTTCTTTAATCAAACCATTTAGGAAGGCCGATTTGACATCCATTTGAAATAATTTGAAGCCACGATGTGCTGCAAATGCGAGCATCAATCGGATGGACTCTAATCGTGCCACGGGAGCATAAGTCTCATCATAATCAAGACCTTCAACTTGACTGTAGCCCTTGGCTACCAAGCGTGCTTTGTTTCTAATGATTTCTCCCTTGTGGTTTAATTTGTTTTTGAAGACCCATTTGGTTCCAATAATGGTGGTCTTCTTGGGTCTAGGGACTAAGTCCCAAACTTGACTCCTCTCAAATTGACCTAGTTCATCTTGCATCGCAATAATCCAATCGGGATCATTTAATGCTTCATCAATTTTTCTAGGTTCAATTTCGGAAATTAGAGCAACTTCATTAGCCTCATTCCGGAAGAATGATCTAGTCCTAACCCCTTGATGAATATCTCCAACGATTTGGTCTTGGGGATGACTAGAGGCTAATCTAGTTTGCCTTGGTGTTGGTGGTGTTTCTTGAACAGGTTCACTAGACACAAATTCAACCTCAGGATCCGGCTGATCAATGGGTTGTCTAGGTTCACCGTCATCGGACTCATCACCATCAACAACACTTGGAATTTCATTCAAACTAAGTCCCCTTAGTTCGAGTTGAACTCCTTCTACATTTTCTGATTGGTCAATTGATTTCGGAATTTCTTTAAAAACCACATCAGAAGACTCTTCAACTAATCTAGACTTCTTGTTATAGACTCGGTAGGCTTTGCTAACGAGGGAGTACCCGACTAGTATCCCTTCATCAGCTTTCGCCGTGAACTTTCCAAGGTGATCCTTGGTGTTTAGGATGAACACCTTACAACCAAACACCCTAAGATGTTTAACCGTAGGTGGTTTCCCAAACCAAAGTTCATGGGGAGTCTTTCCTAAAAACCTATGAATGAAAACTCGATTTTGCACATAGCAAGCTGTATTTACAGCTTCAGCTCATAAGTAACTCGGGAGTGAGTACTCATTGAGCATGCTTCGTGCAGCCTCTTGAAGTACACGGTTTTTCCTCTCTACAACACCATTTTGTTGTGGTGTTCTAGGAGTAGAGAACTCATGTCTATAACCCTTATCTTGACAAAACTCTAAAAATCTTTGGTTTTGAAATTCACCTCCATGATCACTTCTAATTGTCTTAATTATTGATGATTTTTCATTTTCAATTCTTCTACAAAAAGAAATAAAAATATCTAAGGTTTGCTCCTTATGTTTTAAAAAGAAAGTCTATGTATATCTAGTGAAATCATCAATAATAACAAAGCAATATCTACTTCCATTCAATGATATGATAGTGTTACAATCAAATAGATCCATGTGAAGTAAATCTAATGCATTGGAAGTACTTACAGTGCTTTTACCTTTATGTGCAGATTTTATTTGCTTACCCATTTGACACGCATCACATAATTTGTCTTTTTCATACTTGATGCTCGGTAAGCCTCGAACTAGTCCCTTGTTGGCCAGCTTCCGGATGTTCTTCATGTTCACATGTGCTAGCCTCCGGTGCCAAAGTGTGGACTCTTCTTCTTTTGACATGAGACACTTAGCAAAAGCATTAGTAGCACTTTTAAATGAAACTTGATAGATATTGTCTACTCTTGCTCCTACTAGTACCGTGTCTAAGGTGTCATTTTGTCTAACTAGACATTGACTTGGTTGGAAGTCAATTGTGTAACCCGTGTCACACAATTGACTGACACTTAGGAGATTAAACTTCATCCCCTTGACTAGAAGGACATTCGAGATTCTAAGACATTCGGATATTTGAATGTCTCCTATTCCTATGACCTTAAGACTACCATTGTTACCAAATGATACATTACCTCTACTCTTCTTGTGAAATGTGGTAAACAATGATCTATCCCCGGTCATGTGTTTGGAGCATCCACTATCAACAAACCAAGTTGATAGATGCTCCCCCTCAATCATAACCTACACAATTCGAAAAATAGAAGTTTTAGGTACCCAAACCTTGGGACCTAAAGCATCAACTAAACATGACTTAGGCACCCATGCCTTGACAACTTTCTTTTGGATCTTGGGTGTCCTAGATTGTCTCATGTCAGTCCTAGACATGAGAGATACAAATGAGGGTTCCTTAGGGCGGTAACCAATACCGGCCCTATTGTAGACTGCCCTTTGGGCATTGAGGATCATATCTAGGGTCTTAGAGCTATTTGAGAATTTCCCAAGAATATTCTTGAGCTTCTCAACTTCACTCTTCAATGATTGGTTTTCCTCTACTAACACGTTATCATGCATATCACTGATTTCCTCAACCTTAGAGGATTTCAAGCTTACAATCTCATGTTTCAAAGATTTAATTTCATCTTCTAGTAACTCAACATGCAAGTCATCAATGTTATCATCCCTAGAGGCTTTCAATTGATCAACTTCTAATTGCAATGCTTTAACTTTGTTTTTGGATTTCTTAAGCATACTAGTTAAACATGCAATTGCTCTATAACATTTTTCAAGCTCGGGAGAAGTTACCTCTTCATCATCCGAAGATGATGAAGCCGTGTTTGCGGAGCTTGAAGATTCACCACTGCTCTCCTCTCCAAGAGCCATGAGAGCCACTTGCCTTGTGCTCTTCTCCTCCTTTTCATCATCGGATGAACTAGAGGATGACTCATCCCAAGAAGCCTTCAAAGCTTTCTTCTTCTTCTTGGATCTTTCTTCTTTCCTTTTGGATTTTTCTTCCTTCTTAAGCTTAGGACACTCATTCTTAAAATGCTCTTTCCTGCCACACTCAAAGCAAGATGCATTATTCTTATCAAGTTTGGATTCACTAGTGTTACCTCTACTTTTGAAACGTCGGTCTCTTCGCATCATCCTCCTCACAAAGTTGGCCATTTCGGATGAAGAAGAGCCGCTGCCATCCTCCTCGGAATTGGATTCGGATTCGGATTCGGAAGAAGATGAAGATGATGAGATCTCTTTCTCCTTCTTCTTCTCCTTCTTCTTCTTAGTGGTCCGGTCCCCTGCAACTAAGGCAATCCCCTTCTCCTTGGGGCCTTTGTTAACCATTTTATGCAATTCCATCTCACAAAATAAATCATCTAATTTTACAATAGATAAATCTTTGGATACTTTGTAGGCATCCACCATGGATGACCATAAAGCATTCCTCGGAAATGCTTTCAAGACATACCTCACAAGGTCGCGATTCTCGACCTTTTCATCAATTGAATGAAGTCCATTAAGGACTTCCTTGAACCGGCTATGGAGCTCACTTACCGACTCATTCTCCTTCATGGAGAGATTTTGGAGTTGATTGAGGAACAAGTCCCTCTTTGCAATCCTAGAGTCCCGGGTGCCTTCATGGAGCTCTATGAGTTTGTTCCACAAGTCCTTTGCACTTGTGAAAGGACCAACCTTGATGAGTTGGTCTTTGTTCATGCCACATTGTAGAGTGACAACCGCCTTCGCGTCGGCTTCACTCTTCCTTGTTTGTTCGGCAGTCCACCTCCATGACTCAAGTTCTTTGCCTTCATCATCCTTAGGAGGAATGAATCCCTCCTTCACTGCGAACCACGTGTGGATATCCATCTTCAAGTAGTATTCCATCTTTGATCTCCAATATTGAAAGTCGGCGCCATCAAAGAATGGAGGTCGGGTGGTGGAGAATCCTTCTCTCAAAGCCATCTTGTTGAGAACTCTTGGTTGTTAAGCCATAAACAGAGAACCTCGCTCTGATACCACTTGTTGGGAACGAGATGGCTAGAGAGGGCGGGGTGAATATAGCCAACACTTTCCTTTGAAGAGCTTAGCAATATTTCTGCACTCAAACTATCAGCAGCACAGCGGAAGAAGCAAGAAAATAGCAGAGCAATGCAGTAAACAAAAACAGAGATGAAAACTAACAGTCGACAGCTACCAAGATCGCTAACAGGAGGGTTTACAAGGTTCGGGGATAACTTGCCCCTACTCCTTGGCGTGCCCTTAAGGTGGGCGATCCCTTGATCGTCGGCAGATCAAGCCCCGGTGATCCAGATAAATCAGCAACCTCCTTCTCGGTGGAGAAACCTCTCCACAGCGTTTCAATCAAATATAAGTGTTTAAGCTCAATGAAACTACAAGAAAGATCTTACTCAAACCCTTGACAAGGACAAGAACACAGCAAGCTTCCTTGAGCTCCACCCAGTGGCGATCTCACGCGAGAACCCTTCCCCGTGTCTTCCCACTGTCGGACTCCAAGCTTCTTGTTCCCTCCTTCAAGGCTCAAGTAAAAGATGGTTGCTTCTCAATTGCTTGCTCAAAAAGTGATGAAGATTGCAAGAACACAGCAGCAAGTTGTGGAGAACTCAAGGCACGGCAATAACACTTTGTTCGCAAGACCTGCTTCCACCAAGCTATCCACCGCCCTTTTGATTCTTCACAGGGTGACAACATCTCTGTAGCTCCCAGCTACTCATCTGCCAATGCCAGCCTCTACTGAGCTATCTCTGGACTCACTGAGCTTCCCTCAGTCAAGCTCCAGTCTCTGCTCCAGTCTGCAGCTCGCCGTTGCAACCTGAGATGGGAAAATGGACAAACCTGCTCCAAGGAAAGCTCTCTTTGACTTCTCCTTGAGTGTTTGAGTACTCCCCTGTCACCTGAAACTTACTCAGAGTATTAGAGCAGCAAATCAAGCAGCATATCAAATATCAGAGGAAAGTGGCAGCGAATCGGTTGTGTTCAGACGCGATCAGAGCGTCTGACAATGCAATTTGAATTAAAGTGATCGGTCACCGGACCGATCAGAGAGCCTCCTGATCGGTCACTAGACCGATCAGACTGGCTCCAGACCGATCAGGCTCCGTCCTGATCGATCCCCAACGCTCAATCAGAAATCGCGATTTCTTTGAGATTCTCCTGGACCGATCACCCGACCGATCCCAGGTCGTGGATCGTTCACCGGACCAATCCACCCTTATATTGGGCGATTTCTGAGTTTCGCAGGCTAAGCCCTCTGATCGATCACCGGACCGATCAGGCAGACTCCTGATCGGTCACTAGACCGATCAGAACCTTACCAGATCGATCATGCTCCGTCCTGATCGATCATAGAGAGGAACCTGCGACACTTGATCGTTCTCCGGAACGATCTGCACAGTGATCCTGATCGGTCACCAGACCGATCAGGAGCAGTTCAGCAAGGGAACTCAACCTCACTGCTCGCTCCCTGATCGGTCACCAGACCGATCAGGAGCCAGTCAATAGGTGAAACGCATACTCCCTGATCGATCACCAGATCGATCAGGAGCAACACAGTAGGTTCCCAACCTCACTGTGTGCTCCCTGATCGGTCGCCCGACCGATCAGTCGTCGCTGGATCGGTCACCAAACCGATCCACGAAGGAGCAGCGTGCCAGAATCCCTGATCGATCACCAGACCGATCCAAACACTCAAACTCAGCCCTCCAAGCAAAGTTTCCATCCACCTTAGCCCTCCAAGCTAAGGATTTTCCATCTAACTCTCCAAGTTGGGAATTTGCACCTAACCCTCCAAGTTAGGACTTTTCACCTAGCCCTCCAAGCTAGGACTTTTCACCTAGCCCTCCAAGCTAGGACTTTTCACCCAACCCTTCCGAGTTAGAACATCATCCAACCTAGCCCTCCAAGCTAGGCACCTGACCCTCCAAGCTACGACTTTTTCACCTAATTCTCCAGGATGGGAATTTGCACCTAACCCTCCAAGTTAGGACTTTTCACCTAGCCCTCCAAGCTAGGACTTTTCACCCAACCTTTCCGAATTAGGACTTTTCCAACACCTAGCCCTCCAAGCTAGGACTTTTCCAAACACCTAGCCTCCCAGACTAGGACTTTTCCAAACACCTAGCCTCCCAGACTAGGATTTTCAACACCTAACCCTCCAGGTTAGGATTTCCCATCACCTAGCCCTCCAGACTAGGATTTTCCATACCATGCCTGATCCCCGATCAGGACTTAATCATAATCAGCATGATCCACCTAAACTAAAATCGATGTCAACACCAAAACAGCAATCAGGGCCAGACTGCATCAACATGTCAGTCCCCACTAGGCTGACTACGTCACACCTAGCCTAAGTAACGTTTTCTCATCTTACGGATTCGAATTACTCTCATGTATTTAAGAGATTCATACTCTGAACATGTCATGCTCTGGCCAGAGGCTTCGAGTAACAATCCGACGATAGGCCTCGGGTATACATCTCCTCACAAGGAGTGGTGAATCCTTTGTAGGCTGTTCAAACATCTTCGGGCACTGCGGCTTATACCCAATCATCCTGGGTCCACACCTCCTTGGAGATGCTTGCTTAAGATGTCAAAGTATAAGTCTCCATGACCAAGATGACTTGAACACCGCAAGTCAAAGGAACATCGCACTTAAGCTGCAGTAAGAATTCACTGACATATCTATATGTAGACTACCATATGAAGTTTTACAGCCAGTCACTCCAATGAACTAGTTCCCTTAACTAGCATTCATGTTTATCTCCGGGCATCTCAATGTCACCAGCCAGTGAGAATCAGCTGATTAGAGAATAACTCATGCTAGTCTCAACAGAATTGATAGTGTCTGTATTTATCAATTCATCGACTAGGGACAATTTCAATACTTCACAATTGCACATGTAGAGATAATCACTAGTTGTGAATTCATCACAAATTCTCTCATGCTGTGAATTGTATTGCGGACATTCAGTAAATGAGTTTAAGATCTCAATCAAATACACAAACATGTATACTCAAATAGTGAATATTCATTTATTAGAATAAATGATTATAATCATAAGGCGATTGCCTTAGGACACTTCTCCAAGTCAACACTACATGCCTGCATTTAAGTCCATGACAGGTCCCCGTCGATGCTTCCTTCCGGAGTATGCGAGCGGTTCCCGAACCGTCACTTCCGCCTTATACACAATCCACTTGAATGAACTCATAAAGAGTCGCGGGTTGCGAGGTACAGTGTGGGCGCGTTGGATGAAACGACGCTTCGACGTCTGTTGCTGCTTTGGCGCTCTCTTCGCATTAACTGCGCGGAGAGGCATCCCTCACAATAAATAGGGGGAGAGGGTTATGCCATCTCCCTCATCCCTTCTGCTTGCTTCTTTTTGGCTGGATGCAACCTCTCTTTCCTTCATCCTCGTCGGCGCCCAAGCTGCCCAATGCCGAGGATGCAGGATTGTTTTTGGCTGAGGGACCTCTCAGAGGTAGAAACTTTTGTGGCGTTACCCTTACCGGGGGGCATGGTGGAGATGAGGTCTAGGGTCTCTCTGAAGATCTTGGAGGATGTGGGACTCCCGTATTATCTAAGGAGTTCAGAAAAGACCTTACGTGGCCCTCCAGGGGGCATGGAGGAGATAACGTATCCTGATGGCTGCCTTCTCCTGCACCAGCAGGCGCCATCCTCTTCCGGATCCTTCTTTTCCCCGTGTTTTGCGTGGAGGATGGCGTTTTGTGGGATACGTCGTCAAGAAGAGGGGAGGGGCTATAGTCGCTGGTTTTTCTCTTTTTCTTTCTTCTTTTCGTTGAGAAATTGCGGTTGTTGTTCCCCCTCTCCTGTTAAGGCAATTCTTCTTTGCGTCTTTACACGCTCCGGAGAGAAATTGCAGTCGCTATTCCCTCTCCTCTTTTTTTTGCCTTTTGAATGTAGTACTCAGCCGCATCTTTGCGAGGAGGGGGTCTTCGGAGAGGGTCGAGCCACCCATGTGTTACCTCAGGCGTCCTCGCACGTCGCTGACTACGCGGATGGAGTACCTAGCAGGTGAAAAAGATTCAAGAGCCCTGTCAACAGGCTTCCATGCTTTGCATACTCAGAAGGCGGTTCCGAGCCTAGCGACTTTACATGAATGGAGCCGCAGAGGAAATAGGCCCAAGTAGAAAAGTGTTGTCTCTCATCCAATTGTATCTTGAGAATTCTTTGATATATTGTTCTCCCTGTATTTTTCACATAAATAAAATAATATTTTTGTTACCTAGTGTATGGTACGCTTGGACTATATTTTTAAAGTGTTTTGTTCGTGTTCTCCGGGTCGGGCATGCCACTTTACCATTGCTTCCGTAGCGCCCACCTGTCCTGGGCGCTAAGGATATTATGAAGCGCCCGGGTTTGCATCCTCGGTGGGGGGTCTGAATAACTTGGCCCGAACCTAAGTACCCCGGGCATTGACTGTACCGCGAGGCATTAGGGTCTTGGATACTTGGTCGGGCACGTAAGTCCCAGACTAAGCCTAAGTACCCCGGGCATCGGTTGCACTGCGAGGTATTAGGGTTTTGGATACTTGGTCAGACGCGTATGTCCCAGACCAAGCCTAAGTACCCCGAGCATCAGTTGCACCGCGAGGTATTAGGGGTTTTGGATACTTGGTCGGGTGCGTATGCCCCAGATCAAGCCTAAGTACCCCGGGCATCGGCTGCACCGCGAGGTATTAGGGTTTTGGATACTTGGTCGGACACGTATGCCCCAGACCAAGCCTAAGTACCCCGGGCATCGGCTGCACCGCGAGGTATTAGGGTTTTGGATACTTGGTCGGGCGTGTAGGTCCCAGACCAAGCCTAAGTACCTTGGGCATTGGCTGCACCTCGAGGTATTAGGGTTTTGGATACTTGGTCGGGCGTGTATGTCCCAGACCAAGCCTAAGTACCCCGGGCATCGGCTGCACCGCGAGGTATTAGGGTTTTGGATACTTGGTCGGGCGCGTATGCCCCAGACCAAGCATAAGTACCCCGGGCATCGGTTGCACCGCGAGGTATTAGGGTTTTGGATACTTGGTCGGGCGTGTATGCCCCAGACCAAGCCTAAGTACCCCAGGCATCGGTTGCACTGCGAGGTATTAGGGTTTTGGATACTTGGTCGGGCGCGTATGTCCCAGACCAAGCCTAAGTACCTCGGGCATCGGCTGCACTGTGAGACATTAGGGTTTTTTAATTCCTTAGTAGCGCATTGTCATTTTGAAAAAAACATCTCCTTTTATTACTTGATTTTGCTGCGAGAGCACAAAGAGACACGAACAAATGTTCTAAATAAAGTGCAAATCTTACTAAGACCAGAAGGGTCCGAGACCGCAACCGGGCCGGGACCTCCTGAGTTTTTTTCCCTTCTCCCCCTACTAGTCTTCTAGGCCCTTCGGGTTCTTCCGAGACTCTGTTCTGACCTCTCCACTGTAGCATCACCAAGACACCAGCTGGTCTCCTCGGACTTCAACCACCTGGTCGCCTACCGAGATCTTTATCTTTTGGTTGTAAACAGAGACCACCGCCTGGAAAGTGCTGAGCGTAGGGTGACCCAGGATGGCATTGTAGGAGGAGGGCGCATCTACGATCAAGAAAGGAGTCCACTGGGTTCTTTCGAGCCTGTCACTGCCCAATGAGAGTGACAAGGTGATTTGCCCTATCGACTGTACGCGATTCCCGACGAAACCGAATAGTGGAGTCGAGACCAGGAGCAGTTCCTCCTTGTCTATCTGCATCTACTCCCAAGACGCCTTGTACAGGATGTTCACGGAACTCCCTGTGTCCACAAAGATACGCTTAACCTCATAGTTAGCGATACGGGCTACGATCACTTTGGCGTCCTCATGGGGAGCTTCTACTTCTTCAAGGTCGAACGACCCAAAGGATATTGTAGGCCCCGGATCCTGGCACCGGCTCGTACCGATGGAGTAGTTTTCCAGTCGTCGGGTATAAGTTTTCCTGGCCCGATTAGAGCCCCCTCCCGTAGGTCCCCCGGAGATGACTCCCACATGACCCGAGGGTGGACCCCGCATGGGGGCCTTGCCCTTCTGGGGGTCTCTCTCCAAGGAGAGAGATCTTCAGGGTGCAAGCCCCCGACTCCTACCTTGAGATCGTGATCGAGACCGAGGTCGGGCCTCGTTTCCCCCGACATGCTGTCGCCGAGGAGAGAAACTTCACCGTGGGGACCTTCTGCGGTACCCTAACTGATTCCACTTCCTTCAAGGTTTGGTGTCTGCCTCCTCGCCGCACTTCTTCTTCAAGGCATGACACTCTTCAGTGGAATGTGTCGAGCTGCCATGGTAACCGCAGTACCTTGGTGATGGCTCTGGCTGCTCGGTGTCTACCGTCTCCACCATCTGGCGCCTACCAGCCCACTGGTCCTTCCCGGGGTGAAGCTCCTTTCCCCGGGTTGGGGTCGGGGGCTCTCTCCTGTCTGATCGGGGAACTGCCGGAGGAGGGGCTCCGACAGGGTCTTGCGTCGGGCGTACTGTACTTCTTCCACATTAACGTGCTTGACGGAGCGTCCCAGCAAATCATCGAAACTGGCGGGGGGCTTCCTTACCAAGGATCGGAAGAAGTCCCCTTCAACGAGCCCTTGGGTACAGGCACTGATGAGTATCTCTGATGTTGCACTGGGCACGTCCTGCGCCACCCGGTTGAACCTCTGAATGTATTCCTTGAGCGGTTCCTTAGGCTTCTGCTTGAAGGCGAACAGGTTAAGTGTCATCTTCTAGTAGCAACGACTGCTCACGAAATGGTGGAGGAAGGCTGTCTTGAACTCCGTGAAGAAATTTATGGAACCTTGTGGCAGCCTCTGGAACCACCGCTGAGCTGCTCCGGAGAGGGTGTTCAAGAACACCCGACACTTCACACCGTCAGTATACTGGTGCAGGAGTGCCGCATTTTCAAACTTATAGACGTGATCCTCTGGATCCGTCTTCCCATCATAATCAGGGATCCCCCGCCCGCGAAACTGTTTGGGCATGGGGTCTTCCACAATCTCGGATGAGAAAGGGGTAGAAGGGACCTTATAAGAGGTCTTGGGTTCATCCCTCTTCCCCTGTCCTTCTTCGTGCCTTTGGGCACTGGAAGCCACCGAGTGGGCCTTCTCAATGTCTTCGGGAGATTCTCTCTGGAGGTCCGGGGTTGCTCCGTCCTGTCACCCTGCAGGGGTAACAGATCTCCGTGAATGCGAGACGGACACTCTGGGGATCTCCTCCCTCGCTGGATCCCCTTATCGTGGGGCAGCCTGTTCGACTTAGTGTTGCTCTAGCGCTTCCTTGATGGCGTTAGCCACGAGACGGTCAAGTTCCTCTCTTGTGAGGGTAAGAGGTTGTTCCTCCGATCCTACAATCGATGCTCCTTCAGGTGCTTTGCTAGATTCCCACAGACGACGCCAAATTTGTTCCGGAAAGAGTCGACGACGATGGCCAGGCACCGGAGCTTTGCCCCTGTGGTAGTTGCTGAGGCGGGTAGGAACTTAGGGTCCTGCGAGGTTAACACGAGCATTAGGGGACACGCCGGTAGGGGTCCGTTGAAGTCTACTCCGACGCTCAAGTCAGTGTCTGTCGATAAGAAAAGGTTGCAGAAAGTAAAGAAGATGTCTAGAGTTGAGAGAGTGTAACCTCTTTACCGGAGGGGTTGGACTACTTTTTATACCGATGTCGACAGACTAGACGTGCCCCTCGATCGGTGCCACGTCTCCGATACCCTAAAGCCACACCCCCCCTATTTCGGCGGTAGTGGGATATCCCTTGAAACGGTCTGCGCCGTTATCACGCGTCCACCTGCTGCGACATTTAAGGGTCGTGGGGACCCCTTCTTGCGAGGATGATTATTCGTACCGAGAAGGGGGGGTCAGGACTTGAGGTTGGTTATTGCAGGGACTCCACTTACCGAGGTGAGCTTGGGGGCCTTCGGTACTATAACTCCCGAAGTGCTCTCGGGGCCTAACCTCAAGGGGTGCTCCCGGGAGGGGTCTTCGGACTACCTTTCCCGGGCACGTTTCCTGAGGGGGGGCCCTGGGGCCCAGGAAGGGAAGTCGCTTTGGTCATGTCGCGCCCCGCGGCTTTCTTCATCCCTCATGCCGGGCACAGACTATTCAACCCTATCAATATACATTCCTCAAGTTGATAAAGATTGAAAAGTAAAAATTGGGATGAAATTTGCATACGTGGATAAGATATTTTCGTTCTATAATCAGTATGCATGAGAAGTCGGATTTAGTGACATAATAGGCAACAACAAGAAAAATAAGAGGATAAATGAAGCTGGATCGAAACAATTTGTATGCTTCAAAGAAGGCCATACAAATTATAAACGGAATAAAGAAGTACAAGTTGATTAACGTAAAATGGAAAGACCGTGTGGCAATGTTAGGACTGGATGTAAATCAAAATTTTCACTTGTCAAAAAACAAACTGAGCCAAATTGGGTTGTCACAAACTTCATGGAAAGCCATAATCATCCACTGTCGACTCCTTCAAAGATGTATTTGCTATTCTCACATTGTAATATTTTTGTAGTCAAGAAAGCATTAACTCAGTAGTTTTTAGAGGCTAATGTGCCAACTAGTCAACAAATTCGATTATTAAAGATAGAGTATGGAGAGCCTGAGCATGTAGATTGCACTGAAAATGATATTAGAAACTTCGAGAAAGATCTAAAGGATGAACAAAAGGGTATCGATGCCGAAATACTAATCGAGTTGGTTGCATTTGAGAAAGAAAAGAATTCAACCTTCTCACTCTTTCTACTATTCATCTTCCTACTTTTTCTGTGTACTTTTAAAGTGTAAGAGGCTTCTCCGCTTTCAACGAAGAAGCATTTTTTATAGCTTGTCAATGACTTGGATTAGCAACCTCTCCGGTTGCAACCAAGTAAATTCTATGTGTCTTTTTTCTTTTATATTGTTCATACTTTATTTATTTGTTTTACTAATTAATCATCTTTATTAAAGAATAGCAAAAGATATAGTTTGTATATGCAGCGCTATTCACCGCCTTCTCTAGCCAATCTGCACGGGACCAACGATTGGTATCAAAACGAGGTTTGCTTTTGAAGGACTAACCGTCAGATAAAGCACCAAGATGATGGCCGGAGCAAATAGCTACTCACTAAAGTTTGAGAGGGAGTTCACGATATGGAAACGTCGAATGGAGGTATTCTTCAAGACAGACTTTGAATTATTACTAATTATGGAAAATAATTTTGTAGCACCTAAAGATAAGGAAAAGCATCTCTGGACGAATGTGACATATACTCAATAAATTCTCGAATAAATGACCCTCTTTCTTTTTTCGCAATGACTATCAAAGCATAAACAATATCATTATGAACTCCTCAACACCTGATGAATTTGAAAAAAAATGATGAACCAAGTAATAGGTGAACCTGGGGCGACCGGCCTGACTCCACGAAAGTTTCCCATCGGCCGCTAAGGTAAATCGGGAAGCACTTGCAATGGGCGGTCCAGAAGCTCAGCATCCTAGAGTTCATCCCCTATTTGAAAGAAATTTTTTTGCAAAATATGTCATAGTTTAGGATCGAACCGTGGATGTCTGAGACGACGATTAGTCACCCTTCCGCTGCACCATAGCCTCGGGGGCAGCACCTAATGAATTTGAGTAGTCATGGGAAGAGGTTATCAAATGTTTCGATTTGAAAAAAAAATGATTGGTTGTTGTTGATATATGAATTATGATAAAGGCGGGTCTCATTATATTTTAGCTATGTATTTTATGCTGAAACGCAAAGTAGTTAGAGATCTGAAAGCTTACATTCATGATTTTTCAAGAAATATGTCTAGGGCAAGAACTCATTGATGGATTTTATTACTCATTTTAATAGGACATTGCGGCACCAAAAACACAATGAGTTAGTTGCTAACCATATTGATATGAATGAGCATCCGTTGATTAAGACAAACTAGCCAATGGAAATCCCAAATAGTTTGGTTGTACACAAAAAAGAAATGGTTGGTTTTTCAAAGTGAAATGAGTAAGAGTTATGGTTATTAGGTGCAAGAAGCATCTATAAGGGTTGAAATAATAATTTATCATGTCATGAATTTTCAAAGTTGTTCTTCCTCAAAACCAAAGGTGTTCACACATGATAAACAGAGGGAGCACATATCCTATAATGGTAGAAAATTTTAGTTTGAGAGTATTTTATGTAGGCATATGTTGGTTTTTTTCTATATCAACCAAGTATTTCTACTGTCTGATAAGAATATACTCAAATGATGGACAAGAAATACAAAGGTTGGAGCAATATAGACTTTGGGTGAGCAAAATTTCATTAATAATCCAGAAATATTTTTGATGTCAAAACACTTGAGATTATCCTATAAAGCTACTGTATTAATTGATGATGCATCTTTGACTGATGAGGAGACAAACTTCTTAGATGAACAAATTAATTGTATATATAATAAAATTCGAGAGATGAACGTTAGTAGAACATGTGATAATGAATGTCGATAAAGAAAGAAATCCATGGATGGAGCCCCTGATATTGTTGATCCTTCTTTAGTAAGGGCAAAAGATTGTGGAAAAAGATTGAAATCATCAAAGGAGATATCAATCTCAATGTCCAGGTTGTATCATGGATGCGGTCATCGAGGTGTCTTACACGACAAGCACAACTATCCAGTTTTGCAGCAAGGATATATGCCCATTAATTTTGCATTTGTATTATAATTTTGTTCCCAAATCAATGATTTTTATTAAATATGATGATGTATCAATTGCCAAATCAACTACTAAAGAAAATTATCATAACAATGATGATGACACATATGAAGAAGATTTGACATTTATAATTGGTACTATCAAAGTTTTATTTTATTTTATTTAGTGGTTCATTGAGAAATTTCATGGTCTATATTTGTCTTTATTGTTGCATATTCTAACAATATGCCCTTTAAGTGATGAAGCTTGGTTTACCAAACTCTTAGCGAGTGATTATTGTTGGTGCAGTTTGTACTAATGATGAAACTCAAGTTTTAAAGTATGATAAATAGTTAAAGTTGGAGTATATTTGTCTAACTTTTTACCAAGTGTGTAGAATTGATAGACTTAGGACTTAACATCAGGTTGAACTTGAGGTAGGTTGATACCTGGAAGGAAGTCCAATTAGGTCCGCGAGGCTCAACAACTAGCTAAAACCCAAGTAGGTTGATACCTGGTATAAAGTCTAGTTGTGTCTGTGAGACTTGACAGTTGGTTGAAGTTTAGATGGAGCATCTGACAAGAAGACCTGGTGGGTGAAAGAAGCCTGGTAGAAGTTGCAAATGGTAAAATAAGATAAGTCACTGGAGGAGAGATTTAGTGAGACGCGGTCCATCTTAAAGACATTTTGGAGATCTAAGCTAAGGCCTTAACTAGATTCTAGTCTTGGGAAGATAAAATCTAATTAATACTAATCATATTTACCCTATTTATAAGTGTGTCAATTCTATTTTGCATGGTATACTTTGTTTCTTACTAACGTTATTCTGCTTGGGCAAAACTGCAAAAAGAGCCTCAGATGAACAATATCCAAGGCGCCTCCAATCTAACTGGAGGCATCTCAGTTCATACCAAGGGCACCCTAGATGGATTGAGTGTGCCTTTGCACAGAAGCAGCGAAGATAAGATTTCAGCTAAAGTGAGACATCTCAAGTTGGATTGAGGACACCTCATATCAAAAGTAAGACACCTCAAGTTAGATTAAGCCCGTCTTCAACCGGATAAGATGTGCAGGCTTCGGATCTGATCAGATTTGCTGATTGAGGTTGCCCTGATCAGTCTATACAAGGAGGTTTCGAGCAGCTCTTCTACAAGAACTTTACAACAAGCTTAAGTGATCCTTCTACAACTTTGTCTTCGTGCTACGCCTCTACTATTGCTCGACTACGTCCGACTGCTACCGAAAGATCGACACCAACGCTCGAACACATCCGAAAATCTACAATCATGTTGGTAACGAATTTAGTTTTTTTTGTACTCATTTCTTATATCTACTTAAAGACAGTGTGGGTGTTATACTGATCCTATTTTTTTGTATTCGACTACTCTATTGAGAATTTTTTGGTAGAGAGATTTAATAGATTGCCCATCGAAGAGGTCTAATGGACTTGGGCCATAGAGCAGTAGACGTCGAAGACTCTGAACCAAATAAACCTTGGTGCTCAACTTTTTATCTTGTTTTCTCGTATGTTTTGCTTAAACTTCTTCTACATACTTGATTTTTTATAAATTTCAAAAAGATGAAATATTTTAAAAAGACATATGATTCACTCTCCTCTCACATGCATCGGTTCTATAGTTATTATAGGTGGATTTGACGTATTTGTTGCACTTGTGTTTGTATTGATTGAATTCAAATATATTATTATAGGTTTAATATATGTAATGTTATGGTTTTATATTGTTGGTATTAACGGGATTTCCTTGAAACGATGTTTTTGAGTTTCATAAAAAATCATGGAAAGATGAGGTTATCATATCATCACTTGAATCAACATACTCACTTTCCTATAACAAAAATATTTATTCCATCAATTTCTGGAAGTTGCCACTATTGTGAGTTTCTATTTTTTAACTTCCTTGTTTTTGGGGCATTATTATTGTTTACTTTTAGCTATTTTCTTTTAGGATGGTAGTACTTGATGAAATACATAAGGGAGAAACGGTGAATGGTTCACATAGATATTCACAAAGAGCTTCCTGTTGAATTATTGTTTGAAATTTCAAATTTATTGAAGGAAGTTTAGTTCCACATTGCTAAGCTATCGGAGTTGGAATACCTTATATATGAAGTCATTCCAACCATGCTTAGATGGCTTAGGGGGACCTACACACATGCGCGGGTTGAGCCCAAACAAGGTGGTTTCAGGGGGTCCGGGCCGGAAATCCATAAACCGAGCGCGACGCACGCGATTATCGCGCAGGGGGGGTGCAAATCCCTAGCCCGTGAGCCTCGCGTTTGCGGCGGCCCGGTTTGGTTTTGCAGATTTCGGTTCGGTTTGATTCCTAAACCAATTTGGTTTGGTCCGCGACTCCTCGTCCCTGCTTTCCTTCTCCCTCTGAGCGATCGCGCATTGCTCCTTTCGTTTTTCGCTTTCTTCGGTCGGTTTTGGGTCTTGAGGCTTCGCCTTGTGCGATCTGAGGTTGTCTCCGCGGGCAGCGATTGTCTTGGAGTGCACCTACGACGCTGCGTGGTTGTCGGATCTTGGGGGAATTTTGCCGGGAGCCTTTGCACCGTAGGGTGGCAATCAATTCTCTAAGGACAGTCGGCACGCCGGCGCTTCAACCGGATAACTATTCCTAACTCTGCGCTTTTCTTATCATATTCCTGCATCTATATATTTTATTGTCTACTTAAGTGCCTGTTTTATTGTATTTTACACTTCCTTTGTAATTTTGTGATATTTTGTTTTCTATCTGATGTATTCTATGTTAGTAAATCAACGCAAATACAATAACCAATTAAGGAGAGGTGGCTCTGGCTATTATAGCTTTTATATTGTAATAGCTATTTGACCACCACTAGATAAGCCAAAAATAATAATGAAGGACATATTTAAACTTCCTACAATCTCATAAATCTACATAACTTGAAACTAGTGCAATTTGAGTTTTTTAAATCAATTGAGTTTTGATCAAAATTTATTTATCAATTAGAGGCCTTAAATTGCATCTATTTTAGGTCTGATTGATTTTTGAAGTTGTAAAGAGTTTAAATATATTCATTCATTATTCATTATTCATTATTGTTGTTGATCCTCCTCTCTAGTTGTCTAGAGATTTTTAAATATATAAATTCTTGTTGAATATAAATCGATAGGTGAGAAAAAATGGGAGAGATTTGCTTTCAACCCGTGGAAAAAGATGTTGAATTTATATGTGATTAATATAAAGGACAAAATGAGAAGATTAAATAAATTAATGCAATTTTTTTTATAATTATCAAAGTATTGTCTTTTGTTCAATAAAAAGGTATCTGCTTTTGGTAAAATTTAAAATTCAAATCGGTAAAATTGACCAGATCTAAATTTATCTGTGTAAATGACACTAAAGTTTAAAATAATACTGTAAATTTTTAAATCCTAGCATAGAAAAAAATATTATTGATTAGTTAACAAATGAATCTAGAATCATCGATTTTATTTTAAGAAAATTTCTTATCGATTATTAGGATAAATCTAAAAGTACTTATAATGGGCGATTTAGAAGTCCAGCATCCCAGAGTTCGCAATCCATTTGGAGAAAAATTCTTACAAAATATGTCATAGCTAAGAATCAAATTGCGGATGTCTGGAATAGAAATTAGTTACCCTACCGCTGCAACATAGCCCCGAGGGCTTTAAATCCTAGCACAGAGATGAGTAGAAAATTAGATCAAATTTAATTTAATCTCATTGGATATTATTAATAATAATAGTCTATTAACTCAATTGTGCGAGCTAGATTGTTATGCTAATAATGTGATGGTCACATGTTTACTAATTTTATTTCTATATTTTATTGGTGTTTTTAATACTATTTTTTTAAACAAGGATTACTAGAGAATTTAGATTATTTTGATCTTGACACGTTTACGGATAAAAAATACAATACATTTAATTTTAAAAATCTAATTCAAATTTAAGTAACAAATTTAACCTCACCTTAATTTTATCTATATAAATGCACGAAAACATTAATCAATGATCCCGGACCAATTTACGTATAGCCTGACTGGCAGCCTGGCGCCTAGTCAGAGGGGAAACGATTAATGGGCTGAAAAGGCCCGACGGATAGGGGTCGCTCGGATCAAGGCCCCTAAACGGACGCGTGGCTGCACATGTTCCTTAGGATTGACCTGACCCCGGCTTGTACACTCATGATCTAATACCCCTCCAGGTTTGGCTCCCCGCCGACGCGTGGCGGACCACGCTCCGGGGGTAAGCCCGAACCGGAGGGAGCGTTACTCGACGCCTCATCATTCAGTGCCCCAGTCGGCACCCTCATAGGCCCTCAGTCGGCCTCGACATTCAGTGCCCCAATCGGCACCCTCATAGGCCCTCAGCCGGCCTCGACATTCAGTGCCTCAGTTGGCACCCTCATAGGCCCTCAGTCGGCCCTAGCAGGCAATACAACCACTCCCTGACACCAAACTACCGAAAACTGTACTGAGTCGGCACAAGACTGAGGTCATCCTGGTCTCTAACGACGAATATCTCACTGAAGTCTTGATCCTCCTGCCATAACCTGTCCCCCCGTACCACGACCGCATACACTGGTGTCAGGCCGAGCAGCGCCCAACCACGCCTACCATTATGTTGACAGTGCCTCTTTCCTTAATACAGTATGTGCTACTTTATTCTACCATCCCTGGGTATGCATCACCTTGTCCTCGCTATATGGCAATAGGTAGCAGGCGGGGCAGGAGCTGTCAGCTTCCCCGGTTATATAAGTCTCCTCACTCCGCATCTCTTAGGTACGCGCAATAGTGCAATTCCATACTGTTCCATTGCTTTCCATTGCCACCGTCGAGTACTGACTTGACCGTCGGAGTGCCTGGCCGAGGACTTTTCCCAGCGGGTTCTAACGGTCTTTGTCTTGCAGGCTAGGTGCGATCCAGCTCAGTAGACCACTTCAGTGATCTCGCGCTCCCCAGAGGTCCGTCCACCTGTAGGGGCGTCCAGCTAGCTTCGCGACAGGATGCCAACGAGCTCGGAAGGCACTAATGTCAGGCTATTATTGGCCAACCCTGCAGAAGGATGCCAACGAGCTGGTCACCACCTGCCTATCTTGCCAAAAGCATCACTGCCTACCACATCGACCCACAGAGGAAATGAAAGCATCGGCGGTCTCCTGCCCTTTTGATCAGTGGGGCATGGACATTGTGAGACCATTCCCGACTGTTGCAGCCCAGAAGAAATATTTGCTGGTGGCCATCGATTACTTCTCCAAGTGGATAGAGGCTGAGGCCCTGACGCGCATCACTGAGCAGGCGGTGATGAGGTTCTTGTGGAGGGACATATTATGCCAATACGGAATCCCGTACAAAATTGTCTCGGACAACGGAAGGCAGTTCCAAGGGCGAAGGATACAAGAGTGGTGCTCGAAGTATGGTATCAAGCAAGCCTTTACTTCGGTAGCCTATCCTCAAAGCAACGGCCAGGCAGAAGTGGCCAACCGAGAGATCCTTAAAGGATTAAAGACTAAGCTGGATCATGTTGGTGGAACGTGGGTAGATGAGCTCCCGAGCATCTTGTGGGCCCTGCAGAATACGCACAAAGAAACCACGGGGTGCACACCATTCCAGCTAGTCTACGGGAGTGAAGCGGTGATTCCGGTCGAGGTTGGATGTGAATCGGATCGACGGGCAGCCTATGACGAGGGTAACTCGGAAAGTAGGCGGCTGGAGCTGGACCTGGTTGACGAAATCCGAGACAAAGCAGCCGCTCGGATGTTCGCATATCGGCAGAAGATGAAGCAGAAGTATGATTGGAAGGTACTGCCGAGGACATTCCAAGTGGGAGACCTGGTCTGGAAGAGAATTAAGCCCGTCGGAGATGTGAGTAAGTTGGAGCCACAGTGGGGAGGACCCTTCAAAATTATTCAGAAGCTCGCCTCGGGGGCTTACTACTTAGAGAATGAGAAAGGAAAAAGGTTGGATCGACCCTGGAGTGCAATTCACCTTCAGTCATACGGGGCTGCCCAATGAAAATTTGTAGTGTGAATGTAAAACACTCATGATAGTGGAAAAGCATAGTCCTCACTCCGCTAGCAGGTACTCCAGACTCTCGTCTCCGCACGAGTTACATCTATCCCGCGGATCGGCTCTCAGTCGGACGCGTGGTGGCCCACGCTCCCTGAGTCTTGCCCGACAGTGTGCGCAAAACTCTTGCCTCGCCAGCAAGTTATAAGTGGACCAGCTTCCATGCCCCACTCGGTTCAGTGTCTCCGATCGGATGCGTGGCGGCCCACGCTCCTGAGAATCGGCCTGAACTAGTGTCCAGACTCTCGTCTCTGCGCGAGTTACATCTATCCCGAGGATCGGCTTTCAGTCGGACGCGTGGCGACCCACGCTCCCTGAGTCTTGCCCAACCGTGTGCGCAAAACTCTTGCCTCGCCAGCAAGTTATAAGTGGACCAACTTCCATGCCTCACTCGGTTCAGTGTCTCCGATCGGATGCGTGGCGGCCCACGCTCCTGAGAATCGGCCTGAACCAGTGTCTAGACTCTCGTCTCCACGCAAGTTACATCTATCCCGAGGATCGGCTCTCAGTCGGACGCATGGCGGCCCACGCTCCCTGAGTCTTGCCCGACCGTGTGCGCAAAACTCTTGCCTCACCAGCAAGTTATATGTGGACCAGCTTCCACACCCCACTCGATTCAGTGTCTCCGATCAGATGCATGGCGGCCCACACTCCTGAGAATCGGCCTGAACCAGTGTCCAGACTCTCGTCTCCACGCGAGTTACATCTATCCCGAGGATCGGCTCTCAGTCAGACGCGTGGCGGCCCACGCTCCCTAAGTCTTGCCCGACCGTGTGTGCAAAACTCTTACCTCGCCAGCAAGTTATATGTGGACCAGCTTCCACGCCCCACTCGGTTCAGTGTCTCCTATCGGATGCTTGGCATCCCACGCTCCTAAGAATCGGCCTGGACCAGTGTCCAGACTCTCGTCTCCACGCGAGTTACATTTATCCTGCGGATTGGTTCTCAGTCGGACGTGTGGCGGCCCACGCTCCCTGAGTCTTGCCCGACCGTGTGCGCAAAACTCTTGCCTCGCTAGCAAGTTATAAGTGGACCAACTTCCATGCCCCACTCGGTTCAGTGTCTCCGATCGGATGTGTGGCGGTCCACGCTCCTGAGAATCGGCCTGAACCAGTGTCCAGACTCTTGTCTCCGCGCGAGTTATATCTATCCCGCGGATCGGCTCTCAGTCAGACGTGTGGCGACCCACACTTCCTGAGTCTTGCCCGACCGTGTGCGCAAAATTCTTGCCTCGCCAGCAAGTTATAAGTGGACCAGCTTCCACGCGCCACTCGGTTCAGTGTCTCTGATCGGATGCGTGGCGGCCCTCGCTCCTGAGAATCGGCCTGAACCAGTGTCCGGACTCTCGTTTCCGCGCGAGTTACTTATATCCCGTGGATCGGCTCTCAGTCAGACGCGTGGCGGGTGATGCTCCCTGAGTCTTGCCCGACCATGTGCGCAAAACTCTTGCCTCGCTAGCAAGTTATAAGTGGACCAGCTTCCACGCCCCCACTCGGTTCAGTGTCTCCGATCGGATGCGTGGCGGCCCACGCTCCTGAGAATCGGCCTGAACCAGTGTCCAGACTCTCGTCTCCGCGCTAGTTACATCTATCCCGCGGATCGGCTCTCAGTCGGACACATGGTGGCCCACGCTCCCTGAGTCTTGCCCGACCATGTGTGCAAAACTCTTACCTCACCAGCAAGTTATATGTGGACCAGCTTCCACGCCACACTCGGTTTTCAGTGTCTCCTATCGGATGCTTGGCATCCCACGCTCCTGAGAATCGGCCTGGACCAGTGTCCAGACTCTCGTCTCCGCGCGAGTTACATCTATCCCGCGGATTGGTTCTCAGTCGGACGTGTGGCGACCCACGCTCCCTGAGTCTTGCCCGACCGTGTGCGCAAAGCTCATGCCTCGCCAGCAAGTTATAAGTGGACCAGCTTCCACGCCCCACTTGGTTCAGTGTCTCCGATCGGACGCGTGGCGGGTCACGCTCCTGAGAGTCGGCCTGAACCAGTGTCCGGACTCTCGTCTCCGCGCGAGTTACATTTATCCCGCGGATCGGCTCTCAATCGGATGTGTGGCGGCCCACACTCCCTGAGTCTTGCCCGACCGTGTGCGTAAAACTCTTGCCTCGCCAACAAGTTATGAGTGGACCAGCCTCCACGCCGCACTCGGTTCAGTGTCTCTGATCGGATGCGTGGCGGCCCTCGCTCCTGAGAATCGGCCTGAATCAGTGCCCAAACTCTCGTCCTCGCGAGTTTTAAATCGGAAACAACTTCTAGACATTTCCTCGGCTTGACCTTTGGTCGGGTTCATGGCCGCACATGTCCCCTGAGCAAAACCCGAGTGGATGCGTTATTACGGACCTTTATGAGGCCAACAGCTCGACAAGGGCGCCTTAAATTGCCCGAGATAGCGACTTAACCCAATTAACCCAGATGGGTTCTCCAAGTACAGGACCACTCGCTTTCGTCCGAGTGGCTATTATGCTCAACTGTTTCGCTCCGGCATTCACAAAGTATGGATTGCTCCCTCCCGAGTGGCCAACACGTAGCTACCGTTCTGCTCACAGGTTTCGGGTCCTCGCTCGATAAAGTTGGATCGGGCCGGAGTACACTTGCTTGGGATACTCCCACTGCTTAGATCCTCAATACTTAAGTATCATACATGCGCGTGTAAAAACAAAAAAAGGGCGAAAACCTGGCATTGATAAAGATAAGGCTAGTACAAAAACGGGGTGTGACCCCTATGCAAGGAAAAGAAAACAAAGAAATCATCCCTCGTAACAACTATTCGTGGTTCATGGCGCTCGGCGGGTCTCTCTTTGGGACTTGGCATGGTGCAGGGACTCGCCGTATGCTTTGGCGTGTTGCAGACGCCGTTGAGTCGCCTTCAGTACGGACGCTTGGACGTCATGCTTTTGTCTAAGTTTGCAAAGCTCAGCAGCGCAAGCGACTCGCTCCTCCTCTTTGGCCTTCAGATCGGCCCTGAGGGTGGAGATGATGTAGCGCGCCTCCTGAAGCTGGGTCTTGAGTGTGACTAGTTCCTTGAGGTCCCAGACCGGGCGCGCTGCCTGCCAGAAAGACAACAAACATTAGAATCAGAAGGAAGAAGCGTGGGTTAGAGGAAAAGTAAATCTGACTGGCCCTCGAGACGAAGGGGTCAGCGCGCTGGTCGGGACTTCGGTGGTGAACCATTCATAAAACGCTGGTCGAGCGGGCCATATAGATGCATCGCCCGAGCCTACTCCTTGAACGAGGACTTGCAGCTAGGGTAGTACCCCGTCGCAGGGTCAACTCGGGATGATCCTGCCAAGTGCAGGGGCAGGCTGATAATAGCCCCTCCAGCATTGGCTCAGGCGGTATGGCCGACCGACCTGCCTGAAGAACCACCTTGGGTTGTAGAAGGGAGAAGCAGCAGGAGCACCTACCACAGGGAACGACGGGGTAGAAGAAGCGAAGGCCCCGCGAGTGGCAGTGCTCGGGGAGGCTGCCCTTGTCAAAGGAGAGAAAACACTAATTCCCTCTGCAGCAGAGGATGCTGGAATGAAAGCCCCCGACTAAGGAAGGGCCGCCCCGCAAGTTGGTGGAGGAAGAGAGGTCACACGGGGAGACGAAGGAGCTGTAGGCTTGGAAGTGATCGCGGTCGAGGCAGAGTGCCCTGCATGAGCAGGCAGCCGGACCTCGGACCTTCTTCAACAAGTGGAAGGCAGCATCAGCTCCACGTGAAAAATGAAAAGTTAGCTGAGCGGAGCATATGGCGCCTGGTCTCTAAGGGCAGGTCGTCCATGGCAGTAACTCCCAGAGTGGAAGCCGGCTCCTCCCTCGCCAGTGCTTTCCCCTTACGAGAAGTAACCTCGCCGAGAGAAGTGGCTGCCAGAAACACCCTCGTCGGAAGTGGGGAATCAGGGGGGGAGCATTATTTCAAGGAATTCCTTGTCTACATCTTCCGAGGAGGACCAGTAAGAGCCCTCATCCGAAGATGGGGGTGATCCCTTGAGGGAGAACGGTTCCTCTGAGGATGTGGTTGACATCTCGCAAGGGTGAGAAAGGTGGCCGGAAGACGGAAAGGGACAGAATACGGACGTAGTAGACAGCTATGCTGGTTTGTTGATTTGTGGGGACGAAAGCTGCAAATTTCTCCTATATATAAGGGAAGGAGAGCAATCTTAGCCGTTCAGAGAATACCTCGGTAAATCACAGGATCGAACGGTTACCCTCCGTTATGTCATGGGGGAAGATCGAGACTCGATGAGACATAATCCTGTTGGCGGTGCAGAACGGTTCGTCACCCGAGGTGCCCACGACCGATGATTGATGCTTCGCTGCCTGATATGTCATTCACTCATGGACACGTCCGCTCATCAGTTAAGACAATCGTCAAAAATCGGGATACGAATCGGCCCAATGTGACAATCAAACAGATGTAAGCTAGTCAGTCGAACGACTGAGCCAGAAGGGGGCGGCCTATCTCAGACCCTTGTTAGATCATAAATCCCTTGGTTCAGGTCCCGGTCGGACGCGTGGTGGCCCACGTTCCCCGGGTTCCGACTTGACCAGGTGGCCAAACCTTCATAAACGAGCCAGCTCCCGCACATCCATTGGTTCAGGTACCGGATGGACGCGTGGCAACCCACGCTCCCTGGGCCTGACTCAGCCAAGTAGCCAAATCGCCCCAGGCGGGGCAGCTCCAGGTCGGGCGCGTGGCGACCCACGTTCCCCGAGCACTATTCGGTGAAAAAGCTTATCTCTAGGGATAACTTGTCACTAAACGGGCTAGCAACATTTCCTTGGTTGGTTACCTAACTCTTAGGCAGTTAGCCCGAGAGACTTATAGCTTGTGAGTGTCACACTCGGACGCACCACTCCAACACTCGCAAAATCCGGCAGGCTGGACCCGCTCCTTCCCGTGTAGCCGGCATTTAGAGGTTGTGCGTCCTTAACCTCTGGCTCAATGGTCTACGCGACCGAGACATCTCCCGAGCCAAGTGTTCGAATGGCTCTCACTCAGATTAGTAATACCTGATGGCGAAAGCAACCACGAGAAGTCCAAGTGGAAAGAAAAAATGTCATTCAGCCGAGCACAAGTATTACATAATCAGAGGACAGTCGCCCTTACACATGCAAAGAAAGAAAGACAAAACAGAAGGCCCGACCCTCATTGGAAGGGTTGTTTTGTTATGTCGGGCAGGTCTTTGCACATATCCCGAAGCTGAACGGCTGTGGAGGGCATATCGGGAGGCAGATACCCGTCCCGTTTGAGTTGTCGGACGACACTAACTCCCTGGTGCATCATTACAGCCCGCAATCGTCGGGAGATTTTGTCAGTGTGGGCCTTGGCATTTATGCACACGAGCTTATGCTCCTCCAGTCGTGTAGCTTCAGCCTCCTTGTAAGAACGCAGCTCCACTAGCTCTGCCCGAGCTGCTTCCCACTCAGTTTTCTCCTTCGCCAGTTGCTCGAGCTCCTCCTTGAGGTCTTGTAATGATTGATCCTTGGAGGAGAGCTCGGTAGACAGCTCGACTATCTTCTGCGCCTGCACTGAGGTCTCTGCCTCCTTGTTCTCTAGTTGGGCCTTGAGAGGGTCAAAGGCAGCCGACATTTCCTGAAGTTGGGCCTCTGCCTGGGTCAACTTGTCCTGGGCCTTCGCCTGAAGACCCCCAGGCCTTCCACTCATTATGCTTCAAGGTGGAGATTCGGAGGTTCGTTTGAGATGCAGCCGAGTTAGCTGCCTCGACCTGGATGCGGGCAGCCTCCAGTTGCTCCTCAGAGTGAGTCAGTCTGCCTTGGAGAGTTTTGACCTCGGCTCGTAGGTTTGTCAAGGTAGGTTCATCGGAAACAAGTCGGGTATGAGCCAGTTGGGTCATCAGACGCTCCACTTCTCGCTCGGCCGCGGCTCGGGCCGAGGTCTGGGCCAGAAGTGCCATAGAAAAGTCGTGGCAGGCTCCCACAAACTACAAAATAGGTACTGATCTTAAGAATAGGAAAAGGAATGCTCAATAGGAGACCCGGTCAATCCAGGCATACCTGAGTGGCCTTGAGAAAAAAGGCGTCGACTTTATTACGAGGACCCTGAAAGTAAGATTCCTCGAGTCCCTGCGCATAGCGGTCGGCCACCGACCCGTGCAGGCGAAGATCTTGATATCGGTCGGGTAGCTCGCCCGAGGGCATCTGCAGGTGGCAGTCGGACCAAGTGGGCACCAACAGGTGCATCATCAGATGCTCGACTGGTCCTCAGCAGAAGGGACTCTCGATCCTTCGGGCATTGGCTGGTCAATAGTATCGGAAGAGACAAAGGGGTTGGCAGTTGGTGCAGCAGTAGGGGGATCGGACACGGGGTCTTCAGCAGGGTTGGCTGCCGGGGCAATTGTGGGATGATCATTCGTAGGGTTGTCAGCAGCCATGAGGGCGGAGGAATCAGCGACAGGAGCCACAAAGGGAACGATAGCAGTGGAGGTAGGAGGGGCTCCCGAATCGGGAACCGTTTTCTTCTTCTTCCTCTTCCTCTTCCTCTTCTCCAGATGTTTACTGGAAGAAGGATGAGATAAGCCCCCCATCGGGGAAGAGGCACGACGACGTTTGGAGGGAGTACGCTGCATGGCGGTGGTGGGCGGCGTTGTCTCAAAAGCAGTGGGCGCAGACTCCGGGACAGGCGGAGTCGAGTTCGCCGAGGCGTCCTCCGTTGAGGCGCCTTTTCTTTTCGCTAGCCCGGCAGCAACTCGGGCTCGCAGCTCGGCCTCATCCAGCTTGAAGCCTTCTTGTAGGGAGGCAGACTGCATGGTGGAAACTACACCAAGGACACAAGCTTAGGCCGAGTTGAAGAGTATGCAAGAGAAAAGTAGTAATGCTCACCAACTATGGATAGCAACGGAGTCGGCAAGGGACTGAGACCAAAGGCCGCAAGAACCTCCTCTCTCAGCAGGTGCATGCTGTGGAAGTGCCTATCTTCAAACTTGGAGGTGGCTAGCTGGAAGGTTGCAGAGGTACGGTAGTCTTTGGGAAGGGGGTGAAGTAAGGCAGCTCCTCGACCCAGGCCAGGGGCCAGCTCGGGGGCGAGGGAGCTTAATGAAAAAGTAGCGCTCTTTCCACCCCTTATTGGAGGAAGGAAGTCTCAGGAGGAAAGAGGCTTTCGCCCGAGCCTGGAATAAGAAGTCGCCCAACTCTTGCTGCTTGGGATAGAAGAAGTAATGGAAGTAGTCGGGCTACAAAGGAATCTTGTACAGAGTAAAGATAATGATCGAGCCACACATCAGGCGAATGACATTGGGGGCCAGTTGAGATAAGGGGATCTGAAATAGTCGCAAAAAGAGGAGATGAAAGGATGAATGAGGAATCGGAGACCGGCTTGTAAGTGGTCTCGAGACAGAGTGACATAACCCAAAGGAGCCGAGTTCGGCGGATCAGTCGATTTGGGCAGGCGCATGTGATGGTCGGAAGGAATCAGGAAGTCTGACCGGATTTGCTCCAGGTCGTGGGTGGTGAGATCAGTTATCAGGTCCGAATACCATGGCTGAGAAGGGGATGAAGATGAAGAAGGGGAAGCCATTCAATGAAAGGGGGAAAGGAAACTGACCGGAGGAAGGAACCGTCGGAGAAGAAAGTCGGAAGAAAAGAGCCGCGGAAACCCTAGTAGAGATTGAAGTAGCAGAACGGTGCTGAGGCGAAGACGGAATAGTAGGAGTAGCGGAGTTCAAAAGGCTTATTTATAAGGTTAGAAGGAAGACACTAGTCGTTCGATGGCAAGATGAGAGAAACGCAGGACCATGCCAGAGCCGTCCGATCTGACTCGGACCGTCCTCGAAAAGGCAGGTCACACGTGTGGGTCGAACATTCGAGAAGAAGGGTGGTATACCCCACGTTATGCAGGCGCGAGTGTCTTGGGAGCGTGAGTCATGGTCATTAAGACGACAATTAATGAGAAGACACGCTATGATTTCAAAGGGTCCAGAAGAGGCAGTTTGCCTAGTGGATGATTCCTCTGTGTAAGACTGACTGCGAAATTTGATCACTCGGGTGCGCTAGGCTCGAGCCAGAGTCACGGTCCAGTCAGTCGGACTGCGCGCCTCCTTCGACTAGACTTGATGGGGATGCTTATGATCCCGGGCCAGCTTGTGTGTAGCCTGGCCCGGCAGCCTGGCTCCTAGTCAGAGGGGAAATGGTTAATGGGCTGGAAAGGCTCGACGGATAAGGGTCGCTTGGATCAAGGCCCCTAAACGGACGCGTGGCTGCCCATGTTCATTAGGATCGACCTGACCCCGGATTGTACACTCATGCTCTAATACCCCTCCAGGTTTGGCTCCCCGTCGACGCGTGGCGGACCACGCTCCGGGGGTAAGCCCGAACCGGAGGGAGCGTTACTCGACGCCTCATCATTCAGTGCCCCAGTCGGCACCCTCAAAAGCCCTCAACCGACCTCGACATTTAGTGCCCCAGTCGGCACCCTCATAGGCCTTCAGCCGGCCTCGACATTCAGTGTCCCAGTCGGCACCCTCATAGGCCCTCAGTCGGCCCTAGCAGGCAATACAACCACTCCCTGACACCAGACTACCGGAAGCTGTATGGGGGTCGGCGCAGGACTGAGGTCATCCTGGTCTCAAATGATGGATATCTCGCTAAAGTCTTGATCCTCCTGCCATAACCTGTCCCCCCGTACTACAACCGCATACACTGGTGTCAGGCCGAGCGGCGCCCAACGGCGCCGACCATTAAGTTGACAGTGCCCCTTTCCTTAATATAGTATGTGCTATTTTATCCTGCCATCCCTGGGCATGCATCACCTTGTCCTCGCTATATGGCAATAGGTGGCATGTGGGGCAGGAGCTGTCAGCTTCCCCGGCTATATAAGTCTCCTCACTCCGCATCTCTCAGGTACGCGCAATAGTGCAATTCTATACTGTTCCATTGCTTTCTATTGCCACTGTCGAGTACTGACTTGACCGTCGGAGTGCCTGGCTGGGGGCTTTTCCCAGTGGATTCTAACGGTCTTTGTCTTGCAGGCTAGGTGCGATCCAGCTCAGTAGACCACTTCAGCGATCTTGCGCTCCCCAGAGGTCCGTCCAGCTGTAGGGGCATCCAGCTCGCTTCGCGACAGGATCAATTAATCAATATTTAAGATTATTAAGTAAGCAATTCTTTATCTAAATCATACCTAACTAAATGTTTGATTAATAAATACTAGTGAGCGAAGGTTAAATTAGAGATTATAATCAAAAGTTTTAAATTATTTCATCATGGCCTATTCGCTTAGTTAGTTAGAGTGTTGTGCTAATAACGTGAAGGTTGTACGTTCAAAACTTGTATGAGCCATTTAGTTGTCTATTTCGCCATCCACCCCCATAGAGTTTAAAGAACTTAAAGAAGCATGAATGATATCTCATTCTTGCCAAAGTTACAATTCTTTGTCAAACTACTCAATCCAAACCATTCAGATCCCTTTAGAGGTTCCAATCAAGGAGCACGAAGATCCCAAAGTTTCTCCTTCAAAACTAGGAACCCACATTAGCTCCAAGATGTTGACCTCCAACTAGAAAGATAAATGCTTAAGATGTTGACCTCCAACTAGAAAGACCTCCAACTAGAAAGATAAATGCTTAAGTTTGAGAAGACTCAGGCTCACTACGTCCTTAAAACTCATTAGGATAAATGATGCGTTGGATCGAGAGAACCGATAGAGGGGGGGTGAATATCGGAAAACGTTCGGATTTTAGAATTAGAGAAATTACGCAGCGGAATAAAACAATCGCAAATACAGGTGTTTTTACTTGGTTCGGAGCCTAGGTCGACTTCTACTCCAAGGCCCACGGTCGTTGACCGTTTTCTGCGGGCAATTCTATAAGTGCGCAAAACGGTTTACAAATAGATGTTACAATTGCAGTATAGTAAACACAAAAGTAAAAGATCGCTCTTCGTTACCGACGTCCGGTGTGGAATGTTTCTCGGAGCAGAGGGACGTCGTCGGCGCTTGTATCTCGAGTCGGGAGGTTTCTGGATCAGAGCGCGGGAGCGGAAGAGCGTGATTGCGTTGAATGAAGTGTTGTGTTGAAGCCTTGGTTCGAGGGTCCTTTTATAGCACCTGGGGGCACCCGGATCGTCGGGGGCGCCCCCCCACCTGTAGGCCGATCCGACTTTCACTCGGTCAGCTTCTGATCCCTTCAAACTCAGGATCAGATCTTAACCGGGGCGCCCGAGACGCTGGGGGCGCCCGGGTTGACCGGGTCAGAGCTTATCCCTTGGCTTCGCTGGCTTCTGCTTCGATGGCATGCACAGGGGGCACCCGGGACGCTGGGGGCGCCCGGGAGCACGGGGGCGCCCCGCCCATGAGCTGCAGAAGCAGTTCCTTCGTTTCATGTGTTTTGTGTTCACCTTGGGGGCGCCCAGGACACTCCAGGCGCCCTGGTCAGCTGCTGCCTCACTCCTTTGAGGCTCTCTGAGCTGCAGACACTCGTTCCTTCGGTCCTGTATCCAGGGTTAGTCCAAAACACCATAAAGCAATAAGATGTTAGTTTATACAGCCTTAGCTGTCTTGGTTCTGACTTTGGGCCTCCAAAACGGAGCCCTAGGTCGAACCGACGCCTACTGTTCCCTCGACGGGGAACGCGTCCTCACCTACTCCTCTCAGGAGAATGTACCTGATGCCAACCGGCTCCTCCGGTTGGAATTTTGCCCAACGGTCCTTTGCCAGGTCTTGGATACCAAGCTGTCCTTCGCTCGGTGCCTAGCAGTCCTTCGCTAGGGCTTCAGTTCCAAGCTATCCTTCGCCTGGTGCCTAGCAGTCCTTCGCTAGGGCTTCAGTACCCTGGTCATTCCTTCGCCAGTGCCTAGCAGTCCTTCGCTAGGACTTTTTCCCTGGCATTCCTTCGCCAGTGCCTAGCAGTCCTTCACTAGGACTTTTCACCCTGGCATTCCTTCGCCAGTGCCTAGCAGTCCTTCGCTAGGACTTTTTACCCTGCACACTTGAGTAGCATGTTAGATGACAAATAAGACTTAACTTTTGAACCTTTTTACCATTATCAAAACCCAGGTTCGACTTAGGTGCTTTCTGCACCAACAATCTCTCCCTTTTTGATTTATGGCAACCCTGGTTCAAAAAGTTAAGTTAGTTAGAGCAAGTAAAAATTAAATTTTGTTCCCTCCCCCTGGAGGGAATCTCCCCCTAGATTTTTCAAAAGTTTGTGGGGTTTTGAAAATAAATTCTAAGTCTAAAAGATGGATTTTACTTAGAATAATTTTCAACAGAAGGCGGTGTGTTTTCCAAGCTAATTTTAGTTGTGCACTTTGAAAGCTTAAATTTAAGTACTTGGGAAACTTTTGAAAACTTAGATAGTTTGAAAGTTTTGAGTTTAAAGTACTTAGAAAGTTTTTTTGAAAACTTGAGTTTGAGTACTAAGGAAAATTTTGAAGCCTTAAGCTTAAAGTACTCACAAGTTTTTTAAGTTTTAAAGTACTTGGTAAACTTGAAAACTTTAGCTTTAAGTACTTAGCACGTTTTTGAAAACTTAAGTACTTAGTAAAATTTTGAAAACTTAAGTACTTAGTAAATTTTGAAAACTTATGTACTTAGTAGATTTTGACAACTTAAGTACTTAGTAGAAATTTTGTAGACTTAAGTTTTGAAGTACTTAGTAGAAATTTAGTAAACTTAAGTTTTGAAGTACTTAGTAGAAATTTAGTAAACTTAAGTTTTGAAGAAGTACTTAGTAGAAATTTAGTAAACTTAAGTTTTGAAGTACTTAGTAGAAATTTAGTAAACTTAAGTTTTGAAGTACTTAGAAGGAATTTTGAAAATAAGTTAAGTACTTTTTGAATAAAGGATAGAGTTTTAAATTTTGAATTTTGAAAAAACATTTGAACTCTCCTTTCCTATCTCTCCCCCTTTGCCATATATCAAAAGCAAATAAATATAGTAGAAACAGAATAATTAAATTGCATAAAGGAAAATAACTTGCATGATTTTGCTGTACTGAACCAATTCATGATGAGAATTAAATTAAATCAGTTTCAATTTTCTCTTTTAGGGACCTGTCTAATCCAATTAGCTACTTACTAACTATTATAAACAGTAGTTTTCGCTGGGGTTAGTCAACTTAAGTGTTCTGTTCAAGTTAAATTTTCTAAGCTTGACACTTAACTTGATTACTGTGTAAGTTGTATTTAGTGCCCCAATTACTGCAGATGCACTGACTTAAAGCATCTTGAATTAAGGCAAAGACCTAAGCATCTCAACCCTTTCTAAGTTATCAAACAAAAGTACCCTAAGGTGCTTGTGAGATGCTAACTTCTAAATCTGTAGGTGCATGCAGTTCTAAGGTTAGGGCCTAGGCTAAATCCATTTTCGAAAAAGCCCTAGTTTTGAAAGGGGGTAGTTTTTGAAAATAAAACTAAGTGAAAACTTTTCAAAACTAAGTAAATGCTGATTTTGAAAGCATTTTAAAAAATTTCTTTAAAACTGATTTGAGTAAGAAAACCAACAGCAGACTTAACCTATTCTACCAAGCATAGTATAGTCAAACATGATACCATCAGATACTCAAGTCAAATAAGTAGTCAAACAAAATAGGTTAACTGGTCAAACAGAGGTCCAGTAGAGTCAAACATGAGTCAAGTTTTAGTTACTTAGTACAATGCTGAAAATAGTCTAACTATGAAGAAGGACCAGGGTGGTCAGATGAGCCAGGCTGCCATGCTCTCAGTAGTGATAGTATCTCACTGTATCGCGCATCGTCCACCTCTCGATCAGCTCTACGAGCATCCATCTGCTTGAGGTGGTAGGCCTCAACTTCCTCTCGGAGGCTGTGGATCTCCGTCTGCATCTGAGTGAAACGCTGGTCGATGGTCGGTGGAGGCGGCTCGTCTATGTGTGCACGAGCCTCGGCTGCTAAATCGGCGACGTCGACTTCTACCTCCTCGTCTGAGTTGATCAGAGCCCCGGCTTGATGTCGTCTCCAACTCAAAACCCCGGTGGCCGATACCTCTAGACCAGCTAACGAGAAGTTCCTAAATCCTATTTCATCAAAATCGGTCATCGCGGTTATTTCACCCACGGTAATGTCACGACCGTGGTGATGGAGGGAGGTGATGATGTGGCAGAATGGAGTGCGTACTCGTCCCTGGGTCGTAATACTGGATGCATGAAGAATAGTATAAAACATGTGTAGTCCAATGTCAATGTCAAGGTGATGGATCATGGCATACAGAAGGAAGGCATGAAAAGGTCGCATGGTCGCGACATCTCTAGTGGAGAGTGGTAAGATACAGCGGACCAGGACTCTGTACAGGGCGTAGTCCTGTGCCTGAAGGTCAACGGACTGGAATCATCTATCTGCGGGGAGTCTAGCTTCCCTATAGAAATAGGAGTGGAGAGTGTCTAATGTAATGTGAGAGTAGGGAGGATCAAATGGAGAATTCCTAGGTGGATAGCAACAAAAGGTGGACTGGGAGGGTCGTAGTCCAAGGAATCGATTTAGCAAGGTAGGGGTGATAGACAGGGGTATCCCTTGAACAGTAGTGTTAAACATGAGATTGTTCTGTCTAACTATGTTATTGTAGAATTCTGCACATATGGATTCGTTAATGGTATGAGTGCAGAATACTAGGTTATCTAGTTGATAAAAGTTTATGGCGTTCATGGCTAAGGGACAGGATTGGGTAAAGAAATGCCTATTGAGATAGCTAGTTTTGATAGGCTTGTAAGTTGTTCGAGCAAACTTATTACACAGTTCTAGAGTTGGGAACCTAGGGTCGAGACTCGGTTCGGTACCGGGGTTCGCTTGGTTTGCTCGGCGTTTTCTAAGTTAAGAGGCATGCATTTATAAGAAAGGAATAATTCTAAATGCTTTAAAGAATGAGGAAAATAATTCTAAATGCATAAAATAAATCATACCGGGGAGGCATGGTGAGATTGAGGAAGCACAAGTGTCACTTGATCTTCTTGGAAGGAAGGAAGTGAGGAAGGAAGAAGGTTTTTGGTGTGGGAAGAGGAGGGGGTTCGGATGCCTTTTTATAGGCATGTCATTGGGGGCGCCCGGGAGCTCCCGGGTGCCCGGGACAGTAGTCACTGCCATTGGCAGTGACTAGGTCTGTTAGGGGCGCCCGGAGCAGCCCGGGCGCCCTGGTCAGGCTGAATCTGCAGCTTTTGCTGCTTTGACTGTGATGGGGGCGCCCGCGTGGTTCTGGGTGCCCTGGTCAAGGGCGAAGGCATCTTTTTGCCTTGAAAGTAGGTAAAGAAAGGAGGGGGCGCCCGAGGAGTCATGGGCGCCCGGAGTGTATAGGAAGTGACAAATATTATGTCTAGTCATTGTTTGACCATGGTTTAGTTGGTCTGACTGCTTTGACCATGGTTTGACTATGTTAACCATGGTTTGATTATGTTGACCATGGTTTGACTATGTTCTGAACTATAGGATTAAACCACAATATAGGTATCAAAGGAATTATAATTGATTTTAATTTTACTGTCTCACCCAATCTAGGGTTTTCAACCACGTTAGCCTTATAGGTTTCGTGAGACAGGTTTTGATAAGTAAAATTATTTTGAAAAATTAATTTTTATTAAAAAAACTTTAAATTAATTTTTGAAAACAATTAAATTTATTTTGAAAAGAAATGTTTGATTTTACACCTAACTGAAAATTTGTGTTAGATTTGAATCTGACAAAGAATAATTTGAATTTGAAATTCAAAAATTGGCTTCCAGGTCTTGGCGAGGCACTAGGTCTTCTTTAGCCGTAGCCTTATTGGATCATCAACTCTTTCCTTGACAAAACCTTTTAATGAAATTTCATTTTCAAAATTAATCTTTGAAAAATTCTGGTCTAACTAGTTTGGGTCTTGGATCGGTAGCTTCGGCTAGTTTCACCAGTCTAAAGAGACCAAGTATACTTGACCTTATTAGAATTGGTTTCCCTAACGTACTATCATCTCACCGCCACCCAATACTATGTTGTCAAGTTTCAGTTAAGTTTGTTCAATCCTTAAACTAACCATTCCTAGGTCTAAGCATGGTAAATTGCAGAAATTAAATAAACAAGCAATAAAGCAAATTACAATCAAGAATTAAGTTTTATCTAACAATAAATATAGTTTTTAGTTTGGCTCCCCCTGGACTAAAGCCACGATAATGGTTCGGCAAGATGTGAATCTTGTCCTTGGGGATCCAATAATGATTTGATCCAGATTGTTTGTTCAGGTACAGTTTAGGTACCCATGCCTGAACTTTACTTCTGGACTGATTCAGTACAGCAAAATAGGATCTTTGTCTAGATTTGGTTCTATATCCAAGTCCGGATCGATTTAGAACTGATTTCTGCTTTCCAAGAATCATGTCAAGACCCTTGGAACCAGAAGTGAATAGTTCTAATGCTGATCTAAGATCCTTAACCTGAGTTTTCACGGAGGAGTTCTCTTTCTCAAGTTTTTCAACTTGAGTAGGAGTTCCTTCTTGAACCTTCTCGGTTAAGGGTTTAGGATCAGCTCCCTCTTTCAGGAGTTTTACTTCCTGTCGGAGGGATTCGACTCGGAGTTTAGCTTTGGCCAAATCTCGAGAAAGATACGAAATTAGTTCATTTAATTGACATCTAGTAAATCCACTTACCTTGATTTCACCATCTTCTGAAAAGGTCAGTCTGCCGTCGTCCTGTTCTGATTCTGACTCGGACTCGACTTCTTCTGAGGCGGTTAGTGCTAGTAGGTACGACTGTGGGACTTCTTCTTCGGAGGAGGAGGAGGATTCGTCCCACGTTTCTTGAAGTGCCTTCTTCCTTCTATTTTTCTTGGTTTCCTTTAGGTTCAGACACTCCGTCTTGTAGTGACCCTTCTTCTTGCACTCGTAGCAGGTCACGTTGGGCTTGTTCTTTTCATTTGCGGGTTCAGCTGGTTCGTCCTTTCTTCGGCTGGCTTTCCTTCTGTTGGTTTGATTCTTCAGTTCTTTGTAGTAGTTTCTTGCCAGTCGGACTAGCTTAGGTCGATCTCCTTCTTCATCTTCTGAGTCTGAGTCTGAGTTAGACTCGGGTTCAGGTTGAGGCTTCTTCTTGGTTGTCCTTCCAGTTCTACCTGCAATAAAGGCAATACCTTTCTCGGCCAAATTGCAGTTAGTCTGTTCATGCAACACTAATTCAGAGAATAATTCATCTAATTTTATTTTTGAAAGGTCCCTTGAAACCTTGTATGCATCTACCATAGATGCCCACAAGGTGTTTCTTGGGAAAGCATTTAAAGCGTACCTTATTAGGTCACGGTTTTCTACCTTATGACCAATGGTGTGTAGACCGTTCATTAGTTCTTGGATTCGAGCATGAAGCTGAGTTGCTGTTTCGTTGTCAGCCATTTTGATGGTGTACAACTTGTTCAGGAGCAGATCTCTCTTGCTGATCTGAGTGTCTGATGTTCCTTCGTGCAGCTCGATCAGTTTTCCCCACACCTCCTTGGCACTGTTGAAAGGGCCCACCCGGTTCAGCTCCTCTTTTGTTAAGCCGCATTGTAGGGTCTGGGTCGCCTTTGCATCCGCTTCAATTTTCCGTTTCAGAGCGGTGTCCCACTCTGTGTAGCTTTGAGGTACTCCTTCAGCATTTTTGGGGATCTCCAGTCCGGACTGGATGATTATCCACATGTCCACCTGAGTTTTCAGGTGGACCTCCATTCGACTTTTCTAGTAGGAAAAGTCTTCTCCACTGAAAAGAGGAGGTCTGGCTGTGCTGAATCTTTCTTGCATGGCCATTAGGTATTTTATCTAAAAAAGAGATAAGAGAAAGAAAAAACTTTGTCCCAAGACTTGGTCTTGGATTAGTAGTGCGGGATAAAGAAAATTAAATATCGAGGGGTGTTGCACCAATCCTCGATCAACGAGAAGAAATTCAAATGAAAAAAGAATATTAGAAGAAATTCGAACGAAAAAAAATATTAAAAGAAAATTTTTATAAAAAATCTGAAAAATTTTCAAACTGGTGGTTGCACCAAATTTGAACTTCCCCGCTCTGATACCACTTGTTGGATCGAGAGAACCGATAGAGGGGGGTGAATATCGGAAAACGTTCGGATTTTAGAATTAGAGAAATTACGCAGCGGAATAAAACAATCGCGAACACAGGTGTTTTTACTTGGTTCGGAGCCTAGGTCGACTCCTACTCCAAGGCCCACGGTCGTTGACCGTTTTCTGCGGGCAATTCTATAAGTGCGCAAAACGGTTTACAAATAGATGTTTGTAGTATAGTAAACACAAAAGTAAAAGATCGCTCTTCGTTACCGACGTCCGGTGTGGAATGTTTCTCGGAGCAGAGGGACGTCGTCGGCGCTTGTATCTCAAGTCGGGAGGTTTCTGGATCAGAGCGCGGGAGCGGAAGAGCGTGATTGCGTTGAATGAAGTGTTGTGTTGAAGCCTTAGTTCGAGGGTCCTTTTATAGCACCTGGGGGCGCCCGGATCGTCGGGGGTGCCCACCCCCCACCCCCCATGTGTAGGCCGATCCGACTTTCACTCGGTCAGCTTCTGATCCCTTCAAACTCGGGATCAGATCTTGACCGGGGCGCCCGGGACGCTGGGGGCGCCCGGGTTGACCGGGTCAGAGCTTATCCCTTGGCTTCGCTGGCTTCTGCTTCGATGGCATGCACAGGGGGCGCCCGGGACGCTGGGGGCGCCCGGGAGCAGCGAGGGCGCCCGGGAGCACGGGGGCGCCCCGCCCATGAGCTGCAGAAGTAGTTCCTTCTCTTCATGTGTTTTGTGTTCACCTTGGGGGCGCCCGGGACACTCCAGGCGCCCTGGTCAGCTGTCGCCTCACTCCTTTGAGGCTCTCTGAGCTGCAGACACTCGTTCCTTCGGTCCTGCATCCAGGGTTAGTCCAAAACACCATAAAGCAATAAGATGTTAGTTTATACAGCCTTAGCTGTCTTGGTTCTGACTTTGGGCCTCCAAAACGGAGCCCTAGGTCGAACCATCGCCTACTGTTCCCTCGACGGGGAACGCGTCCTCACCTACTCCTCTCGGGAGAATGTACCTGATGCCAACCGGCTCCTCCGGTTGGACTTTTGCCCAGCGGTCCTTTGCCAGGTCTTGGATACCAAGCAGTCCTTCTCCCGGTGCCTAGCAGTCCTTCGCTAGGGCTTCAATTCCAAGCTGTCCTTCGCTAGGGCTTCAGTACCCTGGTTATTCCTTCGCCAGTGCCTAGCAGTCCTTCGCTAGGACTTTTTCCCTGGCATTCCTTCGCCAGTGCCTAGCAGCCCTTCGCTAGGACTTTTCACCCTGGCATTCCTTCGCCAGTGCCTAGCAGTCCTTCGCTAGGACTTTTTACCCTGCACACTTGAGAAGTATGTTAGATGACAAATAAGACTTAACTTTTGAACCTTTTTGCCATTATCAAAACCCAGGTTCGACTTAGGTGCTTTCTGCACCAACATGATGATCCTGTCGCGAAGCGAGGCAGCGGTCCCCAAGGCCAGGATGGCTTCTCCCGTGGCACGAGTGGTTGGGGTGGCCATGACCTATCGGCGATCCGGCCTGGCTCTGCAAAACAGCGACCGGCGATCCCCAGGGCCAGGATGGCTTCTCCCGTGGCACGAGCGGTTGGGTGGCCATGACCTATCGGCGATCCAGCCTTGCTCTGCAAAACAGCGACCGTTAGCAGACCCGCCGGGGGTTTTCCCGGTCAGGCACTCTGACGGTTAAGTCAGTATCCCCAGGCAAAAGGGTAGAACTGCATTGAAAATGAGGCAATAGATTAGTGAACTCGCGCGCGCATACCTGCGGTAGGGGGAGTGCCGAGTTTATATGGTCGGGGAGGACTGACATCCCTTGTCCGTGATTGACGAGACAAGGGTGTGATACTTGTCAGCCCGTATGAAGGTACTAAGGAGCGGCGTGACATGGCGCGCGGTGCTCGAGCAGTACGAAGGTACTGTAACGCCCCAAATTTTTCGCTCTAGCGTGGTAATAATGGAACATGTGGACAAGAATAATATTATGAATTTAGGGGAAAAAGTTGTGAATAAAGAAATGTTAGGCATTATCTTGACATGTAGTGGATGTGTGATAAATATGCTTAGGTATTATATTTAATGTTATGCTTAAGTATCCTACACATGTATGAATGAATAATGATATGCATATGCATGTGTATGAATTAAATAAGTAGCATTCTCTAGATGGGCTTTGGTTATGCGGGCTTGGAAAAAATAATAAAAGGAAGAGAAAGCAAAAAGAAGAGGAGGTGCCAAGGATTGAACCTGGACCTCAAAGAAAAGCCAAGCCTTAAGAATGCATATGTAACCAATTCACCCAACAGGGGAGTGCTATTAGGAGTAGATGGGAAATCGTAGATGAATAGAAGATAAGTGAAGAGACACATGAAAATGAAGAGGCACCATTGAAAGAGGTGGTTACCTTTTCACTCCCTATAAAAGAGCATGGGGGGAAAAATGCCCAAGGCATTTTCGGCCACAAGCCCTCCCCTCTCTTCTCACCAAGCCTTCCCTCTTCTTCCTCTCCCTCATCGAGACCTAGGGTCTCCTTGCAGCCCCAAAACCGAGCCCCACAAACCGGAAGAAGAAAAGGAGAAGAACAAGAGGAGTACCAAGCCTAAGAGCCCCCTTTCTTCTCCAAAGTCTAGAATACCTTTTGAATTTTTAGCGCAAGAGGTAAGACTCTCTCACCTGCAACATAATAGCTTTGAATATATATTTATGATCTCTTATGTTTGCTTGTGATGTTGTGTGGAGAAAATGGAAGAAAAGTCATGTTGTATGTTACGGTCAAGGAAGGTTTTCTTCTCTTTTGTTATGTTTAAGTTTAGATGATGATTCTACATGCTTATTGCTACTTTCTTATAGTGGATGAATGATGAATACATGATGTTTGAGTGCGTTCCATAATGTAAAGGACTTAGAACCTCTCGGCCAAGTGGTGGAGATGGGTAGATGCATGTGTATGGACTAGGGCTTGATCTTATGTGAATTTCCCTTGCTTATGTAATGTTTTAGGTCAAGAAAATTGTGGAATCTATGCCTTATTAAAACTATGAATTTCGGCCAGCATCTAGAATGAGGACTAAAATAGGTCCAAACTACAATCATGTACCTAAACTAATGTTTAGTGAAGTCTAGACTACCCTTATACTTGTAAATGATCTCTGATGCATTTGTTTCCATGTTACATGAATTTTTATGCTATAATACCCTAACTATGAATTTCGGCCAGCATCTAGAATGAGGACTAAAATAGGTCCAAACTACAATCATGTGCCTAAACTAATGTTTAGTGAAGTTTAAACTACTCTTGTACTTGTAAATAATCTCTTGTGTGAAGTGTGCACTTATTGTAATGTTATAGGAATTTTATGCTATGAAACCCTACCTATGAAGTTTCGGCCAGCATGTATTAAGATAGGAAAAGAAAGCTAAAACCAATGTTTTGCCTTGATTAAGACAAATATGTTACATGAATGATGTGTTGATAAGACTAGCATGATGTTTGCTTCACTTGCATGTTTTTAAAGAAAGATCCTACATTGCCATGCTATTTATGTGAATGATTGTGCCATGAAAGTGTGCCTATACTCATGAATGATTGAATGTCTATAGTATATTCATTATGAAAGAAAGAAAAAGGAAAGAATGCATGTATGTATTTTACTTTAAAGTATGCTTGTATCGGATCTTGAAAAAGATCCATGGTTCTGGACTACCGAAGCTGTCCCTAGGTTGAAAGAAAGTAGGCCTAGTAACCCTAGTAGGTCGAGACTAGCTACCTCGCATCTATTTAGGGATACGCGCAAAGAAAGAATGGGTACAAGCCGGGGACCCCAATAAAGATGATATATGCTTATGTTAAAGTATTACTTATTATGTTTTCTAAAGAGCATCCTAATGTTTTTGCAATGCATATGTTTTATGTTTGTATGCATTCATGTACCTTATATGCCTTATGAGTTTTATGCTATATATAAGATGTTATATGTCTTTCAAATATACGTGACATGTGGATTTAGTGAGTAGAAAAGAGCTTACTAAGTTTCATACTTATAGTTGATTTCTTATGTTGCAGATCAACATAGAAATTTCTAAAGGAAGGGAAGCTGCACGAAGGGCTCGTGTGTGTGGTGGTGACTTGGCTGATCGATCTATTTAGTGCCATTATAGACTTAGCACTTATCTTTATAAGAAAACATGTTTTATTACCTTATAGTTGATACTTGTTAGGTCTTTAGGAGTTTATTTAATGCATGGATGCTACTAGATACTATGTGATCTTCATACCCCTTCTTGTTCCATGTGTTATACTTATGTTTTATTTCCACTGCAATGCTTTAGATTCATATGCAATAATATGCGTAAGTTAAGTTAAGTAGGAAAAAGATAACGCGCCGCCTTAACGGTAAGGGGCGGGCGTTATAGTATGGTATCAGAGCAGTTTGTTGGATCGAGAAAACCGATAGAGGGGGGGTGAATATCGGAAAACTTTCGGATTTGAAAACTAAGAGAAATTGCACAGCGGAAGTTAAAAACACACAACGCAAACACGGGAGGTTTTACTTAGTTCGGAGCCTAGGTCGACTCCTACTCCAAGGCCCACGGTCATTGACCGTTTACTTTGGGCAATTCTATATAGGCGCAAAAATAATTTACAAATATTGATTACAGAGTAAGTGCAGTAAATTGAAAATCACTCTTCTTTACCGACGTCCGAAGTAGATTGACTTTTTCCGGAGCAGCAGGACGTCGTCGGCTCGAGTTGGGCAGTTTCCGGAGCGAGGCGTGAGAGCAGAAGAGCGTAGAAGCGTTGTGTTCGAGAGATGCTTTGAAGCCTGGGCGTTGGGTGCTATTTATAGCACCTAGGGGCGCCCTGGACGTCGGGGGCGCCCCCCCACGTGTCACGCGATCCGAGGTTCGCTCGGTCCAACTCTATCCCACTCGAATAGGGATGAGTTTTGACACTGGGGGCGCCCTGGACGCAGGGGGCGCCCTGCTTGACTCCTTCCTCGCGGGCATCTCGGCTGGATAAGGATGATTGGCTTCGCTGGCTTAGGCGCGGGGCGCCTTGGGTGCTGAGGGCGCCCTAGCTGCTGAGGGCGCCCCGGCCAGTATACAGCCGAGACTCCTTTTTGCTTCGTTTGTTTCATCTTCACCTTGGGGCGCCCTGGACACTCAGGGCGCCCTACTCAGCTGCTGCCTCACTCTATTGAGGCTTTCTGAGCTGCAGACACTCGTTCCTTTTGGTCCTGCATCCAGGGTTAGTCCGAAAACAACATAAAGCAGTAAAACATATGATTATACAGCCTTAGCTGTCTTGGTTCTGACTTTGGGTTTCCAATATGGAACCCTAGGTCAAACCGACGCCTACTGTTCCCTCGACGGGGAACGCGTCTTCACCTACTCCTCTCGGGAGAGTTTACCTGATGCCAACCGTTCCTCTGGTTGGACTTTTGCCTGGTGGTCCTTTGCCAGGGCTTGGATGCCGAGCTGTCCTTCGCCCGGTGCCTAGCAGTCCTTCGCTAGGGCTTTGCGACCTGGCATTCCCTCGCCAGTGCCTAGCAGTCCTTCGCTAGGGCTTTTACTCTGGCATTCATTCGCCAGTGCCTAGTAGTCCTTAACTAGGGTTTTTCCTGCACACTAGAGTGACTTGTTAGAAAACAACTATGACTTAACTTTTGAACCTTGTTGCCATTATCAAAACACAGGTTTGACTTTGGTGCTTTCTGCACCAACAATCTCCCCCTTTTTGATTTATGGCAACCCTAGTTCAAAAAGTTAAGTTTAATAAAAAAAAACCATTAACTTTTGTTCCCTCCCCCTAGAAGGAATCTCCCCCTAGATTTTTCAAAAATACATGGGGTTCTAAAATTTTACTTAGAATGATTTTCCACTTTGAAAACTTAAGTTTTAAAAGTACATTTTGAAGGCATGAGTTTTGAAAACTTTAAGTTAAGTACTTACTAACTTTTGAAGAGCTTTAAGTACTTAGTAAAAGTTTTGAACACTTTTTAAATTAAGTACTTAGTAGGATTTGAAAAACTTAAGCACTTAGTAAACTTTTGAAATAATCTAAGTACTTAGTAAATTCTTAATGTACTCAGTAGATTAAGTTTTAACGTACTTATGGAAGTTTTTGAAAAACTTAAGCTTAAAGTACTTACTAAAGTTTTTGAACAACTTAAGTTTAAAGTACTTATGGAAGTTTTTTGAAAAACTTAAGCTTAAAGTACTTACTAAAGTTTTTGAACAACTTAAGTTTAAAGTACTTAATAGGTTTTTCTTTAGAACAAAAACTTAAGTATTTCTAGAAAGGTTTTGAAAAGCTTTGAAAAGTAGTTAACTTTTTGAAAAAGATATTGAGAGTTTGAAAAAAATTTAAAAATTTGACCTCTCTACTTTCTAAAAAAATTTTAAACATTTGACCTCTCTGCTTTCTATTTCTCCCCCTTTGCCATATATCAAAAACGGATAGATAAACAGATAGATATTGCAGAGTTTAATTTGCATAAAAGGAATGACTTTTTTTTTATAAATATTTTCATTAAGAAAACATATTCATATGGTTTTGCTGTACTGAACCAAGACTTGGACCAAATCAGTTAATTTTCTCTTGTAGGGACCTGTCTAACCCATTTAGCTACTTACTAACTGTTATAAGCAGTAGTTTTCGCTAGAGTTAGTCAAGTTAAGTGTTTCTGTTCAAGTTAGATTCTCTAAACTTGACACTTAACTAGATTGCTGTAATAGTTGTATTTAGTGCCCCAATTACTGCAGATGCACTGACTTAAAGCATCTTGAATTAAGGCAAAGACCTAAGCATCTCAACCCTTTCTAGGTTATCAATCAAAGTACCCTAAGGTGCTTGTGAGATGCTGGCTTCTAAATCTATAGGTGCATGCAGTTCTAGGGTTAGGGCCTAAGCTAAGTCCATTTGCGAAAAAGACCTAGTTTTGAAACGGGGTAGTTTTGAAATAAACCTAAGTCGAAAGAAAAAATAAAAGAATTTATTTAAAACTTTTTCAAAATTAGGTAAGAGCTGATTTTGAAAGCATTTTGAAAGAATTGATTTAAAAGAAACACCAGTAATGAGTTAAATCTATTCTACTAAGCACAATCCTAACTGCCTTCTTAGTAAGCTGAACTCAGACTCAAGTAAAGGTTTTGTGAATATATCAGCTAAGTTGGATTTTGAGTCTATATGTTTAAATACTATCTCACCCCTAGCTACGTGGTCTCTAATGAAGTGGTGTTTAACTTCTATGTGTTTAGTTCTGGAGTGTTGGATTGGATTTTTGGTTAAATTGATCGAGCTTATATTGTCAATGAAGACTTGGGTTTGAGTGTAGTTGAGCTGGAAATCCTTAAGAGTATGCATCATCCATAAAAGTTGTGCTACACACTCTCCTAAGGCCACATACTCAGCTTCAGTTGTGGATAGGGCTACACAGTATTGTTTTCTGCTGCACCAACTTACTAAACTATTTCCTAACAGTTGGCAGCTTCCACTTGTGCTCTTTCTATCTAATTTGCAACCAGCATAGTCAGAGTCTGAGTACCCTGACAGATTGAAGGTTGAGGTTCTAGGATACCAAATCCCTACATTTATGGTGCCCTTTATATATCTTAGTATTCTTTTTAGGGCTGCTAAGTGCGTTTCCTTAGCACAGGTTTGGTATCTAGTACACATCCCTACAACAAATAGAATGTCTTGTACATTTCTAATTAGGCAGTCAGAATTGTTGAAAGTGACTATATAACCAGAATCACATAACTGACTTATACTAAGCAGGTTAAAATTGAAATTTTCAACCAAAAGAACTTTCTTAATGATAAAGTTAGATTTAAGCTCAATATTACCTGACCCAATTACCTTGAGTGTAGCATTGTTGCCAAATGCTACTGAGCCTAGGTTCTTGAGCTTGAGTTTGGTGAACTTCAATTTATCTCCAGTCATATGTCTGGAGCAACCGCTATCCAACATCCATTGGTCCAAATCTTTATGTTCCTATACATAAAGAATTTTATTGATTTGGATCCAATTAGAGTTAAGAATAGCTTAAACTGATTTTCACTGACTAGTCTATCTCACCCAAATCTAGGGTTCTCAATCACGTTAGCCTTATAGGTTTTGTGAGACAGATTTTGAAACATAAAATTTATTTTGAAAATCTTAATTAATTTTTGAAAGCATTTCAATTTATTTTGTTTGAATCTATACTTAACTGAAAAATGTGTTAGATTTGAATTTAACAAAAAGTAATTTGAATTTGAAACTCAAAAATTGGCTTCCAGGTCTTGGCGAGGCACTAGGCCTTCTTTGGCCGTAGCCTTATTGAATCATCAACCCTTTCCTTGACAAAGCCGTTTAATGAAGTTTCATTTTCAAAATTAATCTTTGAAAAAGTTCTGGTTTAACTAGTTTGGATTTTGGATCGGTAGCTTCGGTTAGTTTCACCAGTCTAAAGAGACCAAGTAAACTTGATCTTATTAGAATTGGTTTCCCTAACGTACTATCATCTCACCTCCACCCAATACTATGTTTTCAAGTTTCAGTTAAGTTTGTTCAATCCTTAAACTAACCTAAGTCTAAGCATAATAAATTGCAGAAATTTAAATAAACAAGCAAACATGCAAGATAAAGTTGGATTTTATTTAACAATGAATATAGTTTTCAGTTTGGCTCCCCCTGGACTAAAGCCACGGTAATGATTAGGCAAGATGTGAATCTTGTCCTTGGGGATCCAATACTGATTTGATCCAGTCGGTTTGTTCAGGCACAGTTTGGGTACCCATGCCTGAATTTTACCTCTTGACTGATTCAGTACAGCAAGGTAAGATCTTTATCGGGATTTGGTTCTATAGCCAAGTCTAGATCGATTTAGAACGGACTTCTGTTTTCCAAGAATCATGTCTAGACCCTTGGAACCAGAGGTAAATCGTTCTAAAGCTGATCTATGATCCTTAACCTGAGATTTCAGGGAGGAGTTCTCTTTCTCAAGTTTTTCAACTTGAGTAGGAGTTCCTTCTTGATCTTTCTCGGTTGAGGGTTTAGATTCAGCTCCCTCTTTCAGGAGTTTTACTTCCTGTCGGAGGGATTCGATTCGGAGTTTGGCTTTTGCCAAATCTCGAGAAAGATATGAAATTAAATCGTTTAACTGACTTCTATTGAAACCACTTACCTTGATTTCGCCATCCTCTGAGAAGGTCAGTTTGCCGTCGTCCTGATCTGACTCTGACTCGGTTCCGACTTCTTCTGAGGCGGTCAGGGCTAGAAGGTTGGACTGGGGTGCCTCTTCTTCTTCTGAGGAGGAGGATTCGTCCCAGGTTGCTTGCAGTGCTTTCTTTCTTCTCGTCTTTTTAGTTTCCTTTAGGTTAGGACACTCTGACTTGTAATGGCCCTTTTTCTTGCACTCGTAGCAAGTTACGTTGGGCTTGTTTTTGTCGTTTGCGGGTTCAGCTGGTTCGTCCTTTCTTCGGCCGGCTTTCCGTCTGTTGGTTTGGTTCTTCAGCTCTTTGTAGTAGCTTCGGGCCAGTCGGACCAGCTTGGTTTGTTCTCCTTTATCTTCTATGTCTGAGTCTGAGTTAGATTCAGGTTCAGTTTGCGGTTTCTTCTTTGTTGATCTTCCAGATTTTCCTGCAAAGAAGGCAATCCCTTTCTCGACCATATTGGAGTTAGTTTGTTCGTGCAGTTCTAATTCGGAAAATAATTTGTCTAACTTTATTTTAGAAAGATCCCTTGAAACCTTGTATGCATCTACCATAGATGCCCACAAAGTATTTCTAGGGAAAGCGTTTAGGGCATACCTTATTAGGTCACGGTTTTCTACCTTGTGACCTATAGTGTGAAGACCGTTCATCAACTCTTGGATTCGTGCGTGGAGTTGGGCTACTGTTTCGTTGTCGGCCATCTTGATGGTGTACAATTTGTTTAGGAGCAGATCCCTTTTACTAATCCGAGTATCTGATGTCCCTTCGTGCAGCTCGATTAGTTTTGCCCAAAGCTCCTTGGCACTGTTGAAGGGGCCCACCCGGTTCAGCTCCTCTTTTGTCAATCCGCATTGGAGAGTCTGAGTTGCTTTTGCGTCGGCTTCTATTTTGCGCTTTAGAGTGTTGTCCCATTCTGAGTAAGTCTGCGGTACTCCTTCGGCATTTTTGGGGATCTCCAGTCAGGACTGGATGATGATCCACATGTCCACCTGAGTTTTCAGGTGGACCTCTATTCGACTTTTCCAATAGGAAAAGTCTTCTCCACTGAAAAGTGGAGGTCTGGCGGTGCTAAAACCTTCTTGCATGGCCATTTACTCTGTAGAATAAGAAAACTAACACAAAAAAATTTCCCAAAACTAGGTCTTGAATTAGTAGTGTGGGATGAAATAAAATGAAATAACGAGGGGTGTTGCACCAACCTCGATTAGCGAGAAACAGAAAATTCGAACGAAATATTTAAAGAGAATTCGAACGAGAGGAAAAAAAAGAAAAAAATCCGAAAAAAAATTTCAAACTGGTGGTTGCACCAAGTTTGAACTTCCCCGCTCTGATACCACTTGTTGGATCGAGAAAACCGATAGAGGGGGGGTGAATATCGGAAAACTTTCGGATTTGAAAACTAAGAGAAATTGCACAGCGGAAGTTAAAAACACACAACGCAAACACGAGAGGTTTTACTTGGTTCGGAGCCTAGGTCGACTCCTACTCCAAGGCCCACGGTCGTTGACCTTTACTTTGGGCAATTCTATATAGGCGCAAAAACAATTTACAAATATTGATTACAGAGTAAGTGCAGTAAATTGAAAATCACTCTTCTTTACCGACGTCCGAAGTAGATTGACTTTTTCCGGAGCAGCAGGACGTCGTTGGCTCGAGTTGGGCAGTTTCCGGAGCGAGGCGTGAGAGCAGAAGAGCGTAGAAGCGTTGTGTTCGAGATATGCTTTGATGCCTGGGCGTTAGGTGCTATTTATAGCACCTAGGGGCGCCCTGGACGTCGGGGGCGCCCCCCCACGTGTCACGCGATCCGAGGTTCGCTCGGTCCAACTCTATCCCACTCGAATAGGGATGAGTTTTGACACTGGGGGCGCCCTGGACGCAGGGAGCGCCCTGCTTGACTCCTTCCTCACGGGCATCTCGGCTGGATAAGGATGATTGGCTTCGCTGGCTTAGGCGCGGGGCGCCTTGGGTGCTAAGGGCGCCCTGGCTGCTGAGGGCGCCCTGGCTGCTGAGGGCGCCCTGACTGCTGAGGGCGCCCCGGCCAGTATACAGCTGAGACTCCTTTTTGCTTCGTTTATTTCATCTTCACCTTGGGGGCGCCCTGGACACTCAGGGCGCCCTACTCAGCTGCTGCCTCACTCTATTGAGGCTTTCTGAGCTGCAGACACTCGTTCCTTTTGGTCCTGCATCCAGGGTTAGTCCGAAAACAACATAAAGCAGTAAAACATATGATTATACAGCCTTAGCTATCTTGGTTCTGACTTTGGGTTTCCAATATGGAACCCTAGGTCAAACCGACGCCTACTGTTCCCTCGACGGGGAACGCGTCCTCACCTACTCCTCTCGGGAGAGTTTACCTGATGCCAACCGTTCCTCTGGTTGGACTTTTGCCTGGTGGTCCTTTGCCAGGGCTTGGATGCCGAGCTGTCCTTCTCCCGGTGCCTAGCAGTCCTTCGCTAGGGCTTTGCGACCTGGCATTCCCTCGCCAGTGCCTAGCAGTCCTTCGCTAGGGCTTTTACTCTGGCATTCCTTCGCCAGTGCCTAGCAGTCCTTCGCTAGGGCTTTTACTCTGGCATTCCTTCGTCAGTGCCTAGCAGTCCTTCGCTAGGGCTTTTCCTGCACACTAGAGTGACTTGTTAGAAAACAACTATGACTTAACTTTTGAACCCTGTTGTCATTATCAAAACACAGGTTTGACTTTGGTGCTTTCTGCACCAACACAGTTTGCCAACTCACTACACACACATCAAGCCTGCATCCTGCCGCTTCCAAGTAAGATCTTACCTTACATAATTTAAGTATGTTTGCTTATGTTTACTTATGATAGGAATGTTCCTAGACTAACCATACAAGTAGATGTAATACCCTATATGGTTCTAGAACGATAAAGAATGTTTATGACTAAGTATGCAAATACAATATTATGGAACCATGTTTTTACCTGGGAATGGAAACCTAGGGTAGTACCTTACCGTACCTTATAATGAAAAAGATACAAATGCATGTATATACATGAAAATGATGAAAATGATAAAATGATCTTATACTATCTTATTGTTGTAAAATGTTTAAACAGCAGAGCAAGAAGACTACGTAAATTTAAAATGTAAGGATATCTAGAAAGAGATATTAGTAGAATGAAAATATTTTTCTTGTACGTGATATACATAAGTGATAGATAATAGGAGAAAATGACAGTAACCTTATACTAGCCTATGTGTTATTTCATGAAGATAGCATGGCTAGAAGAAGTACCAGAACAAACGAAACTGCACCCAGCCTGACCTGCGCACATAGTCGCAGAACTTCAGCGTCAGATCGCCGAACAACAGCAGGCCATCGACACCCTGATGACTCAACAGGGAAATGGTACCACTCCACCACCAAACCGGACTGTGATATCTGTAGCACCCCCGACAGGCCCTGCCACCGGAATGCGACCGGAAGCCTATTTAATCCAGTGGCAGAGGCTGAAGCCGGAATCCTTCTCGGGTGCTTGCGAGCCATGGGATGCACAGGCCTGGTTTAAGACCATGGAGAGTACTATGGAGCTGCTAGATTGGCCGGAGCATGAGAAGATAAAATGTGCGTCGTTCTGCCTCTCTGGCGATGCCAGAATGTGGTGGGAGAGGGTCAAGGCTAAGAGACCCGTGAACTGGATGAAGTGGACAGACTTTGAGACGGAATTCTTCGAGGAGTTCTTCCACATACGGGTCACCAACAAACATTATGATGAATTCACTGAATTCCAACAAGGTGACCTATCCGTCAGCGAAGCCGTCAAGAGGTTCAACCGACTGGCTCACCTATGTCCTGAGTTGGTTAGCACGGAGAAAGAAAAGGTCCGCCTTATGCTGAAGATGTTACGACCGGAGATAGCTCTGAATGTGGCCGGTGGAGTTAACAGACCGCAGACCACTGAGAAGCTGTTCAGCAGTGCTTTGATCACCGAGCACTATCTGAACAACATAAATCAGCAAAGGAAGACGCCAACTGAAAGCAAGAGATAGGTGTAACGCCAACGATAAGGTATTACCCAATTTAGTTCGTTTAATGGGATGTACATAATATAATTGAACAATGTTAATTAGACTTGATTTCGTAAACCAAGTCTAACCTGGAATATGAGATAGGTGTTGATAGCGATGGTCGTTTCACCTCACAGTTGTGGGAATGCGTTCATAGAACTCTCGGCACGAAGCTGCGTTTCAGTACCGCCTTTCATCCTCAGACTGATGGGCAAATGGAAAGAGTGAACCAAGTACTGGAAGACATGCTACGAGCTTGTGCCCTGGATTTCAAAATGAGCTGGTGCTGATACTTATGTCTAGCGGAGTTCGCTTACAATAATAGCTACCAAGCTACTATCTGAATGGCACCTTATGAAGCATTATATGGAAGGAGATGTAGGTCTCCAATCTGTTGGTACGAGGGTGGTGAAAAGAAGGAGATGGGACTTCAAACGGATTTTAGCGACGACACCATCCAAGCTATACAGAGTATCCGCCAAAGGATAGAGACTGCTCAGAGCCGACAGAAGGGCTATGCGGACCAAAGACGTAGACCCTTGGAGTTCGACGTCGGAGATTTGGTATTCCTCCGAGTAGTTCCTACGAAAGGAGTAATGCGATTCGGAAAGAAAGGAAAGCTTAGTCCGCGATATGTGAGACCGTACAAGATCCTGAACAGAGTGGGCAAAGTGGCTTACGAGCTCGAGCTACCTCAGGAGATGTCTGCTATCCACAACGTGTTCCACGTGTCGATGCTCAAAAAGTGCATTCCCAGTACGGACAGAGTGATTGAGTCGCACGTCGTACGGATCCAGGAGGACCTGAGTTGTGAAAGCAAACCCAGACGGATCCTGGATCGAGACGTCAAGAGACTAAGGAACAAGGAAGTGCCCTTAGTCAAAGTCTCGCGGCAAAGTCAGCAATCTGAAGAAGTTACCTGGGAACGTGAGGATGATATGAAACGAAAATATCCCGAGTTATTTTAAGTTCGAGGACGAACTTTTCAGAAGGGAGGGTGGATTGTAACGCCCCAAATTTTCCGCTCTAGCGTGGTAATAATGAAACATGTGACCAAGAATAATATTATGAATCTAGGAGGAAAAGTTATGAATAAAGAAATGTTAGGCATTATCTTGACACGTAGTGGATGTGTGATAATTATGCTTAGGTATTATATTTAATGTTATGCTTAAGTATCCTACACATGTATGAATGAATAATGATATTCATATGCATGTGTATGAATTAAATAAGTAGCATTCTCTAGGTGGGCTTTGGTTATGCGGGCTTGGAAAAAATAATAAAAGGAAGAGAAAGCAAAAAGAAGAGGAGGTGCCAAGGATTGAACCTTGGACCTTAAAGAAAAGCCAAGCCTTAAGAATGAATATGTAACCAATTCACCCAGCAGGGGAGTGCTATTAGGAGGAGATGGGAAATCGTAGATGAATAGAAGATAAGTGAAGAGACACATGAAAATGAAGAGGCACCATTGAAAGAGGTGGTTACCTTTTCACTCCTTATAAAAGAGCATGGGGGAAAAAATGCCCAAGGCATTTTCGGCCACAAGCCCTCCCCTCTCTTCTCACCAAGCCTTCCCTCTTCTTCCTCTCCCTCACCGAGACCTAGGGTCTCCTTGCAGCCCCAAAACTGAGCCTCACAAACCGGAAGAAGAAAAGGAGAAGAACAAGAGGAGTACCAAGCCTAAGAGCCCCCTTTTTTCTCCAAAGTCTAGAACACCTTTTGGATTTTTAGCGCAAGAGGTAAGACTCCCTCACCTGCAACATAATAGCCTTGAATGTGTATTTATGATCCCTTATGTTTGCTTGTGATGTTGTGTGGAGAAAATGGAAGAAAAGTCATGTTGTATGTTACGGTCAAGGAAGGTTTTCTCCTCTTTTGTTATGTTTAAGTTTAGATGATGATTCTACATGCTTATTGCTACTTTCTTATAGTGGATGAATGATGAATACATGATGTTTGAGTGCCTTCCATAATGTAAAGGACTTAGAACCTCTCGGCCAAGTGGTGGAGATGGGTAGATGCATGTGTATGGATTAGGGCTTGATCTTATGTGAATTTCCCTTGCTTATGTAATGTTTTAGGTCAAGAAAATTGTGGAATCTATGCCTTATTAAAACTATGAATTTCGGTCAGTATCTAGAATGAGGACTAAAATAGATCCAAACTACAATCATGTACCTAAACTAATGTTTAGTGAAGTCTAGACTACCCTTATACTTGTAAATGATCTCTGATGCAATTGTTTTCATGTTACATGAATTTTTATGCTATAATACCCTAACTATGAATTTCGTCCAGCATCTAGAATGAGGACTAAAATAGGTCTAAACTACAATCATGTGCCTAAACTAATGTTTAGTGAAGTTTAGACTATCCTTGTACTTGTAAATAATCTCTTGTGTGAAGTGTGCACTTATTGTAATGTTATAGGAATTTTATGCTATGAAACCTTACCTATGAAGTTTCGGCCAGCATGTATTAAGATAGGAAAAGAAAGCTAAAACCAATGTTTTTCCTTGATTAAGTCAAATATGTTACATGAATGATGTGTTGATAAGACTAGCATGATGTTTGCTTCACTTGCATGTTTTTAAAGAAAGATCCTACATTGCCATGCTATTTATGTGAATGATTGTGCCACGAAAGTGTGCCTATACTCATGAATGATTGAATGTCTATAGTATATTCATTATGAAAGAAAGAAAAAGGAAAGAATGCATGTATGTATTTTACTTTAAAGTATGGTTTGTACCAGATTTTGAAAAAGATCCACGGTTCTGGACTACCGAAGCTGTCCCTAGGTTGAAAGAAAGTAGGCCTAGTAACCCTAGTAGGTCGAGACTAGCTACCTTGCATCTATTTAGGGATACGCGCAAAGAAAGAATGGGTACAAGCCGGGGACCCCAATAAAGATGATGTATGCTTATGTTAAAGTATTACTTATTATGTTTTCTAAAGAGCATCCTAATGTTTTTGCAATGCATATGTTTTATGTTTGTATGCATTCATGTACCTTATATGTCTTATGAGTTTTATGCTATATATGAGATGTTATATGTCTTTCAAATATACGTGACATGTGAATTTAGTGAGTAGGAAAGAGCTTACTAAGTTTCATACTTATAGTTGATTTCTTATGTTGCAAATCAACATAGAAATTTCTAAAGGAAGGGAAGTTGTACGAAGGGCTCGTGTGTGTGGTGGTGACTTGGCTGATCGATCCATTTAGTGCCATTATAGACTTAGTACTTATCTTTATAAGAAAACATGTTTTACTACCTTATACTTGATACTTGTTAGCTCTTTAGGAGTTTATTTAATGCATGGATGCTACTAGATACTATGTGATCTTCATACCCCTTCTTGTTGCATGTGTTATACTTATGTTTTATTTCCGCTGCAATGCTTTAGATTCATATGCAATAATATGCGTAAGTTAAGTTAAGTAGGAAAAAGATAACGCGCCGCCTTAACGGTAAGGGGCGGGCGTTACAGGTACTGGGTGGGTGGACTGGTCGCGAGAAGTGTCAGAGATGAGTAAGTTGTACAAAACTCCGTTAGCAGGGTCGTACCCTGGATATAATGGTATAGGGGGTGTAAGGACTAGATAGCCCGTACCTCGAGAGTCGACCGGCGTGTCCGAGTACCCTGGACCGAGTCGGGTAATAGCCAGTGAGCTTGGGCAGTCACGCGTCCGACTGGTAGAGTGGAGGCACAGGGTACGCCCTGAGTCGGGAGTTTGTCAGGTGATGTCTGTCTGATTGTGTTGGATATCCAGTCTTCGCGAGGGTATTGGAGCGTGGGTCGCCACGTGTCCGTCTGTGTTGCACGACCCAGATCTGGGTCGGGGAATGGCCAAGGAGCGTGGGCAGCCACGCGTCCGACTGGGCGGGGAGTGGCCGGTGGTCGGCCCGATCGACCCCATTGGTGGCCAGCAAAATACTGCCCCGGGGGCTCCTGGGCCCGGGGGCCCACCCGAGGATACCTCTGCTGACCTGTCTACTAAACCTTTCTGGCGCCAGACTGGCCGGTAAACCTACTCGTAGGCAAGGCCGAGAAATGATATTTTTAAATCAAACGAAACAACAAGATGTGAATCCAAAAATAGATAAAGCACCTAAGCAATAAAACAAGTAAGCCTCTCCAAACCAGACAAATACACCCATGCAAAGGATTTAGTTAAGATATGTAAAATTCCACTAAGTATACAAATGACACATAACTATATATGTCCTCAATTATATTTTCTAAATCATCAACATTAAAAATTCACCCTTCTCCCCCAAAAGTAGATTTCGTTAAATAATCAAATATGGGTCCAGTATCATGTATGTGCGAGGGCGCGCAATGTTTATGGATCGAATATGCTCCCTCACCTGAGTTGATTAGTACTTTAGGGATGGGGATAGTATCCCATATCCGCTCCTAATTTATTATGAAAATTTTAAAAAATCCCTCAATTTAAATTTATACCTGATAATGTCTCTCGAATTCGTACCGTTTCAAATTTTCTCCGTGTAATTTCGAATTTACTAAAAAAATTATCATCTCTAATGGCGCCGATCGTGTATTAATGGGCCGTTATCTTTCGACTACACCGCGTGCCACGTGCGCCTGCGCCGCCAGGTCATTTCCGTCATTAAAATATGCCGACGTGTCCGCTAGCCACTTTGCCTTCCCGAACTGCGGAACCCGTCCCCCTCGGCCGTTTCCCCAACTATAGGAGTTGCGTGCGGACAGAGACCACGCGCCAGGGTGGCTATCCAAGCCCCCAGCTGCCGCGCTCATCCGCGCCCCACACGTGGCATCTCTTCGTCCTCTGACCCCCCTCCCACCCTGTCCCGTCTCCCTGATCACAATTAATACCGTTGCGATGGGCTTCTTTTAAGACGCAGCGTCAGCGTCTGCGACTTATCGCAATCCCCGTCGCGCGCAAAGGTCACACGCAGCCGTCCTCTCGGTTCATCGACCAGTTCGATACCCGCTTCGCGTTTGCGGTCCCGGAGGAATTTGCCAATAATAGATCGTGTAGGTTTCGCAGTACGAATTAAAATAAGGACCATCCTCCGTTTCAATTTTCAAATTAAGATGCTTCCTCCTCCTTCCTACCTTCGGCTGCCTCCTCTTCTTCCGCATCACTCGAGTCCCTTCCAGAGTCGATTTCGCTTTCTTATCTTGCTTATTTGTCAGCAGCTTCTTCCTCGATCGGCTTTGGCTTCGATTTGAGATCTTTGGAGTTGATCGGATCCGGAGTATCTGCGCGTTGAGGCGGCGATTAGGGTTTCTGCTTGCAGTTCATGGCCTTTGATAGAATGTCGGGGGCAAGCATGCAGGTGGGTCGCCGGAGTGGGGAGCATCGGTTTTACGATGCCTCCAAGGCGAGCAGGAGCCATCGTGGCCACCGCCGACAATACATACAGAGTTCGCAGAAATATTCCGGCACCTGCACCTCTGTAGTTTCGCCCTACCCTCCATCTCTTCCCATGGATAAGGCTGCAATGGCGATATCTGACGTCCCGGAGCCAGAGGACCGAGTTCGAGAAGAGGAGGTTTCTAAGAAGACCGAGGCAGTGACCGCTTCGTGTGTTAGCGCTTCTGCCGGTCATCCTTGCAACTTGGAACGTTTCTTGAAGTCAACTACTCCAGTTGTTACTGCTCAATACCCTTCGAAGGTTTGAAAGTCTCCGCCTTCCCTTATCCTCATTTAGTTTAATTGACGTTAGATTGGTTTTCAGATGAAGATGGGAGGATGTAGGGATTCTGATGGGGAGTCTAGGCCTTATTTTGCTCTTGCGGACCTCTGGGAGTCGTTTGCTGAGTGGAGCGCCTATGGTGCTGGTGTTCCTCTTGTTCTTAACGGCACCACCAGCGTGATCCAGTATTACGTGCCCTTCTTGTCCGGCATCCAGTTATATGGTGCATTGAACAGGCCGTCGACTGACTGCAGGTAAAAGAGCTTAACAATTACATTTAAGTTGTTATTGTGAAGAATTCGTAAGGAAACAACCATTTGGCTTTGTTAATTTTTTAGTTCTTGTTAGAAATGTTAGTTAGCTGCTCTCTACAAAGTTTGCGATCTTAGTTTGGCATGGACACAGAACCCTGGGCAGCGCTTGTAGGTTGGGCCATATATTATTTCAATAGTCAGAATGATGAGTTGACTAATGTTAGCACCTGTAGGTCTCGTGTCATATATTTTTCAGCCTCTCATTCATCAAAAAAGCTACCTCTTTGATGTAAACACATGATAAAATGTTCATTTAAATGTCTAGATTGAATAAAATACAATTGAATTGGTCCATTTGTCGTCTGAATTCCTTGCCAAGAGTATTTATTGATCTATTGGGTAAGTAAATATCTTAAACAACCAACACTACCCTTCGTCATCACCCCATAGTATCTGAAACAATAATAATTTTATTCTAAAGCTTTCGTTCAAATCCTTAAGATCCTCAATTGGCTGGTAGTACTGTTAGAATACAAATAGAAGCTATTAATGCTATAATATGGAAATTGAATGACATACAGTGTGACTTGAACTACATATATAATACTAAAATTATTAATTGGAATCGTCTAACTTGTCCAAACGAATGGCATCTGTAGTAACTTGAAGGATTAACAGTTTATTTTAGTGTCATAAGTATAGTCCCGTCATCTGGAAACTGTTTCTTTCACGTTTGGAATCAATAGCTTGTTTGCTACATAATATGTGCTAATAGGTTACTAATAGGGGTACTACTAATCTAAAAAAAAATTAATCTCCACCATAACTTGGAGTGATACACCTGTGCTCAATGCTAGAGTTTTTGCTACATGACCTGTACTAATAGGTTTTTAATAGGAGCTACTACTGATCTCAATACAATTGACCTCCACCATAAGGAGTACACCTTAGCTTGCCTTAAATCAGTTCCCACGTTTTGAGTTGATTCTAAGACACGGATTTGGTAGCTTATTCATTACACTCTCAGCTTTCGGGAATTGCTTAGTGATTTCTGTGAATGTGTTATTGGCCATCATCTTGTGCAAAGGGAGAAACATGTTAGCTGCTTTTAGCAATGAGTTGTTGGCATATGCTTGCTGAGTCCTACCTCAATTATTTGTTTCCAAACTTGTCATTTCTATTGATTTTGTCTTTTTAGTAGTTCCATTTCTGACATTCAGCTATGAAAAATAATTTAATCATGATTTTTTTTATTTATGTGCAATAAAGAAATTCCCACTTGCCTTTCGTCGACTGAAGTTTAAGTAATTTATTGAGTGATGCTACTATATCTTGTTTGAATTTTCCTATAGATTGTGGAAGGAAATTTTGACATTTATCCAATTTCTCCTATGACTACTTGAATGAACACTGAGAGTTTTTATTTTTGATGTTTGACCTTTTAATCTAGGAAGAATTCAATATACATTCTGTGTAAAGAATACTCTTACTATGGATATAATAAAGGAAAATCTTTGCCTGTGAGGAAAAATTGGCTTCCATATACATTGCATGGAAATTTGGGAGTCCTTAATAATTGACTCTCTTTTATTTTAGATTTTTGTGAATTGATACGCTTCTTTCGGCTGTTAACTTAGCAGAAGACCTGGTGATGAGAGTGATGGCGACAGTTATTGGGATTCGAGTAGTTGTATAAGTAGTGACCGTGAACATGAAAAGGAGTTCAGATACTCAAAAGCATGGGATTCAGAGCATGTTGCCGCAAACTTGTCCACAAGGATGCATAGTCAACATTGGGACCGACTAGAGGGATCTTCAAGTGATGATGGGGATTGTGGACATTCACAGTCTGACTTGTTGTTTGAATATCTTGAACAGGATCCACCATTTGTTCGCGTACCATTATTTGATAAGGTATGCAGTTTTGTGACCTTATGAATCTAGGTTTTTGGTTCCTTTTTTCTTTGATCTTGTTTTTGATGTTCTGCCCAATGTGTTCCTACAGATCTCAGATCTTGCAGGTCATTTTCCTTCTTTGAAATCTCTTAGAAGTTGTGATCTACTTCCATCTAGCTGGATTTCAGTTGCATGGTGAGGTTTGCATTATTTGAGATTCGGTTATGGTTTGCATTAATGAATATTGATTTTCTCTGGCGTGAATTTGTTTAGGTACCCTATATATAGAATACCAACTGGCCCAACATTGAAGGATCTAGATGCTTGTTTTCTGACATTTCATTCTCTTTCTACACCAATGAAAGGTATTGTTTTAGTATTTTATGTTCCCTTCTCTTCTACGTTCCAATTGCTCATAGATGGTACTATATTTAAGCTGGCCATGGAATATTATTAAAGTTACAAGTGTTCTTCGAATTTTGCTTTTTTCAATGTCCTACACTGCTTTTGAAAATCATATCAGTATTAGTTGCTCATCTATTGTTGCATATTTAATCTGACCATGAAAATCATATGTGTTTTTGCTTTTGCAGTATCCTACATTATCCATGGTATTCTATTAATTCTGGTTACTCAGTTCTCATTTGTTTGGAGGGAAAACCGAGAAGTGGATGGTTAACAAAGAGGATTAAATTTTTAATATTTTTCATCCTTGCCAAACAACATCCATCTAAACAATCGCCCATGATTATGAAGTGGGATGGCTCGGTCAGGTTGCATGGCCCAAGCAGCTCGGTCGAGCTGGTTGATATGAATTCCGTCAGTTGGACTAGATGAGTTGCAAGTTGAGTAGGTCAAGCTGGATGGATGTATGTGCTAATTGGGCTGATTGGGTTAGGCAACTGATCAAATTTCTGACTAGATGAGTTGCAAGTTGAGTAGGTCAAGCTGGATGGATGTATGTGCTAATTGGGCTGATTGGGTTAGGCAACTGATCAAATTGGGTGGGTCAAGTGGGCTTATTAGACCTGGTGGGTTGATCTAGTTGATCAACTAATTGGGCGTGTTAGGTAGGAATTTTGGATTGATTAGGCATAAGCCTTTCAAGTTGGTTGGCTAGGCAGGCAACCTGGTCGATTGAGCCGTTAAGTTGGTTGAGTTGTGTGCGGTGGTGAGCCGGTTAAGCATCTTGTTGAATTGGATGAGTTGGTGGGGCCAAGTAGGTTGGTTAGTTCTGGTGAACTGGGCAGGTCAATTCTTTTGGGTAGGCCATGTGAGTTGGTCGGGTCAACTGAACTAAGTTAGACAAGCTAATTAGGCTTAGTGAACCAAGTGGGCTCAGCAAGCCAGCCATGCCAGCCATGTCAGGTAGCTTAAGCAGGTCAAATAGGTTGGGCAGTCTAGGCTATCTATTCAGTTGGTTCAATTGAGCCCATTATTCCTGTGAGTTGGTTGGTCCAGTCAGTTCAAACAGTTTATTGGTGTGATTGAGTTGGTCTGGCCAAGCAATCTGGTTTTTGTGGGCTGTCGAGCAAGCTGGACAATCGGGCGATTTAGAGGTCTGATCGATTTGTGTGGATTAGAAGGTAGGGTATGGGAAGTTTAGGTCAGGTTGGTAGGTTAGATGGCTTAGGGCCTTCGGCAGGTTGGACATGGGCCTAGTGGTTGATGAGTCAGATGAGCCAAGCCATTCGAATGGATGGAGCTTGTTGGATCTATTCAGCATGAGTAATGTACAAGTCATGGACCCGTCTTTTTTTTTCTATTTTTGAAGTGAAGAAAGAGCATCTATCTATTTTTTATTCATCCTCTCATGGTAAATTCAGATAGACCCTTAATTTTAGACAATCTCGATGGATTCTATAGCTTTTGTCTGCACTATTTATTTGAAAATCTATTCACAGAAGACAGAAGAGACATGTTTGTATGCTTTACTCTTTTTGTGTATCAGATAGTTTACCTGTTGTAGCTCTTGTTAAGTCGCTTTTTCAATTAATGTAGGAAAATAAAATTTAAAAATAATAACATGCACATCAAATCCTTCTTATATCCCTCTACCAGGAGAACAATTGTAGCAAAAAAAAAAAAGTTCATTTTAGGTGTCTCTCATAGTCTATCCTCAAATTATGTGAAGGGAGGTAAATCATGGGGTTAACTTATAGTCGACCGCCAAGTGGTTAGGAGGTGGAAGGAATTTTTTCCCAAGGATATATGCCTATCGGGAATTGATCCCTCTGTTAGGAGAACAAGCACTTCGCTAGGATTGCCTCTTCTATGTCTATGTTCTTGTGTAGCAACATTTTATACAATTGTAGCAAAACATGATTACGCTCAACCCATGCGCCCCTCACAGCTCGTCCTAGATTATGTCAAGGGAGATAAATCACAAGCTTATAGTTGACCGGCAAGTGCCGCGCAACTGACCTACATTGTTGGGAGGGAGTAAATTAAGAAACCGAAGCTAGCCATCACATAAGAGGGTAATTCCACTGACTTTGCTAGGATTCGATCCTTAGTCAATTTGCAAACCTATCATGTGATAACCAACTAGTTATGTTTGGTAACTAGCGCATTTTATATGATTTATGCAAAAGGTCGTACGCGACTCGGACGCCTCACATAGCTAACCCCACAGCTATTTGTAGAGAGGTAAATAGGAAATTGAGTAGGTCACCATATGAGGGTATTTTTCTCCGCTTCGTCGGGAATCGACCCTTGCCTATTTATGCAAATCTACCATATTGCGCTCTCTATTTGGAGGAAAAATTCCTACAAATGTGCTATAGTTGGAGATTGGACCGCGGATGCCTGGGTAACAATTTGACACTCTTTCGCTGTATCAGGAATTGACCGTTGCCCATTTCTACAAATCCATCATATAGTGATCAACTCGGCTATGTCTTAGGGGCTTGCACAATTTATACAATTTTTGTAAAATATCATATGTTGAGCCCGGGTGTCTCACACAGTCGGCCCCATAGTATAGAGAAGTAAATTAGGAAAGTGAGCAGGTCGTCTCATGAGAGGGTAGTAATGCATTTTATACAATAACATAGACATAGAAGTCAATGATATAGCGAATAGATTTGCTACTATTGTATAGCGCATTTAATATTTCTTAATTACATCATAATGATATCAATTATCGTTTGTCTAGTGTACATAAATATGCATATGTTTGCTACAGTTTGTCTTGGTTCCATCTTGAGCATGCAAGTTGTTTAACTTATTGCGAGTATCGAAAAGCACCATATGGAAGCTTGCTTTATTGTTTAATGTCTGAGTGAACTAATCCCTCTCCGAATGCAGAACGTCCAACTGCTGTGCCACAAGGGGTGAATGGTGTTCCCATAGTCAACCTACCTACTTTTGGGCTTGCGTCCTACAAGTTTAGAGCATCCATCTGGACCCCTAATGGTGGAGCAGAGTTCCAACTGGTGAGTTCCCTCCTCCAAGCTGCAGAAAATTGGGTGCGTTATCTAAATGTGGATCACCCAGACTACTGTTTCTTTGCCTCACGATGTGCCTACCGGAGATAGAACTTGTGGCGTTGGTTTTACTCCAACTCCACGATGAACAATAAGTTGGATCAGAACTCGATGAGAAAATAAATTGAAGAAAAGTTGATTTTAAAGGAAAAAGACGAGAGATCAGCCAGTGAAAGGGTGGTGGTGGTGGACTCTGAGTCTTCTGATGAAGCCTCATTTTTGTGCTTTGTATGCACAGATTCCCTGAGAGGGCATGGTATTTTTTGAGATGTCCTGATCAGTATACAAGACTTCTTGGCTACATCAACACCTGTCCTCAATTCCCGTCTTTTGCTAAGATTATTGTAGTCCTCCCGGACCGGGTTTTGGCATCGGTCTTGGATGGGGTACTTACCAGAGGTTTCAGAGACGCCTATGAAGGTCTGCCTGAACAATCTTTTTAAACTCATGTTAAACTTACACCGTTCTTTTATAAATTATTTTTGAATCATAAGCAAAGTTTTGTCCATGAATTAGAGTATATTGTAAAGCAATCATTTCTAGAGATCTTGATCTATTTGTGGGGTTGTATAATGGTCCTATCATCAAAGTATTTTAAAAATGACATATCAAATCCTTGCAGACAATTTGACAAAAACATCCATCTAAAGAGTACACCAGGGCTCCAAGAACAAATCACAGTGCCAGCGACTAGAGCAGAAATGCACTCACTGGAATGTTTATGAACTGCAATACTTCAATACAATACAAAGTAAACATCCACTTAAAAGACAACCTTCGACGAGGAGAGACTTTCTTGCTTTGATCACAACAACTAACAGATTCCTTAGAATGTGATATATATATAGAACAAATTACACAGAAAAAGAAAGAGCAGACATGACAGCTTCAAGCATTTGCCATTTGCATTTCGGTATTTATTTTTCAGCTAATTCTGCCATTCCAACATCGCCCTCATTTTGGTGCTTTATCCATCCGCCTGTGTTAGCCCTGGAGTATTTCCAGTAGTAAAGAAGCGATGCCATCATGTTAACCAGCACAAACGCAGCTCCTGCCGCAAAGACTCCCTTGCGCAGATTGGCACATGATGTTAAATCTTTCTTGAGAAAATATCCCACATACTTTGTATGGTATGCATTTCGTGCCGATGCTGCAAGAAGACAAACTTCCGCCACAAGAAAACTTATCCTGATAGAAAAGAAGGATGTGATGAGACTTAAGTAAGCAGCTACACATGTGAGACATGTTGCAGCAGTGAAAGAGTTAAAAGTGCTTAATCAACTAAAATTTTAGTTGGAGAGAAGATGCAGTTGATTAACTAGGTTATTAAACAACATTTCTAAAAGCCAATTCATAAAAATCATCAGTATGCCATTTGTTTATTCCAACTATTTAAAGTTAACTATATAAATTTTATTAAGTTCTTTGTAAAATCAATTAAATTATATCCATCTTATTACATTAATTAATAATTTCTACCTCTTGCACCTTTCTCTCTTATACATTCGACTCTTCCACCTATCTATACCATATATTCTCCCATTTTACCATCTATTAGAGTTATATCTTTGATATTAACAAGGGTACATATCATGAAAATATTATAATAAGGTATAAATTAACTGACTAAAATGCAGAAGAATTTTGGAGTTTAGAATTCCTTAAGTCAACTAAAAGACAACACAAAATAAAGTCTTATTTTACAAGATAAAATGATGGACATATAGAAAAGAACGTACAAAATATTAGTACAGCAGGAACAAAGATGTTATGATAGATGCATTACGTTATAAGAAAACATAAAATTAAAAGGTTAATGAGTGAATTTAGGTGTAGTAACATAGATAATAAACCAACATTCAAATGGTTTTAAATGACAAATAAATTCTATAGTTGGCCAAATTAAATCGATTAAAGTGGGAAGGTGAGAAGACTAAAGGCCCAAGTATTGCTAGCAATATAGTCTTGACTAAAGTCAAAGGGCAGGAAAAGATCTAAATGTAATCAAATACAATTACTTTCTCACTTGTGGTGTTGACACCAGAATGTATATCAAGATTGTATAATGCTAAAAATCTTAAGTTTCACTTATCAAATTGTTTTCTAAAATTCAGAACGACATCATTTAGTAGCGTCAAGGTTAGCTTAGTAGATAAACTGCCCAATTAAACCTATCAACTTCAACAAAGAATCTTTAATAAATGAAGCAAATGATGGGGATACTTGCTGTTTTATTACTTCTTTAAAAAATTTAAACTATTTTCAAATGACATGGATTGACGTAGTTTCAGCTTTTTAAATACTGGTATCACACAGACGGACCATTCCACTAGGTGATCTAGCCACAACAAGAGTCCAAATTCAAAATCTTAGGCAAACCAACACATGATAAAGCACACAAAAAGAAAGACAAGCATGGGCAGGCTTCAAAGTATGTCTACATCCATAGAGAAACAAGATAAGAGAACAAAAGTACAATAAAACATATCAATGTCCACACGTTGTGCAAGAGCCTATTGGTATTTCATATATTCTCTCAATACTAATGGAAAAAAGTAAAAAAAAAAAGAAGATCACCTCTAGCACTCCACTTTGAAGAACTCTCACCAGGAGAAAAGATCATATTCTCTAAGAGCCTCTTGCCTCCCACAATCTCCAAATGCACCCCAAGCATCTCCTAGGATATGAAACACTCCGCCAACAGGAATTTGAAGCCCTTGTGAAATTTCATCTGTCACTGTGCTGAATTAATGAAAAACCCATCTCGAAAGCCTAAGTTAGGGTTTATTTGGCACTATTGGGTTGACTGACACAACACCAGATTGCTAGCCCTGTATTGAGCCAAACCCAGTTGTTGGAACACTGAATATCTGATTGAATCACCACCCAATCCACATTACCAGAATTATATTGAAACTCTTTTGTAGTTCGGCATAATCCTAACTAATCCAAGTCAAAATAAGCCTCCCTTTCTATTTCTACGGTCACATACCCTACCAATCCTGATATATCCACAGGTCTCCTCTTCCTCCCACCCTTCACAATCACAAAATCACAATAATATGTAGAAACAATCAATATCTAAATAAAAGTCCAATTTTGATTCAACCTGGTAATAGGCATCACTACCTCTGGATGCATTTCAGAATTTGCCTTGAATGAAGATTCCACTTACTGCATTTAACAGCAGCAGATATACAACGTAGATCCTTTTCCCCCTCTTGTCTTTCTAGGAAGAAAATTGGTCATAAAATCTGTGCACAATTTGTGTGGTGGTGTTTTTAGAAGTGAACATGAGATACATCCGCATCACGCCCCCATTTTTTAATGAAAAAAAGCCTACGGTAGCAGCAAGCTGTTGCAAGGCAGCATGGATAAAATATGTGTATGTTTCTCCACAGCATGTGTTTGTGAGTTTGTTCTGCGACTTTATCTTGAAGAAATGTTTACTCAACAATCAGACGAATCACAAAAAACATCTAAGCACACTTCTCCATCTACAAATAGAAAAACACTAACTCGATGGCTAGACGCGAAAATTCACCCTAGAAAAGCGTATGCATAAAGAAGAGGTAAAATTAATTCTCCAAAGCGAAAAAGGGAGAGAGAGAAAGAGGAGGAAGGCGAAATGGCGAATACCCACCAGGAGATGACAAAAGTAGAGACAACGCAGGTCCTGGAGCCGCCTGCAGCGAGTCCTCGCCCGCAGCAGAGACAGCGTGTGGCGGCGCTCACAGTCACCTGGGTCAGCAGAATGAGCACGAACGCTGAAAGTCCGTAGGCCGTGGAGGCGTCCGAGTCGTAGAGGCAGTACGTCCTATCGTCGTACTCATCGGCCACCACCTTGCCCTAGATCGCCACCACCGACACCATTAGAGATCAAAAAAGAAAAAGAAAAATGGTTAAAGCAACGAAGGGGCGTACAGTGCTGCGGCGCATCTCGGCGCCGATGGCGAGGACGAAGGCGAGGGCGTAGACGAAAACCAGGGCGACGGCCACCGCGATGGAGAGCACCGCCATTGACGGTCACACAACCGCCGCCACCACCGTTCGATTGCGTTTGGTAAAGTTGGTAAGCTTGCTCAGGAAACTGCTTTATGCAATCATACCTCAAATAGCGGCACGGTTCGTGATCCTGTAAGTAATTATGCCTTAATCTCACGCTGTGGAGTGAGTAGAACTAATTGGAGTATAAGGTAGAAAATAAAATTATTAAGAAAAGTATTATGCTCAGGTAAAGTCTTAAAAAATGAGATGGCATCGTAATTATATATATATATATTTTTATGAATTTGGATTTGCAGTCTCCTCCTACAGATAATGTTTGGGTGACAATTATTTATCACGTCGTTTCTTAAAATTTTATTTGAGCGTATCAGAACTCAATAATTAATGCGTCGTCAACTTATATTACAAAAATTATAAAAAATATAATACGATAATTTAAACAATAAATAATATAATATTATTTTATTTTAATATTTTTTATAAAAAGATATTAAATTATGTAAATGATTATTTTTTTCAAAAATGTCAAAAAAATACATCATCAAATATTTTATATAAAAATATCCTTTATTCCAATATTATTATACTGCTAACAAAATAAAAAATTACTTATTTTATTTAATTAAAATGATTATATATAAAATTCAATTATATCAAAATACTATTTAATATTTAATTACAATTTTTAAATTTTATTAAAATTATTATAGTTGTTATTTAATTGACTTTTATAAAATTATAATTGAAATATAAAACCTAAATTTTAAATTCTAATATTATTATAACAACTATTGAATAATTGATATAACAACTACTCATTCACTATTACAACTTACAAAAAAACAAATATATCATTAAAATTATTATAGATAAAATATTATTATATTAAAATATTCTTTATCAACTTTTTAAAAATTATTTAAATTTTATTAAAATTACTTTCAAATTTTTTTAATTAGGGGGTGTTTGGTTTAGGGTAATAGGGACTAGGGAATGGGAATGGATGGTAATCATTCCCATTGACACTGTTTGGTAAGTGTCAATGGGAATGAAAATAAGGAAACCATTCCCTCATTTTCATTCCATACTCCCCCCTCATCAATCAAATTCCTCAATCATTCCTTCTTTTTCATATATCCAAAATACTCCTTTTTTTATTTTTTATTTTTTATTTTACCATTTCTTTTTATATTATCTCATTTTACTTTCTCTCTCTACATTTTAAAATTTCTCTCTACATATTTATTCTTTTCTCTCTCTACATTTTCTATTATTTTCTCTCTCTACTTTTCTGATCTCATTTTCTCTTTATATATTTTCAATATTACTTTCTCTCTCTACCTCTCTTATTATAATTTATCTATCTTAATTTTTCATTTTTTTAATATTTTCTAGATCACTTTTTCTCTATATTTTCTATATCACTTTCTCTCTCTATATTTTCTATATTACTTTCTCTCTCTACCTTTCTCATCTCATTCTCTCTCTGTATATTTTGATAATCACTTTCTCTCTCTATATTTTCTATATTACTTTCTCTCTCTATCTTTCTCATCTCATTCTCTCTCTGTATATTTTGATAATCACTTTCTCTCTCTACCTCTCTTATCATAATTTATTTATCATTATTTTTTCATTTTTTCTGTACATTTCATATGTCACTTTCTCTTTCTATATTTTTTATATCACTTTCTCTCTCTACCTCTCTTATTATAATTTATCTATCTTTATTTTTTACTTTTTCTCTATATTTTCTATATTACTTTCTCTCTCTATATTTTCTATATCACTCTCTCTCTCTACCTCTCTCATCTCATTTTCTCTCTCTATATATTTAATATTACTTTCTCTCTCTACCTCTCTTATCATAATTTATCTATATTTTTTTTACTTTTCTCTATATCTTCTATCACTTTCTCTCTCTACATTTTCTATATCATTTTTTCTATCTCTCTCATCTCATTTTTTCTCTCTATATTTTTTTTAATGATTTCTCTCTCTATTTTTTATCATATCTATCTTATCTTATTTTTTCTCTCTACTTTTTATCTTTATTTTCTCTATTATTATATTTTCTCCTATTTTTTTCTTCTAATTTCTTTTTTTTAACTTACTTCTCATAATTTCTCTCTATATTTTTCTAATTTATTTCTCAACTCATTTTATTTCACTTTCTCTATTTTGTAATAATTGTATTATTTTAGGTAACTTTAAAATTTTTATGGATTCCCATTACTAAAGTTAAACTGAACCAAACATCATCAATGACAATAATTTTTATTCCAAGATTTGAACCAAACACTACCAATAGAATCATGATTCTCATTCCCATTGACCCCTTAATGAATCCCATTACCATTCTGATTAACAAATTTGAACCAAACACTCCCTTAGTTACTATACAATTACAATTTAAATTCTAAAATCTTAATTATACATCCTAAATATTATTATATCAAATTATTTTTTTAATTTAATTAAAATTATTTTAAAATAATTAATAATATTATATTAACAATTTTAAAATAAACTACTATATATATATATATATATATATATATATATATATATATATAATATATATATATATATATAATATATATATATATATTGATAGGGTTGAGCACCCCGTGGCTGACACGTGGACTGAAGAAGTTATGTGGCAGGATCTACCGAGTCTGGACGACTCTCTTTCCTTAGCTCCTGAGGCTCCCTCGAGAAGGTGGATCCCCGAGATCACCTTGGGTAGACCTACTTCTGGGATTGCTCCAGGAGGATACACAGCTGAGATCACCTCGGGAGATCAGGTCCCGAGATCACCTCGGGAAGGCGAGCGCCCAGGACCCCCGGGCCAAAATCCCCCGAGACCACCTCGGGCCGGGGTAGCGGAGCCTAATGAGCACTTGACCTCAAGTAACCGTCCTTCTTTCTTCGGATCTGTGGATAATCATGACCCGTAAGATGCGGTCATTAAAGCCTTAATCATCACAACGACCTAGATTTAATAGCTGCGACGGCTGTTACAAAGATTATCCAGTAACCGACAATCAAGGGGACATGGAGAAGAACGTGGGACACAAGGGACCATGTTCTTTGCTACTTATACATTTTTCCTGCTTACTACTCCCTTTATCCATCGAGGCACTAACTTGAGCATCGGAGTGGGCTCCGTCGGACAACCTCCGGCGTGTCCCCCTAACGCTCGTGTTGATCTCGCAGGGCACAGAGTTCCTCCCCTCCTGTCAGCATCCAGATAGGCTGAACCTCGGTGATTGGCCATCGACGTCGATTCCTTCCGGAACAAATTTGGCGCCGTCTGAGGGAAACCAGTAAAACACCAGAAGGAGCATCGATGGCCGAGCCGGGGCAATTTATCGTCCTCCTGACGAAAGAGGAACTAAATCGATTGATTGCCAACGATGTTAAGGGTGCGCTCGAACAACATCAGATCGATCAAGCCGCATCGCATCGAGTGGTTTTGGGGCAAGCCGAGATCACCAGAATCTCTGTAACGACCCGTAAAATTTTCTCAATATTTTCCTTTAAAATATTGATCATACCTAGATAGATTCTCGGGGAATATAGGGACACTAGTATGAACCTTAGCATGATTATCCATGATTTTCGATATAGATTAGGAAGCTAAGTAATAATGGGCCTTACATGGGCCCTTCTAATACCATAGTCATTAAGGGACCTTAGGTAAAAAATTTATCATGAATGGAAATGGATTTCAATTAGAAATATTAACATACACTTTAGTGGGCTCTTATATGGGCCTTAGCAAAAATAATTATAAAAGTAATAAAAAGAAGTGCATGCACCAAGGATTGAACCTTGGACCTAATGTATCACCATGCATGTACTAACCAATCCACCTAGCAAGGGAGTGCTAGTAGAAAAGGAAGAGGATTTTAGTTGAGGCTAAAGGAAGTGAAGGGTCACCATGAGAGGAGGCATCATGTCTCTTCACTTGCCCCCTTCATTTGGGTATAAAAGGAGTAGGTGAGAAAGGAAGAGACATTGGAGTTACTTTTCTTCTTCTCTTCTTCCACCAAGGCTATTCCTCTCCCTCTTCTTCCTTCTTCTAGCCGAAACCCACAAGGGTTTGTCTCCTTTAGAAAAGCTTCACAAAGGACTCCATCTTGAAGATCCAAGGCTTTCTACAAGGCTACAAGGGCTAAGGAGAGGTCTAGGGTCAAGAAGGTTTCTTTTTATTTCTATTCAAGGATTATATCCAAGATAAGGAAAAGTAAGACTCCTTCACCTGTGATATAATGGTTTTTCCTTAATGTTTATCATGATATGAAGTTTTATTTGGATTCCATGTTGGAAAACCATGAACTTGACTCCTACAACTTTCGGCCAAGGTAGGTTTTAGATTTAGGATGATGTTAAAACCTTATATATGTTTCCTAATGCTTCCTTAAGATAAATAAAGAGGGTATGGTGAGTGGTGGAATTTTTGAAGCACCAAAGGCCCTTGGTAACTTTCGGCCACCATCATGGGTTCAAGGGTAGGTTTGGATCTAACTCTCAATTGATGTTTTCTATGTTTTCTCATGATGCAAGGGATGTTAATGGGGATTTATGTGAATGTTTTTACATGATTTATGACCCTTGAAGCATTCGGCCAAGTTAGGTTATAGGGCAAGGAGTTAGGGTTAACTCCAAACAAGGGTTCTAATGGCCTTCTACGGTATTATATGTAAGGTATTAGATGTAAATTGGGAATTTTTATGAATTTTTTTCCATGGACTTATGACCCTTTAGGGTTTCGGCCAAGAGCTATCCTAGGGCTAAGAAATTAGGGTTAGCTCCAATTATAGGGTCTAAGGGCTCCCTATGACATGGTAGGTAATGTATGAGTTTTCTTTTATTTATGGAACCTTTCATGTTGATTAAAATATTGGAGCCTCCTCCTATTGAACTTTCGGCCAAGACATGATCTAGGGTTTGGGTTGGGTTAAGGTCTCAAGGATACTTGGTTATGGTTTGCTATGATGCATGTATATGTCTAAGCATGTTGTAAGAATTTTTATGTTACCTAAAACCCTAGCTTTATGTGTTATATATCATGATTTGTGTGTTTAGGTTATGTGCTATATTCATTCATGAATGTATGTGATATAGAATAATGCATGTATGATGTTATGTATGTGATATAGAATAATGCATGTATGATATTAAATGCCTATAATAGATATATGGTTATGAAGGTCTATGCATGTTCTATGATGAATACCATGAACCTAAGTTATGTTTAAGACCATGAACCTAAGTAGTGTGTATCATGTTCATATGAATCTTACCCATGCATGCTCTATGAGGGATACTATGATTATGTATGCTAGATGATATGTACCATGTATGAAATGCATGTTTATCTTATGTACCATGATCATGAAAACTTTATGAACCAAGATGATGTTTATGCCTGGAGACATAATTATGTATGTATGTCATGTTTATGAATGAAGATGATGAATGAAGATAATGATTATGCCTTTAAGGCATCATGATGTTATGCATTAAGTATAAATGATAAAATGTCAAGTATGCTTTATGTCATGATAAGGGATGGACACCTTAAGAATGCTTCGGTTTTTGGAACTACCGTAGCTGTTCCTACCCTAGTAGGTCGAGACTAGCTACCTCGTATTTACTTAGGGATGCGCGCATAAGATGTATGTATGTGGTACAAGCCGGGGACCCCCATGATGTTATGATTATGTTTAAGTATTTATAATTATGATTTTCAAATAAGCATCCTTATGATATATGCATTTGACTCATGCATTCATTCATGTTATGCATTATGCTTATGTTCATGTTAAGAATTATGCCATTATAAGCATGTTTATGCTTATGTTCATGTTAAGAATTATGTCATGATAAGTATGGTTATGCTTATGTTCATGTTAAGAATTATGCCATGATAAGTATGTTTATACATATGTTCATGTTAAGAATTATGTCATGATAAGTATGTTTATGCTTATGTTCATGTTAAGAATTATGCCATGATAAGTATGTGCCATGATAAGTATGTTTATGCTTATGTTCATGTTAAGAATTATGTAATGATAAGTATGTTTATGCTTATGATCATGTTAAGAATTATGCCATGATAAGTATGTTTATGCTTATGTTCATGTTAAGAATTATGCCATGATAAGTATGTTTATGCTTATGTTCATGTTAAGAATTATGTCATGATAACTATGTTTATGCTTATGTTTTATGTTAAGAATCATGCTATGTTAAATGTTCATATGCTTACGATTTATGTTAAGAATATGCTTATGTTTTATGTTCAGAATTATGCTATGTCAAATGTTTTATATGTTTATGTTTTATGTGACGTATGGTTTTTAGTGAGTAGGAAAGAGTCTTACTAAGCCTGTGTGCTTATAGTCTTATTTTCTTATACCGCAGATCAAGCAAGAGGTTATTAAGTGAAGCAGCAGGAGGGGCAAGAGTGTGTGTGTGGTAGTGACATGGCAAAGGAAAGAGAAAAAGGATTCTCATATTTATACTTGTTGCATGCCTTGTGTTTTGAAACGCTTTCTTAGGTTCTATGCTATACCTATGATAGTTATGCCTAAAGAATAACTTATTACTTATGATGTTTATGGATGAGTTATGGAATGTTTATATCATGATGCTACGTATGATATTAATATGTCAAGTTATAATGCCACCATGTTCATGAATGATAGTTAAGACATATATACATGATTCAAGTATTAGTTGCATGGTTAAACACATGTGTATAAAGAAAAAAATTATTCCGCTGCATTAAGATATTCATATGCGTACATGTATGTTAGCGTAACGCCGCTTTCTCGCCACACCATAAGCTGTGGGAAAAAGGCGGGCGTTACAATCTCAGCGCTTCTCTTCGCCTTACGACAGGCTCGACGAACCTAGCTCCGTGCTAACTCTTCATTTATCTCTTCACCTTACGACAGACTCGGCGAACCTAGCTCCGCTCTACCGGTTCATTTATCTCCTCGCCTAACGATAGGCTCAGCGAACCTAGCTCCGCGCTAGCGGTTCATTTATCTCCTCGCCTTACGACAGGCTCAGCGAACCTAGCTCCGCGCTAGCTCTTCGTCTTACGACAGGCTCGGCGAACCTAGCTCCGTGCTAGCGGTTCATTTATCTCCTCACCTTATGACAGGCTCGGCGAACCTAGCTTCGCGCTAGCGCTTCATTTATCTCCTCGCCTTACGACAGGCTCGGCGAACCTAGCTCCGCGCTAGCACTTCATTTATCTACTAACTTTACGACAGGCTTGGCGAACCTAGCTCGGCGCTAGCGCTTCGCTTATCTCTTCGTCTTACGACAGGCTCGGCGAACCTAGCTCCGCGCTAGCGGTTCATTTATCTCCTCGCCTTACGACAGGCTCGGCGATCCTAGCACAGCGCTAGCGACTCATTTAGCTCCGCGCTAGCGGTTCATTTATCTCCTCGCCTTACGACAGGCTCGGTGATCCTAGCTCCGCGCTAGCGACTCATTTATCTCCTCGCTAACGGTTCATTTATCTTCTCGCCTTATGACAGGCTCGGGAACCTAGCTCCACGCTAGTGGTTCATTTATCTCCTCGCCTTACGACAGGCTCCACGCTAGCGGTTCATTTATCTCCTCGCCTTATGATAGGCTCGGCGAACCTAGCTCTGCGCTAGCGCTTCATTTATCTCCTCGCCTTACGATAGGCTCGACGAACCTAGCTTCACGCTAGCGGTTCATTTATCTCCTCGCCTTATGACAGGCTTGGCGAACCCAGCTCTGCGCTAGCGGTTCATTTATCTCCTTGCCTTACGACAGGCTCGACGAACCTATCTCCAAGCTAGCGCTTCGCTTATCTCTTCGCCTTACGACAGGCTTGGTGAACCTAGCTCCGCGCTAGCGGTTCATTTATCTCCTCACCTTACGACAGACTCGGCGACCCTAGCTCCGCGCTAGCGCTTCGCTTATCTCTTTGCCTTATGACAGGCTCGGCAAACCTAGCTCCGCACTAGCACTTCGTTTATCTCCTCGCTTTACGACAAGCTCGGCGATCCTAGCTCCGTGCTATCAACTCATTTATCTCCTCGCCTTATGACAGACTCGGCGAACCTAGCTCCGCGCTAGCGGTTCATTTATCTCCTCGTCTTACGTCAGGCTCGGCGATCCTAGCTCCGCGTTAGCGATTCATTTATCTCTTTGCCTTACGACAGGCTCGGCGAACCTATGCCTCACCTCAAAACTCACAGTCTTTTTTGACTAAGTCAAAAGACTGTCTCGGGGCAAGGGCCGAATGTTTCGATTCCTCGGACCCAACGTACTGCCAGTGAAGCAATAAAGGATATATATGGACCACTATAACATAGCTTCTTCACCACACCACTAGTCTAATCAGTCAGCCACACTTCCTTCGATTAGACTTTAAGGGAGGGACTTGTGATGGGGTTGAGCACCCCGTGGCTGACACGTGGACTGAAGAAGGTATGTGGCAAGATCTACGGAGTCTAGACGACTCTCTTTCCTTGGCACCCGAGGCTCCCTCGGGAAGGTGGATCCCCGAGACCACATCTGGTAGACCTACTTCTGGGATCGCTCCAGGAGGATACACACCCGAGATCATCTCGGGAGAAGAGGTCCCGAGATCACCTCTGGAAGGCGAGCGCCCAGGACCCCCCGGGCCAAAAGGCCCCGAGACCACCTCGGGGTAGCGGAGCCCAATGAGCACTCGACCTCAAGTAACCGTCCTCTTTTCTTCAGATCTGTGGATAATCATGACCCACAAGATGCAGTCATTAAAGTTTTAATTATAACAACGACCTAGATTTAATAGCTGCGACGACTGTTACAATGATTATCCAGTAACCGACAATCAAGGGGACGTGGAGAAGAACGTGTGACACATGGGACCGCCGCCGCATGTATAAAAGGTAGTCCAACCTCTCCGGTAAGGGGGTTATGCACTCTTTGCTACTTATACATTTTTCCTGCTTACTACTCCCCTTATCCATCGAGGCACTGACTTGAGCGTCGGAGTGGACTCCGTCGGACAACTTCCGGCGTGTCCCCCTAACGCTCGTGTTGATCTCGCAGGGCGCAGAATTCCTCCCCTCCTGTCAGCATCCACATAGGTTGAACCTCGATGACTAACTATCGACGTCGATTCCTTCCGAAACATATATTATAACAATTAATCATAACTTACAATACTACAATAATCATAGAAACGGTTAGAATAATGTAACCCAACACTAACAACTACTAAATAGTTAGGTCTCGCTTGGATAATCAAATTATCTAAAATTTAAAATTTTTTAGATAATCAAATTATCTAAAATTTGAAAATTTAAGATCTAAAAATATTAATTATCAAGATGGACTTCTATAAATATTTCTTGATTTATTCTGATAGTTGATAAAAAAATTTCATAAAATCGAATCGATTAACTCCAAAATTAATCACTTTGAAAAATTAAATATCTTATATCAATTTAAAAAAATAACTCCAAAACTATCCTACGTGATAGTAATTAATCATAATTACTATAGTAATATTAAAAATAATAATATTCTAAAAATAAATATATAACTGCGATGTACTAATTCCTCCGCTTATATATATATATATATATATATATATATATATAATATATATATATAATATATATATATATATATATATATATTACATTAGTTATCTATGTATATATATATTTTTTAAAAAATTAGGTTGAGTCTTTAGGGTTGAATTATAATATTTAAATTTAAAAAACAAAATTAAAAAATAAAACTTGGTGGATGTATGGGGGGCCGCCTCCTATTACCGCGTCAGCCCCCTCTTTGCGCTTAGGCCATCTCCAATCCATAACACCAAATTTGGTGCCATTTTCACACCAAAATGGTGCAATTTCAGCACCAAACACTATTTCAGCTCCAACCCACTCACACCATTTCACACCAAAAAGGAATATTCCTTAGAATATTCTATTTATTCTTATTCATATATTAATAATTTAATTATCGATATATATTTTAATTTAGTTTTTATTTTTATGATAATTATTATATTTAAAATTAATATTTTATTTATATTTAATAAGTTAATTTTTCATATTTATAATTATTATAATTTTCATTTTTAATATTTATTACATAATTATTCGGGCATTAATATATTTCAAAAATATATTAAAATCACACACAATTAGGATAAAATATATTACTAATATGAAACAGACAATAACACTTAATTAAAAATACAATATTATGAGAATTTAACAATCAGAATTACTATATTGTTCCCACATATGATCAATTAAAGTATTTCGCAGAGCAATATGAGCTTCTTTGTCTTTGATTTGTTTGTATCGAGCTAAAAAATCTTCAAACCGAGTACGATCATCTACTGCTGGCTCAACATCTGGAGTTGGCACCTCGAAGTGTTCCACGATTGGTGCATTTAAATCACGTTCATCTTCGATTATCATATTATGCATAATAATACATGATGTCATAATATCATGTAAAATATTTTTCCGCCAAAAACGTGAAGGTCCTGCAATAATTGCAAAGCGTGATTGGAGCACGCCAAATGCACGCTCAACGTCCTTTCTACATGCTTCTTGCTTCATTGCAAATAATTTATTCTTTCTACCTTGTGGATCATGAATCGTTTGAACCAGTGTTGACCATTTGGGATATATACCATCAGCTAAATAGTAACCCATGTTATACTCTTTTCCTTGAATGACATAATGAGCTGGAATAGTAATACCTTCAGCGAGATTAGCAAAAAGATGAGAAGACTCAAGTACATTAATATCGTTATTCGATCCAGGAAACCCAAAATACGCATGCCAAATCCACAGATCATAATCAGCTACAGCTTCCAGAATAATTGTTGGTTTTCCACTACGACCAGAATATTGTCCTGCCCATGCTGTTGGACAATTTTTCCACCTCCAATGCATGCAATCTAGGCTACCTAACATACCTGGAAAACCACGTTGCTCACCAATTTGGAGTAGCCTAGCAACATCCTGAGCATTTGGAGATCGTAAGTACTGTCCTCTAAAAACATTAACAACAGCACGACAAAATCGTTTCACACTTTCAATGGCAGTTGATTCTCTTATTTTAATGTACTCATCAGTAGCATCTGCTGGTAGACCATACGCCAATATCCGAAATGCAGCCGTTACTTTTTGTAAACCAGATAAACCAAGTCTTCCAATCCCATCTCTTTTCTGTATAAAATAGTTGTCATAATTACTAACAGCTTCATAAATAAGCATAAATAAATTCCGCCCCATTCGGAATCTTCTTCGAAACATTGCATCATTATACAAGGCATTTTCAGCGAAATAATCATTGAATAGATAATGATCAGCAACTTCACGATTACGATTGATCACGTTGTGACCAGTAATTGAGCCTCGATGCATGCGTTGGTTGTTTTCTTCGTTGAGATAATTCAAGATAATTTGACTATTGGTAGAAATCACCTGAGAGATCAGTTGTTGTGTTGCGCCAAACTGCGTTGCAAACATTTCCACATAGTTATCATCATCAGAGCTTGAAGATGATAAATTTGAGCCTCCTTCATTGGTGGTATCCATATTTTGAGATAATCGAATGAATGAGGTATATGCTGCTTATGGGGTATATATTTATAATGTAAGTTACAAAACAATGACAACATCGGGCCAAGTTAGGCAGACGACATGACCTGACACGGAACACACATTTTTTTTGTATGCAGATGACATGACCTAACAATGACACATTTGGACAAAATTGCACAGATGACATGACACAACAATGACAACATCGGACCAAGTTAGGCAGACGACGTGACATGACACTGAACACACATTTTTTTGTATGCAGATGACATGACCTAACAATGACACATTTGGACAAAATTGCACAGATGACATGACACAACAATGACAACATCGGGCCAAGTTAGGCAGACGACATGACCTGACACGGAACACACATTTTTTTTGTATGCAGATGACATGACCTAACAATGACACATTTGGACAAAATTGCACAGATGACATGACACAACAATGACAACATCGGACCAAGTTAGGCAGACGACGTGACCTGACACTGAACACACATTTTTTTGTGTGCAGATGACATGACCTAACAATGACACATTTGGACAAAATTGCACAGATGACATGACACAACAATGACAACATCGGGCCAAGTTAGGCAGACGACATGACCTGACACGGAACACACATTTTTTTTGTATGCAGATGACATGACCTAACAATGACACATTTGGACAAAATTGCACATATGACATGACACAACAATGACAACATCGGGCCAAGTTAGGCAGACGACGTGACCTGACACTGAACACACATTTTTTTGTATGCAGATGACATGACCTAACAATGACACATTTGGACAAAATTGCACAGATAACATGACACAACAATGACAACATCGGGCCAAGTTAGGCAGACGACATGACCTGACACGGAACACACATTTTTTTTGTATGCAGATGACATGACCTAACAATGACACATTTGGACAAAATTGCACAGATGACATGACACAACAATGACAACATCGGGCCAAGTTAGGCAGACGACGTGACCTGACATTGAACACACATTTTTTTGTATGCAGATGACATGACCTAACAATGACACATTTGGACAAAATTGCACAGATGATATGACACAACAATGACAACATCGGCCAAGTTAGGCAGACGACATGACCTGACACGGAACACACATTTTTTTTGTATGCAGATGACATGACCTAACAATGACACATTTGGACAAAATTGCACAGATGACATGACACAACAATGACAACATCTGGCCAAGTTAGGCAGACGACGTGACCTGACACTGAACACACATTTTTTTGTATGCAGATGACATGACCTAACAATGACACATTTGGACAAAATTGCACAGATGACATGACACAACAATGACAACATCGGGCCAAGTTAGGCAGACGACGTGACCTGACACTGAACACACATTTTTTTTGTATGCAGATGACATGACCTAACAATGACACATTTGGACAAAATTTGAATAATTTTATATTCATATTTTTCCCTATATAATGGCTTACCAGATATTGGTATAACACATCCCATGCCAATAATATTTTTGAGAGTATTATCTTCTTCGGATCAAAATGAGTTCAACCCCCACCTCCCGACAAGCTTCATACTCAATTGAAGAAGATAGACATTTATGTCATGTTTACCTTCATATTTCACAAAATCCAATCATAGGAATTAACCAGTCGAAGGATCAATTCTGGGCTAGAATTGAGAAAGAGTATCATGCAGATCCAAATTTTGTGCATTGTAGCCGACCGCCAAGATCTTTGCAAAAAAGAATGAATCTTGCTGCAGTATCAAAAATGAAAGGTTGCATACGGCAAATCGAATATTCGAATCCAAGTGGAGCATCTGAACAAGATATTGTAAGTTGTTATGCTCATATTTATTTTAGACTATCTAAATTTTATAATCAAAGTCTAAATTCATTAATAATATTGTCTTCAAAACTGATATTTAATTGTTTTCTTGTAGTTAACTCGTGCAAGAGCATTGTTAGCACAAGACCCAAAATACACAAAGGGTTTCAAATTTGACCATGTATTCGATATTCTCAAAGATATTGAAAAATTTGACACTACCAATATAAATACTGCAAGCATCAAATCGCGACGACAAACTGCTAATGTTGGTTCAGCTGAACAACAATTCTCCGAGGAAGATTTTCATACACCTTCATCTCCTTGTGTGGCTAATTTTAATCTTAATATTACTTCTTCAGATAGCGGTGGTAGTTCTAGTAAACGACCTCCTGGGGTGAAGAAAGCAAAAATGAAGAAAAAAAATGATGAGCAAATTTCAAAGGTAATCCATATTAATGCTCAACTTGTTGAGGCAATGAATGCATCTACTGCTGCTACTACAAAAATGACAGATGCTATGATCTTAAGCAAGAAACTAAAATTTTGTTAAAGGATTTGAACTTGATCTCTGACCCGATGATGTGTGATTATATACGCAATGAACAAATTAGAATTATGCAAAAGAGAATGGAAGTTCAAGGATCTCGTCCAGCTACACATCAAGGAGAAGGATCTCAGTCATCTCCAATACAGAGAGAAGGATCACAACTCAACCAATATCAAGGTGACGACCAAGAATCTCAGAATCCTACGAATTTTTATAGCCAATATCATAATTATTTGAGTGGAACGGGGAGTGATCTTCCCGAATATTAGTATTGTAATATTTTTAAGTTTATGTGTGTTGTGCTCCTTATGTATTTGTATTTCGAATATTAGTTTTTATTTGTATCCCTAAATATTTTTAAGTTTATGTGTGTTGTACTCCTTACGTATATGAGTGATTATTAGTAATATTTTAAATTTGTGTAAGTGCTATTTTTATTTTGTATGTTAACATAATAGATCATGCATTTTACATTTATGCATATTAATTTTTTAAATATTCTATTATATATGTATTTAAATTAGTTAAATAATTTATAAATATAATAATAATTAAAAAATATTAAATATATTATAAATAAAATTTTTAATAAATTAAATCTTTATAAATATGCATAATAAAATTAAAATATACTATTATATATATTTAATTTATATTTATAATAAATAATTACTATTACTATAAATAATGAGGAAAAAATATTTATAAATTTGTTTTTATTTATAATATATAATAATAAATATTTCATAATATATATTTAATAATATATATTGTATTTATGTTTATTAATTATATGTAATATAATATGATAAAAAAAACAATGCACCAAATTTAGTGCTGCACTGTTGCAGCACCATTTTTGGTGTAAAATTTTGGTGTTCGGTTGGACCAAATTTGGTGTTGTTTTGACACCAAATTTGGTGTTATAGGGCTCGGTTGGAGATGGTCTTAGTGAGGGATGTGCATGGGATTAACTCCCTAATATAAAAGAATATTACTCACTCAATCTTGTGTAGTTCACTTTGTGATGAGTATCAAATATAATTTTTTTATTATCTTTCTAGAACTTAAGGCTTAGAATTTTAGATTGAATTTTTAAGTTTTAAGGGTTGAATTATAATATTTAAGTTATTTTTTTAAATAAAATAATTACACTTATAATATGTTTGGGAGAAGATGAGGGGAGGTGTAAGTAAGTGGAACTTTTACCTTTCCTTGTCCCTCATATGATTTATTTTCTTACATTTCAAATTGGGGTGTAAGGAAGTTATCTTTCCTTTCCCTTTCTTTCCCTCCCTTCCCATTCCATTAATAAACCACTCCTCACCCCATCCAAACATAGGGTTAGTGCTCATCTTGTGAGCATCATAAGGTAAATAGAATAACAACATAGGTTCTCTCTCATGCATGCCCGCGAGGATATAATTCTAGGACTTGAATTGTCTTAAACCAAAGTGACTCATGTACGAGCATAACCTGTGCATCTCGAATGTTGGATCGGTCGTGGGAAAAAAATTAACCAAGCAAATCAACCACATTTTGCCACCTAAATCTATTTTGCTACTTGCTCTACCAAGGATTGGAGATAAAAGGCAAAACGCTCGCCCTAGTGCCCCTGCCAGCCCACCTCATTGTTGGTGCCCCGGTTGGTTTTGATGTGATCAACCAAGTTAGGTTAGGTCCTGTTGGTTTTAATCCCTCTGCTAAGTGTGCAGGAACTTAGGTACGGAGGAAGTCGAGCGTAAGACGCAGCGGACGAGAAGGATTGCGCGGGGAAGTGAGCCGACGGGCTCAGTACAATCCGAGGGACGCGGAAGCTGTGGAAGAGTACACCGGTGGAGCGAGAAGGACGTGCGCGGTGTCCGAGGGACGAGAAGCTGGGAGGAAGGACGCTCGAGGGGCGAAAGGCCGGAGTCGGGTTCGGGTGAGCCTAACTTCGGTTGGCCGGAAATCACCCAGAAGACGAAGAATCAAAAAGACTAGTCCAAGCGCCCAAAAGAAATGAAAGAAATTCGCCCAAAAGAAAAAAAAAACAAAGTTTTGATGCCAAGGAAGGATCGAACCCAAGTCCTCCACCAAATACACAAATCCACTTACCAACTGGGATAAAGGGCCTTGGCAAATATGTATTGGCGATATTGCTACCTAGATTATAACAGCGAGATGGATACAATAATCATCTCGAGCAAGGGGGGAAGATAAAGTTTTAATTAAAATAATTAAAACTTAAAGGATAATATTACATTATCCTTTAATCAAATCCAATGGATGCAGTTTAATCCCATCCAAGATCAACCATCCAGATTACATTCATGGATCAACGACCAAGAGAAAAGTGATCAACAATCAACCATCTATATTTATTCTCTTAGGCTATAAATAGACTTAGATGTTTGCTTTAGAAATTCAATTCATTGAGTTGTAAACTCTCTTTCTCTCTAAGCTTTCTCTGTGCTACAACTGTAAAGGCTTCTCCGCCTTAAGGAGTTTCTGTTTGAGCATCAACTGCCTTGGAAGCAACGACTCTGTTGCAACCAAGTTTATTTCTTTTTAAAGACGAGTGTTAGTGCTTATTTTTCATAAACCGTCTATTCACCCCCCACTAGCCGGTCGACCCGATCCTACAAACCAACGCGGAGGAGGTAATTCACGATGACTGAGAAGGCAAGAGGTTGGGAGAGAGACTTTTTACACATAGTGCAGAAATTTACGCCTCACCAGATCCGTAGCTTAAATCCAAAACCTTTAATGACAATCTACCAATCACATACCAGGTCAGCTATGCTTGTGGGGGTGCTTTGCCAAGGATTGGTGCTCTTATATAAGGAGGACGTGATTTTGAACAAAAGAGTAGACCGAAATACAAAGAAACTTCATCCAGCTTTATTCCTTCTCATTTCTTCATCCACCTTTATTCCTTCTCACTTCCTTCTTCTTGTTGTACGCTCTGCTCGACAGTTCTACTCGTGATGACATTTGAGTACAAATTTAGTTAGTCATGATCAATCTGTGCTTGGTGGTGATCTTGCTTTACCATTATATCTTGTGAAACAGACATTTATCGTAACCTCGAAACACCATCAAGGGGGACGAATATGTTTTAAAGAAATGGTGTCAAATGCAAACCTTAATTTTTCTCTTTTTCAATGGGTGATCCTGCCGGCAAGCGAGGTGGACTCCCAAGTCGATGATGGGGCACGACTGGTCGACGAAGGATGGTGGTATGCGACACGCAGCTTGGAGAAGGGCTCCGGCTAGTAACTAGCTCCCCCCAACTCGATGACGGGGCATGACTGGTCGACTGAGGACAGTGTTGTAAAACTCGGCCTGGGCGGGTACCTAGGCGCCAATCGGCCCCCAGCCGCCCCGATTTTGTGCGAATCGGCACGATTGTGGCGGGTGGCCGCCTAGGCGCCTCCTAGGCGGCCAGGGCGGTGACTAGGCGGCCTGGGCGGCGCCTGGGCGGCCTAGGCGCCGCCCAGGTCAGTTTTTTTTAAAAATTTTTTTAAAGAAATTTGATATAAAATTATAGAAAAGTGGGATTCGAGGAGAAATATGGTTAGCTTATTTCTGGTTTCCTAATAATTACAGCAAATCAAATCAAATCTGGTTAGCTTATTGAAGCTCAAGGAGGAATATGGTTAGCTTATGGATAGCCTTTATGACTTGGATCTGTTTATAGTATTGCCAAAAATACTATATACCAAAAATACTATATGCCAAATACTATATGACTTGGAATAGTACTATAAACAGTAAAAACGCCTAGGCCCCGCCGAGGCCGCCTAGGCGCTAGGCGGTAGTCCTCCGCCCGACTGCCACCTAGCGATTTTTACAACGTTGACTGAGGATGGTGGTATGCGACACATGGCTTGGCCAAGGGCTCCGGCTAGTAACTGGCTCCCAGACTGCACAAGAATGAGGATTAGCAACTCGTCGGGAAATGCTTCCAGCAAATCCCTCCGACAGTCAACTTAGAATCTGGTGGAAAGAAGAGGAAACCAAAAGAAAGGGAGTACTGTAGCCTGAATTATTTTTCATACCTACGTGTGAGGGATGGAGGGTCCTATATATAGCCGGGAGAGCCGACCAACTCTGTCTTCATTTTTGTCCTATGCGAGGGCAGAAGTCAGTGTACAGTGTAAGTCGGCCGACCGATGCCGCGCTTTCCGACATTTATAGGTGGCTCCGTAGTACGACTTGGTTTTATTTACTGTGCCTGTCAAAGTACTGAGCCAGCGGGATTTTTGCTATTCATGACATGAGTGGTGTCAAGTTCGAGTCGGCGAACGTCGGTGCAGTCACTATTTTCACCTGCTAAGCGTCAGAGAATCGGTACGAGTACTGACAAGAGAATCCTCTAGGAATATGACACACTGAGTCGCGGAACGCTCGGGGGTCTGCCGATCGGCCTCCTCATTGTGGCACCCTCGGGCCCTCTCGAATAAAATTTTCTCGCTTAGGGAGAGCAGTAAGGGGCCCCTAAGTTGAGAAGCGCCAGTCGAAATTTGATTGGGTTGGTAGACATGGTCAGGGAGTATCCTCGACTGGCATACCCCGATTGGGGGTTCTCTAGGGGCTACGACCAGAGGCTCGGGGTTCCCTCCTATCGGCCAGGGTGCTCCCACCTGCTTATCCTGGGGGTCAGGTGGCTTTATAAGCAGAATTGGACGGGCTGGGCCAACTCGAATGCGGATATTAAGGCTCGTGTTTCCTCTCTGTTGGAACCCAGCGCCCCACATCCCTTGGGGTCGCACCTGTCGGTGCGGATTTTGTGTCTGACCTGTCATCATAATCTGTCGTGCTGGCGAGACCACATCTCTGTCAGCTACGGCGGGATCACTGGGCGACCCACACGATCAGCTTGGTAGTCTGTGTTGGGACCTTGTCGTTTAGCTAGAGGGGGCGGGGGGTGAATAGCTTCTTTTCAATTTTCTTCCTACAAGGGTTAACAAGCGCAAGCAAAAATCTCAAATCTAAACTAAAATAATGCTAACAAGACACCTTTACGTGGTTCGGAGATGAAACTCCTACTCCACAGCTGTCCATAAGGTGGACGATCCCGATCCTTCGGTGGATGACTCCGCGGAACACCTCCAGCTAGCTCTTGTCGCTCCTTGTGGGTGGAGAAACCTCGTCACAATCCTTTGACAATGTCTGAGCACTTGTAGGCTACTAACAGGTTTTGACCAAGCTTGTTTCGCCAAGGAAGAACAGCAAAAAATGAGCCCTCTTAAATAATTCTTGATACTGTTCTGACCGTTACCAATCGACTTCCCCTGGGGCAGTCGACTGGTCTTCGCGAATTCAAATGTCACAGCCTGACGATTCACATTCTGGTCGACACCAATTGACTGCCTAGTCGACTGCATCAGTCGACTGATCAAGCATCAGTCGACTAATCTTTCTGTGTTCTACCTCAGTCGACTGATCAAGCGTCAGTCGACTGCTACCTAAGGTTTCCCTTCCCGAGTACAATTCTCTCAGTACTCAAATCCTAGGATTTTCCTTCCAGAGTACAGTTCTCTCAGCACTCGAATCCTCACGACTCAGTTGACTCTTCATTCAGCAGCATCAACCTGTTGCCTTCAAGCCCTCTTCGACTTTGGCTCTCGTGCCTCGGATGCATGCAAGCCCGCGGCTTGTCTCTCCCATGTCATCCTTCATGTATGTCTCGAAGTCCGCTTCCCTCAGCTCATCGTCCCTGCTCCAGCAACCTCGACCTGTTGCCTTTAAGCCCTCTTCGACTTTGACTTTCGTCCCTTAGATACATGCAAGCCCACGACTTGTCTCCCATGTCATCCTTCGCGTATGCCTCGAAGTCCGCTTCTCTCGGCTCATCGTCCCTGCTTTGTCCACGGTCCCTCGTATGCATACAAGCCTACGACTTGTCTCCGCACACCATCCTTCACCGGACCCGAAGACGTCCAACTGAGTCTATGTGTATCTTGCAAACCTGCACACTCACATACACATATTAGATCAACATGAAACCCTAACTTAATCATATTGACACACACATCAAAACCCATGATCTACCCGATCACACTTGGGCCGATTGCACCAACAATCTCCCCCTTTTTGATGTGTGGCAATATGTTTAAGTTAGGTGCAAAAACAATAATAACAATAGCAATTGAAAATTACAGACATAGTAAGCAGCATAACATGCATCCTCCCCCTTAGCCTATGCCCTCCACATAATTTTCAATTTTCCATAACCACAAGTTAAGTTAAACCTAACTTAAACCACAAGTTCTTCCCCTTTGACACCATCAAAATTATTGCCCCAAGCAATATTACCCATTGGTATCAATGAGAATACCTTCCTATTTCTGAAAACCTCCAGAAATCAGAAAACAGCAGCACCAGTCGACTGCGTCAGGTACCAGTCGACTGGTGTCTGCAAACCACAACCCCACAGAAAGATCAGTCGGCAGTCGACTGATACATAGAAGTCTAAATTTTCAGCCGAAATTCAGAAACTCCTAACAAATTCCACAAAATTCGAAAAAATCTAAAATTTTACAAACATATTTCTTATGATGTATTCTATTCTAGAAAAATATAGTTTCTTGAAAATACCAAATATGCTTGAGTTTTTGACAAAATTTCCAATTCTTTGAAAATAATCCATTTTGTATCAATCTTCTATCCTAGGTTTGAACCCATGTGTTTTCCAAGTCTATCCTATACCATTTAAAACATAGAAATGTTTTCAAATCTCCCCCCTTTTCTCATATAAATCCTCAAGACAAAACAAATGATCAAAGCTCCACCTTTTTTACCATATTCTCTAGATAAAAGGTATATTGCATTTTTTTCTCTTATGACAATTATAACAAGATAATAACATTTCATATACGCAACATCAAGTCATGAATTAAAAGTGCATATGAAAAACATAGATAAGTGCTACAAGGTTCATAATCTCGAAATCCCCAAATATTACAATGTCAAATATAGTGTTTGAGAGATAATAAAAATGCCCTAAGCTAAATACACTCCCAACATCATCACCACCAAATCATGCTAAGGCTACATATCATCGCCTGGAGGAGGAGGGGTCTGATACATAAGGTTCCAGTGCTGCACCATCTCATACATGTCATCCTGTCGCTGCTGGAAACCCTGAAAGTGCTCCATGAGACCGTGAACCTCCCCCTGAATATCAACCTGCCGCTATTGGAAACTCTGGAAGTCCTCCCGAAGTCGATGAACCTTTACCTCTAGTCGGGAGAACCGCTCCTCTATAATCCCAGCAGGAGCAGCAGCAGGCGCAGCAACAGGAGCAGCCTCCTCATCCTCATCATCATCAGAGCTGGAGGAATCATGACGACGTCGCCCAACCAACACTTCCTGTCATCTCTCGATCCCAGCCAAAGAGAGCTACCAAGAACCAATGTGGTCGTAGTCCTTAGACAGTTGATGTACCTGACCCCTAGTGGTTCTAATACCTCTAGATAAAAAGAATTCGGTCAAAATATGACCGAATGACATGTAGATCTTCCTATTGACATCATGTGAAAAATGGATAATAGATGCGAACACATGGCGACCAATGTTAATGTCTAACCTCCTCTCTAATGCATACATCATCACCAAGTGAGGTAACCGGATCTTCGACCTTCCCTTGGTGACAATGGGCAGAATGCAGTCTAGGACGATTTATACAAGACGTTGCTAACTGGACTCATGCGCCTAGCTATGAAGATACGTTGTAGAGGAGGTCGAGGATTATCAAAATAATGACAATAAATTTGATCAATGGTGACATTGGGCAAGGTCAATGACTCAATGACAGTGGGAAACACATATGAATGGGTTATTGGAAACCCTACACCCTAAAAATGATCTTAATACTGTAGGTGTAAAAGGAATGGTAACTCCCTATATCATAGACTCATGCATCCCGTCATCGGGACTACTACATGTAAGATTGACATAAAATTCCTTGCATAGGTCAAAATTGACATAACGCTGACAGTATACTAGCTTTTCTAACTTAAAATGCGTAATAATCTCAATTATGTGAGGAGTAATCTCCTGGAAGTATGTTTGATTGAGATATCTACAGTTCATCAAAATGAAGTCAACATTGTTAAATACCTGCCGGCAAGCCTCGGAACGGAACCGAGGTGTCGCAGGATCTAAGGACTGCTGTTGGGATGATCCCTCACCAACTCTTCTTTTTGCCCTAGCCCTAAATGCAACCACCACATGCATGTACCAAAAATGACACAAACAAGAAGAAAAACAAGGTAAACATGCACAAAATGAAGAGTTAGCCATGAATTATGAACCAAATGAGAAAAAATATAGCACATGATTCATTACCATTTCTCCGGTCGTTGCATGATGGCTAATGATCAAGGTTGACTCAAGGAGGGTGCTTGTTTTACCCTAGACTTGGATCTAAGATGAAGGAGGAAGGCTAGAAATATGATTTCATGATCTTGGGAAGGCTTTAGAGTAGTTGGGGAGATCGAGGGAGAAGAGAAATCGCAAGGGGTGGCACTGAAACCCTAGGTTCGGTCGCCCCCCGCGCGGCTGTTCTTTTAAAAGATTCCCTGCATCAGTCGACTGCCCTAGGGCCAGTCGACTGATAAAATAAACAGAAAGATCATGTAGGATCGATGCACGTGAGAGGGGGGGTGAATCACGTGACTTTTAAATTTAAATCAGAGTGCTTTAAAAAGCGTGCACAGCGGAAACGAAAGAAACGAAAAACAAACACACAAACACGAACGATTTTTACTTCGTTCGGAGCCTTCGGCGACTCCTACTCGAAGGCCCAGGTCCCTCGGACCTTTCCGTTGGGCAATCCACTAATACTCTCTACCGGTAAACACCGATAGAGTAGGCGAGTACAAAGGAATTGAAAGTGTGACAACCCCACACTTTCAAGTAATTTGATGCAATAAGAATATGTATTAAAAAGTTAAGTTCTTCTTTTTACCGACGTCCGGAGTAGGTCGACTCTTTCGGGGCAGCAGGACGTCGTCGGCTCGAAGTGAGGCGTTTCCGGAGCAATGCGCGAGCGTAGAAGAACTTTGAGGCGTTGGAAGAAGTGTTGTTCTCAAGAAGAGGGTCGAGGGCCCTTTATATAGGGCTGGGGGCGCCCGGGATGCTCGGGGCGCCCCCCCACGTGGCTTTCGATCCGGCGAGCCCTCTGGTCAAGGCTGATCTCTGCTTCTTCGGGATCACCTTTGACTAGGGCGCCCGACGCGCGCGGGGCGCCCGGTTTGACCGGTCAAGGCTTCATCTTCTTCGCGAGGGTGAGCTGCTGCAGCTGCCAGTGGCGTGGCACAGTGGGCGCCCGCGACACGCGGGGCGCCCGACGCGCGCGGGGCGCCCGACGCGCGCGGGGCGCCCGAAACATCCGGGGCGCCCCCAAATGTGCTGCTGTCGGGGCGTTTACTTGCTCTGCTGACTTTGGGTTGACTCTGGGGCGCCCGAAACATCCGGGGCGCCCTGCTCAGTTACTGCCTCACTCCTTTGAGGCTCTCTGAGCTGCAGAAACACAGTACTTCGGTCCTGCATCCAGGGTTAGTCCAAAACAGCAATTAATAAGTTAATTTACACAGCCTTGGCTATCTTGGTTCTGACTTTGGGTCTCCAAAATGGAGCCCTAGGTCGAGCCGACGCCTAATGTTCCCTCAAGGGGAACGCGTCCTCACTGGTTCGCTCCTCCAGTGACTTACCTCACTTACCTTGTGCAGCTCTACTTGACTTCTTGACCCACCAAGACTTCCTGCCAAGGCTCAACCACCTTGGTCTTCCTGCCAAGTCTCAACCAACTTGGTCTTCAGCCAGTTGTCAGGTCCCGCGGACCCAACTGGACTTCCCGCCAGGACTCAACCATCCTGGACTTCAGCCTGGTGTCTGGTCCTAAGTCTTTCAACCCTGCACACTTAGTAAAGGGGTTAAACACTAACAACCCTAACTTTAACCACTTTGTCATACATCAAAACCCGAGTTTGACCGTTAGTGCAAACTGCACCAACAATCTCCCCCTTTTTGATGTATTGACAACTCAGGTTAAAGTTAGAAAAAAAACAGCAGATATGAACTTGCATAAACATGCAAATAATATAACATAAACATGCAAATAATATTACATAAGCATAGGTATGAAAGTTGCAGCACACAAGAAAGCAGAATTAATTAACTGTTAAATAAGCATGCTGTTTGCAATTTTCTAACCCTTTACCCTACTCTCCCCCTTTGTCATTCATCAAAAAATAGGCATAACAAGTTTAAGGGAGTAGAAACCAAAGCTAAGTGATAGGGAAAACTAGACTTAGGCAAAATAGATTAAGTAAGATAAATAGCCTCAGTGAAAAAAAGGAACTCCCCCTAAATCAATTAACTTAGCTTTCAAAACTAACAAATAGTTTTCAACAATATTATTTTTCAAATGAATTAGAAATATTTTCAAAGTTAAGCTTGACAATCTTTTTAAAAGAAAATATATAAAAATTTCCCAAATAATACATATTTTTCAAAGTCAAAAGAAACTTTGCTACTGAGCTTTAACTTACAAGTAGGAAGATATTCTAAGAATAAGCTTTAAAAGTTTCAAGACCATTATTCAATTTATAAAACTAATTTTTCAAGAATATGCCTTAGATTCTTTTGAAAATAGTTATACTTTAAAAGTAATATCATAGACTTGATCAAACTATTCTTAAAATTAATTTTCCAAGTTAGTTTGAACTCCCCCTTAACTTGACAAGCCCTTAGAATTCCTTGTCAATTTCAAGGTAAACATTCTATTATGTCCTAGGGATATCCAAACTACAAATAAAAATATTTCAAAAGAATCATTTTTGGAAGTAAATCAATCAAAATATTTTGATACTTTCTAGTATAAGAACAAGCTAATAGTGGATTTTCAAAAAACATAAGTGTTTTTATTTTAAAGTTAATTTGAAAATAGTTTATCAAAAAAATTAGTAAAATTTGAAAAAGGAGATTTGCAAGACCCAAAAATACGGATTTTTCAATGCTAAATAGGAATTGCAAGGAACTATTTATAAGCATAATCCTAATATTTTTCAAACAAAACAGTAAAAATAAGACATGTATGGCATCTCTTAAAATAGGTTTAGATATAGGGCATTTTTATTTTTATTCACATATTTTAATAAAATAGTTTAAAAGTATTTGAAGAGAGATTTTCAGGAGGATTGTTTAATATTTTGAAACAAAATTTGATATAGTAATAAAGTTATTATTATTATTTTTAAATGATAACAAGAATATCTTTGAAAGCACAAAAAAATTGAAAATAAGTTTTGAAAAGAATATAATTGAAAGAATAAAAAAAGACTTTAAAGCAAAAAGTATTTTTAAAACAGTTATTTTCAAATATGTTATAAGGAATTTGCCAAAAAGATGTATAGAAATATTTTCCCTCCCCCTCAACTCGATATTCTCCATAAGTCCTTAGGGGTAAGTTCGTAAAAGAACAAGCAGAAAGAGAAAAGGAAACAAAAGAGTTTTTTTTTTTGTTAAGTTGGTTTAATTAAGGATTAGGTGTAGGCTTAATTAAGCCTTTAGTGTGGGTTTGCTTTTAGGTTTGGTTTAATTAGGTTTGGATTCATTAGATTTAAGTTTGGTTTAATTAAAGTTTAATTAGGTTAATTATATTTAAGTTTGGTTTAATTAAAGTTTTTAGTTAAGTTGGTTAAGGTTGGTTGGGTTGATAAATTTTAATTAAACATTAAAAATTAAGTTAAAGTTTTAAAATTTAATTATGATTTTAATTGAAGTAATATTTAAAGTTTAATTTTAATTATGATTAAGAATTAAAGTTTAATTTTAATTAGGATTAAGAATTAAAGTTTAATTTTAATTAGGATTCAATTTTGGTAAAATTAAATTAAGATTTAATTAAGAGTTAAAGTTTGATTTTAATTAAGATTAAGATTAAAGTTTAAATAATTAAGATTTTTAATTAAACTTAAGGTTAAGGTTTAATTAATTAAGAATTAAGATTAAGGTTAAAATTATTAAGAATTTCAATTAAGATTAAGGTAAAATTTTAATTACAAGCTTTAGTTATTTGGGGATTAAAGTTAGAGGTAGTTAAATGAAGTTTTAATAAAGGGTTGAAGTTCAATTAGGTAAAATTTTAGGGGTTAAAATTTAATTTGGTCGAATTTTAAATAAATTAAAGTTAGTTAAGATTTAATTAAAGATTCAAAGTTAATTCATTGGAGTCTGAATAAAGATTGAAATTCTAATTAATTAAGGATTAAAGTTGATTAAGGATTCAAGTTTAATTAATTAAGGATTAAAATTTGATTATGTAAAGAGTTAGATTTTTAATTATATAAAATTTAATTAACGTTAAATTTTAATTTAATTAAAGTTAATTTAAGTAAAGTTTGATTATGCAAATTTTAGTTAAAGTTAAAGTAGAATTTGATTAAGGTTAATTTTTAATTTATGTTGAAATTTAATTAGATGAATTTTTAATTAAGGATTTAATTAGGTGAAAAATTAAGATTTAGATTAAATTAAAATATGATTTAATTAAGAATTTTAAAGTTTAATTTTAACATTTAAATAAGATTCAAATTTATAGATACGATTAAAATTTTAATTAATATTTAATTTGGTGAAAAGAAAGTAAAATTTTATCGGTTAAAATTTAATTAAGTAACGGTTAGGTTAAAATACCCAAGTTTCAAATTTTATTGTCTCTAATCATCTCAATCAGTCTAATATTGTCAATCAAAGGGATCCTATAGTTTGTGTGAGATGAGCTTGAATTTGATTTATAAAAGTTAGTCTGACTTTTTGTTAGATTCAGGTTTTACAAGAAGTAGTTTAAAAGTATACTTCGATAAATAGCTTCCAGGCGGGAGGCGAGGCACAAGGGCCTTCTTTGGCCGAAGCCTTATTGGAACAACAACCTCTTTCTAGGCAAAGCTGCTTAAGAAAGTTATACTTTTACCCTACCTGTTGAGACACCCTGGTCTAACTAGTATAGGATGTGTCGAGATAGTTTCAGCTAGTTCTCCCCGAGAGTCTTTCTAGCGTACCGTTATCTCGACCCACCCTAATACTAAGTCGGTCAAGAGTCAGATTAACTTTTAAGACTAGTTCTAAGTGCCCAACTGGGCAAAGGCCGATTTTGAGGTGCCAACTAGTTTGGTGCCTCCCCCTGGATTATAGGTTGAGTGCTTTGGGCTGTTAAAGTGGACTCTTAAATTTTCTTTTAATTTTGAATTAGTTAAATTTTTTAATTTGTCTTTATTAGGAATTTTTGTAATGCTTAAATTATTGTTGGGTTTTAATTTCGAATTACCCAAGTTTGTAATTTTCAGTTTTGAAGAATTGTTAATTAACTTGGGTTTATTTTCAAGTTTAATGGTTTTTGAATTTTTGATTACAATTGAACTATTAACTGAGTTAAAAACTTTATTGAGATAAACATTGATTTTATCGAGGGTTAGATTTTCACAATCTGAATTAACTTGGTCAATGTTTTGTTTAACTAAGTCAGAGTTGAGTTTGTTCTGGTCTGAAAAGTCTAAAATATTGCAGGAAGTTTTTAACAAAATATGCATTTCGGGAGGATTTATAGAGATATCTAATTTATTACAAGAACCTTCTATACAGTCAGATATTTCAGAGATTTGCTCAGAATCATGCAAGACATTTGTATTAATAATACTAGGGGTATTCTTGTAATTTACCTCAATCGCATCCCCTAATTTAGTAGGCTTTACCGTTGGTTCAGGCTCGACTTTAGTTGCAAATTGGACTTGATCTTCCATCTTTAAGTTTGGTTCTGCGATTGATTTAGTAGACTCATCTTCAGCTTTAAGCTTAGGCTCATCCAGCTCCTTCAAATTCTCGTGCAATTCATTCAGCCGAGTCCATAGGTCATATGCGTTGTTATACTTTTCCAGTCTGCAGGAAATTTTGTTAGGCAAAACTGTACAAATTAATTTATTTACCTGCTTGTTCAGTTCATCATTTTGAGATTGGTATCTCAGGGCTAGCACGTAGTCGAAGTCTTGACTGCCCAAGAAGATCTCCATTGATCGCCTCCAATAGTCGAAATCTTCTGGATAATAGTGTGGGGGCTCGTTGACATTTCGCCCTTGCATCTTATTTTGCGCCATTTAGAAATCTTGCACACAAAAAATAGACCAAACAAAGTCCCAAGACTAGGTCTTGGATTAGTAGTGCCGGCAGAGATAAATATAAAATGACCAACTCGAATGGTGTTGCACCAAATTCGTGTAAAATCAAACGAACGGAAAAAATAATCCAAATCTAGGCAACAATACCTAATTTAGATCAAGTGTAGCGAAAAACCAAAACTCGAAAAAAAAACTGGATTTCCCCCGGCTCTTATGGTGGTTGCACCGATACAGAGCGTACCAGGCTCTGATACCACTTGTAGGATCGATGCACGTGAGAGGGGGGGTGAATCACGTGACTTTTAAATTTAAATCAGAGTGCTTTAAAAAGCGTGCACAGCGGAAACGAAAGAAACGAAAAACAAACACACAAACACGAATGATTTTTACTTCGTTCGGAGCCTTCGGCGACTCCTACTCGAAGGCCCAGGTCCCTCGGACCTTTCCGTTGGGCAATCCACTAATACTCTCTACCGGTAAACACCGATAGAGTAGGCGAGTACAAAGGAATTGAAAGTGTGACAACCCCACACTTTCAAGTAATTTGATGCAATAAGAATATGTATTAAAAAGTTAAGTTCTTCTTTTTACCGACGTCCGGAGTAGGTCGACTCTTTCGGGGCAGCAGGACGTCGTCGGCTCGAAGTGAGGCGTTTCCGGAGCAATGCGCGAGCGTAGAAGAACTTTGAGGCGTTGGAAGAAGTGTTGTTCTCAAGAAGAGGGTCGAGGGCCCTTTATATAGGGCTGGGGGCGCCCGGGATGCTCGGGGCGCCCCCCCCACGTGGCTTTCGATCCGGCGAGCCCTCTGGTCAAGGCTGATCTCTGCTTCTTCGGGATCACCTTTGACTGGGGCGCCCGACGCGCGCGGGGCGCCCGGTTTGACCGGTCAAGGCTTCATCTTCTTCGCGAGGGTGAGCTGCTGCAGCTGCCAGTGGCGTGGCACAGTGGGCGCCCGCGACACGCGGGGCGCCCGACGCGCGCGGGGCGCCCGACGCGCGCGGGGCGCCCGAAACATCCGGGGCGCCCCCAAATGTGCTGCTGTCGGGGCGTTTACTTGCTCTGCTGACTTTGGGTTGACTCTGGGGCGCCCGAAACATCCGGGGCGCCCTGCTCAGTTACTGCCTCACTCCTTTGAGGCTCTCTGAGCTGCAGAAACACAGTCCTTCGGTCCTGCATCCAGGGTTAGTCCAAAACAGCAATTAATAAGTTAATTTACACAGCCTTGGCTGTCTTGGTTCTGACTTTGGGTCTCCAAAATGGAGCCCTAGGTCGAGCCGACGCCTAATGTTCCCTCAAGGGGAACGCGTCCTCACTGGTTCGCTCCTCCAGTGACTTACCTCACTTACCTTGTGCAGCTCTACTTGACTTCTTGACCCACCAGGACTTCCTGCCAAGGCTCAACCACCTTGGTCTTCCTGCCAAGTCTCAACCAACTTGGTCTTCAGCCAGTTGTCAGGTCCCGCGGACCCAACTGGACTTCCCGCCATGACTCAACCATCCTGGACTTCAGCCTGGTGTCTGGTCCTAAGTCTTTCAACCCTGCACACTTAGTAAAGGGGTTAAACACTAACAACCCTAACTTTAACCACTTTGTCATACATCAAAACCCGAGTTTGACCGTTAGTGCAAACTGCACCAACAGATCAGTCGACTGATGGAGGATCAGTCGACTGCTGTATTGAATATCCTAGTTTTTGATTTAAACTGAACCAGTCGACTGCCTCTGCATCAGTCGACTGATACCATAATTTCAGTATTTCTGACCCAACTTCAGAAATGCACCAGAAATTTCACAAATATCTAAAAATTCCCAAATTTTGTGGAGAGGTTTGTGGTACCCGTGTCTACTTGGGAAAAATATATTTACTCATGTATCTATCACCAATCCCAAGATTGACACAAAACTCAAAACTATCTAAATGGTTCAATTGAACATTGACCTAAAGTCCTAGTTTTGATATCTCCTTGATGTATCTTTACATTTCCAACGTCAATGCAGCCTTAGCATTGATTTATATGACATCTCCACGTTAAGAACCAATTTTCATTCAATATAGCTTCATTGTCATATTTTTGCATGATACTCACTTTTGATGTGCCAAATCCCTAGGATTAAGATCCAAACTTGTTTTCAAATCCTTTGGCACATTCCACAATTTATCTAATCTTTTTGGAGAAACCCTCTTGAGATCCATTGACCATGGATCCCAACTTGACTCCTAGAGCTCCCCCTTGAGCTCTTAGCCTTAGTCACCTCCCTAGGTGACTCATCTATAATGGCAATGCCACACATGTGTACCTCCGGTACTTCTTGACCTACAACCCTAACCTTCTTGATTTTGTACACCTTGTCCTTGGTTAAGTTCTTCTTCTTTCCTATAAATGGCTTTTTCTTGCCCTTTTTGGCCTTCCCCTTGCTATAGTCATATGACATCCTTGCATTTGACTTTTCCATAGTATTTAATCTAATAGGTCGGTACCCTATCATTATCGGGGTTTTGACTACTCAACCCCACACCTACACCCCTAGATCTAATAGTGAATCTTTCTAGGGTTTCTCTAATTTATCAAGTCTTGCCCTCAAGGCTTGGTTTCCCCTCTCTAAGTTCTTAACCTTAGTATCACCATGTCCACCTTAGACATTTCTAGATCTACCCTTTTGTCTAGGTATGTGTCTCCCTTTCTTTGGATTAATGTCTTGATCCTTAGGTCTAAACATCCTAGGTTTATCATGACACATAGATTCCTTAGGGTTTTGATATGCAATATTAACCCTATTTTTATCACAATACCTAAAACCAAAATTATGCATGGGTAAATAATTCTCATTATTTCTAACATGCATAAAGGAATCTGAAAAACGCTTAAAGTTAGGGATTACCTCCCTTACCCTTGTAGCTTCCCCTTGAGATGAGTTTTTCTTCTTCTCCTTCTTCTCTCATTTCCTCAAATGCTCCAATTTCTTGAATTCTCCTTCCTTGCGCATTTGGTGTGGTAGTGTCCTAGTCACTGACGGACCCGATTTAGCTAATTAAAGTTGTCACGAAATGTATGGATCCGTCAGAATTTAGAATTTATAAAAATGCTGGAAACCCTTTTTGCAATCAAAATATGAAAACGTAGTAAAGGGGCCACAGGTCGTATTTTTCCTCGGGACTAGTTGATGTTGTGTGATTCGAGCTTGTATTTATGTGTCGTTAATGTATGTGGGTTTCGAATGTGATTTGGGTTTTGGTTTGCAATTAGGAATGAAAATGAAATGAAAATTAAAGAAACTTAACTCATGACTAAACAAAGTGATGCATTTAATGATTCAACCAATGGGCAATTAGATCAACCAATGCAATGTTGCAAAATTTGGAATTAAACTGATTCAAAATGCAAGAGTTCACTACAGCTTGTGTTCAACTTGGAAAGTTCTACTAAAGGCAACCCTAATGCAAAACAAATGAAACAAAACAGATTTTGACAGTTTTCGACTAAACCAAATGCTAGCTCCTTGAACCTAATTGTAAAATTGAAAATTCAATTCAGGACAAACCCAATATGAATGAGATGGTTTCAAGCACAATCATATACTAAAAATAGGTTTAGTCTTGATACAAACAGTGCCAAAACCGATTAACACGCAGAAGACACCTTTGTGCCAAAACCGATGCTTCCGTGCCAAGGGTTAGGCTGACAATTCAGAATTGAAACGAATCGATTAAGCTTGGAAAACACAGCTGTGAAGGCAGTGATATGCAGGGATAATTGAAGATATTCAGACTTTAGAAGACTGATCAAAACAAGACTTTAAAGACTGATATTACAGCCAAAACTGCAGAATTGCAGAAATAAGCTGTGCAATTTCAGTAACCACAGAATTCAGATTTCGAAACTGAGCAAAAACAACATATGTGAACTCAAGTTGAGTGCACCAATCCAGAGTAAGGTAAGATTCTCAGAAGCTAGACAGAACTTGATACAAAGTGCAGGTACTAAAGGACTGATACGTTGGGTTAAAAGTCTGATACACAACATGTGCAGGAAATACAAACTCTGTATCAGAATTTCAGCAACAAAGTGGATGCAAATCCGAACAAATCAAGGAGTCCAAGTGCTGGGATCTAAATGCAGAACCTCACTAATACAACATTCAGAAATGATAGCTGACAATGTGTAGAATAAAATGAACTAGCACAGATAATGGATTCAAGTTGCAGAAATAGGGATTGATTGCAACGAGCTGAACCGAAAGTGCAGAAATAAAATCAAATTGCTAAACAACTCAAATCAATTGAATTAGTAAACTAAATGTTATCTTCAATTGTAGGGATTAAGCTGGAAATAAATCGGATTGGAAACAAGCTGAGAAATTCAGAAACCAAACTGAAACTTTGCAGAACAAGCTGATACGAACTGAAAAAACAGATTGAAATTGCCAAACAAATGAAATTAAGTGAAGTATTACTAAACAAACTGGCTAACTAATGAAAGAACAAATTCGAACCACTAATTAAAGAAAAAACAATTCGAAACTGAACTAAAGTAGCTGATACAATCATTCAAAAGCATACACGAACTGCAGAAATAAAGTTACAGCTAAGAAAACTGAAATTAGCTACGGAAAACTAATCCTCAATCACTCCCTAGCTCAAATGCTCCTTGTTCGTCACGCAAGGGTGAGCCTCGAACCCGCAAGCTCAGCAAACAATTGAAAAACAGCTCAGCAATTCAAATCTAGCTCACACTCTGAACCAATCTGAATTCCAAATCGATTTCCTCAATCTGGCATTGTCCAATTGCGCGGATGGTGTGGGGATGAACCAAGCACTCCAGGGAACCCCTCTGAACTGCTCGGATGGATGAAGGATGGAGCAAAACCGAGATTGAAGCAATAAATGACAGAGCTGCGGAAACCTCACAACAACTCTGTTTTGGCCAATTCGAAGCTGGAAATTCACCGAGAACCTTCCCAATAGCCTAGCAATTGATCTAGTAGAAGAATTGATGGGTCGCGCCCCTTGGATTGAAGGAAACTAGCTAAGAAAATGAAGAACACGAAGAAGAAAGTGTTGCGGCGAGGAAACGCGACGAGAAGAAAGGCTGGGAAAATTTGATTAAATACATTAGCAACGGACGGTTCTGATTAATTTGGATGAATCCAACGGCTGATCTTGCTCTGATCTGACCCAAACTTCCCAGATGTTGATCAAGGGTTAGGATCTGCCTCGTGGTAGCTCGGATCCTCCAGATGTGCAACGGATGGTCCAGATCAACTTAGTCTTTGAATGAACGATCTAGAGCCCTCCGAGCTTGATCCAACGATTGATTTAGCTCTGATTGGGATGAAACTTTCAGATCATGATCAGAATGCTTGATCAACCCTAACCCTAGCTCGGATTGCTTCAGATAGTCCCGGATGGCTCAGATCTCGCTGCTTTTGAATCGGACGGCCCAGATTTAATCATAATCTTGATAACTCGATCCGGGTCACTTCCGACTCAAGTTCGACCCAATATGCCCTAGATCCATGAACCTTTCATGCCTACAAAAATAGATCAAGAATTTAGTGACCAAATAATCCAAATATGTGTAAATTTGCAATTAAGTCCAAAATAAGAGTAAGTTCTAAAACCTAGGATAAAATCACAATTAAGCAAGTAAAACATGGGTCAAACATGGATTTTAGCAATTAAAATAATCAACAAAATGGTATCTATCAACTCCCCCACACTTAACCTTGAGCGTCTCGCGAAATCACTAAATATGTATCCCCTAGATTTTCTTAAGCATAATTAGAAGCAAATGAAAAGAAATTATCTAAGGTTGTCAATTCTCATAAATCTAAGCTCTATGGATTAGTATCTTGTCCTTAAATCAACAACTTAGCCTTTTCATCCATCATGATTCATTGAGATGAATTTAACTCACTAGCCTTTCAAGGAAATTTTGGTGGCTCTCTTCTTAAGTTCTAAGTAGATGATGGAAGTGGAGCTCACTCATACACACATGCTTCTTGCACTACCATAGGCTTGCTTATTGTCTAATCTCCACCATTAATCATGATTAGGATTCACATCTACAAAAACAAATGAAAACATGGAAAATGGTAAGAAATAGAGTAGAAACCAAGAAAATGGAAAAATTTACAAAGTGGAAGACTTGAGTGCTCAAGTATGTTTCCAATGTGCTTTGCCCCTCTTGTCAGTCCTCCAGTGCTATAAAATTGTGGTGAAGTCAAACTTGAATAATTGCCTTTGATTTGGATGAGAAACCCTTCCTTGACCTCATTGTGCCAAGTTTTGTCTATGCGTGCCACTTGTTTTTCTTTTCCTCTTTTCATCATATTTTTTTTCTTCTTTCTTTCTCTCTTGTCAGGTCAGAATGTAGTGATGCAAGGCTGTAATTTGGATGAGAAAACTCCACTGAATTCAGGGTGCCGAAACTCAATGGTGTGCCATTTTGACTCTTTATTTTTTTCTCTTTTTTTTTTCTTTTCCAAACTGTGATCAGCTGCTGAATTTCTTGATTTAAGTTGCAGCTGAGTCTTTACTCAGGTTTTTCTTCAGCTTGTTCGATCGTGTGGTGCCCAACTCCAGTTCCTTATCAGAACTAGCTTCCATCCAATTTTGTTGTGAGCTTCCACATGAATTCTAGCTGCTGTGCCTTTAATTTCCAGCTCACTGGAATGAATTTCAGAATCCAAACTCCTCAAGTTCTTCATCCTTGCACTTCCCTGATTTCTTTACAGCAATTATATCACATAGTAGTAGAGACTTTGAATGCTTCAACTGAAGATTTCAGATCAGCAGGTAAAATTCCAGCCACAGCACTGCACTGTTTTTTTTATATGTGCTGATCAGAGTTGCTAGCATCCATATTTCTTCCAGATTTGGTCAGCATTGGGTGTTCTCAATACTCTTTGATGCATTTCCGAATTTTGTTCCCTGATTAACAGCCCAGAAAAATCAAATTCAGCCTCAAGTTGACACAAGTTCTGCTCAAAAACTGCACTACCAATCTGATTTCTACAATTCATCTTCACAAGCAATCCTTCAAGATATTCAATACTTCGCAGCCTACTCATTCCAGCAGCTATCCTTGAAATTCAGCTCAGAATTTCCAGTTTTTCAGCTCGCAATGCAGCTCAGCATTCAGCTCTCTTTTTGTTCAGCCTTTGTTCCTTTTTGACTGTATACAGCTGTAATTTTTTTCTAGCAAATTGTGTTCTGATTCTTACAGCAAAGGACAGCTACAATCATCTTCTAACAGGGTGGCCGAACAGCTCTATCAGCTGCCAATTCAGCTGCAAATTCAGCATCCTTGCAAGTGGAGTTCTTTTGGGCACAGATTTTTCTACATTGATCTCAGATTTTCTGATTTTTGGCTCAAATTCTGCACAAATTCGCTGCCTTGATCAGATCTGGTTAGCTTATAATTCAGAATCACAAATCTGGCATCAAATTATAGTGGAGAATGCTCTTTTCCTTGGGAGTTACTGATCCATATCCATTTCCTACCCACAATAGCAGATTTCTTTCTTTTTCTTTTTGGCACAACTTCTTTTCTCTATTTTTTTTCTGTGCCATTTGTTTCCATTTCAAATTCTTAACCGAATTCAACTTGAGGTTAAACTTCCTTGGATCTTCAAATGATGATCAAGAATCTTCAATTGTTTTCAATCTTTTACCACTTCCCTTTCTTGCAACTCAATTTGGCACATTGATCTCTTTTTCATCATTTTTTTTCTTTTAGTCCACATAAATTTTCCTTCAACCGGATTCAATGATGGTTGCAATGAGAGAAACACTTCTCCTCTAATTCACAACTGAATTCCCACTTGTTCTTGGTACCAAGCTCCACTCAATTGGGCAAAAAAAAATTTTCGATATGAAGTGCATCCTTGATAAAAATTGCTTCCAAATCACTAATCACTCCCCCACACTTAAATCTTTGTCCGTCTCGGGCAAAATAACATTAATAAACATCCCAAACAAACAAATCCATAGAAAAATTGGGGTTAAGAGTAGGAATAAGGAAAGACAAATGGAATGAACATGATTTTTGCCAAAATTGATATGAAAAGGTAAACAAAGTGATTAGCTTCTATAGATGTGATCCAATCATTGAAATATGGTTTTGAAAGAACCTAAGCAAGTTCTAGAGCACAATAACATACGTGTGTCACAAAAATAAGGCTAATTCTCACTAGGCAAAAATAATTCATCTCAAGTCCTCAATCAAGAATTTAAAACCAAGTAGTACTCAAGCATCCAAGAATTCATCCATTAGCCCAAACCCTAAGTTTTGACAACCAAATTTAATTTATTTTCCAAAAGACTCTAACATGCTATGGAATAACCTAGAGAGATACATTTATTCCTAGTTATGTAAGAAAAAGTGACAAAAGAAATAACAAGGTATTTACAATGACTCCTCTGCATTTTACACTACTCATGCATTTATTAGCAAGGACTCAATTTAAAGGAAAATTCTAGAAATCATAAAAGTGAAAGAAAATGCAATAAAAGAAAATACAAGAAAGAACAATCTCCCCTTTATTTCAGGTGGACGGAGTCTATCCAGAAGTAACCTCCATCGTGGTAGTGGAGGAACATGGGTGGCTGAGAGAATTCGGACTCCCCCACACTTGAACTTTGCAGAAATATGCTCCGGTGGCCGAAGGCGATTCAGGTATAAGACCCATGTAAGAGGTGGAGTGCTTCGAATTAAAGTACAATCAACTCCTCCTTCTTGATGCCTTTTAGAAGTCCTTACAGGAGGTTGAAGTCCGTTCAGTTGGAGCACCCACTCCTGAAGTCTTCTAGACCCTGCAAAACAATGTAATACCTCTCTCAAGCGTGCAGGGTACGAAGGAAATAAAATAATATCAGTCTCTGCATGAAATGAATCCAAAACTGCATCATATCCAATTAAATCAATTTGTGGTGCCTCAATAAATTTTTCACAATTATTGCCTACAAAATTTGCATCCAAAAACTCATCACAAATAATAAAATCAAATTTTGGCACTTCAATAGAAATATCACAATTATTTTCTGCCAAGGATGTATTAAGCAATGTATCACAGCCAATAAAATCAATTTTCGGTTCCTCAATGAATTCTTCACAATTATTTTCAGTATAAGATATATCAAGAGACTCATCACAAAAATCAATATCAATTTCGGGCTCTTCTAAAAAATTTTCACACCCAGCATTGGCATCTGATGTAGTACAACATGCTTCATTTTCAGCAAATTCAACACTAGGTACCTCTAGGGATTTTTCACAATCAAATTCTACAAGAGATGCATCCCTAGGTGTATTAAGAGGTACCTCTATACAATTTTCAGACAAAATAGGAGGAGTATTTACCTGATCGTGCTGAAAAATACCTGGAGATTCTACAAAAGTAGATGTATCCGTGTTCTCCTCCTCATCATGTTCAAGCTCTCTTCAGCCTCAAGTTCTGGTGGACAATCAACTAAAGCAGGTGATCCTTGGGTGCTTGCTTCCACCATGCAAGTCCCTACACTTTCTGGTTCATTCTCTGAACCTTGTGGTGGTCCCTGGGGCTTAGTGCAATCCCCTACACCTGTAGAATCATCTTCTATGCATATTTCCTCAGTAATATCTGCAACAACAACATTAGAAAAATTAGGACCATCAATAATACTATCATCAGAAAATAAAAGTCTAGAATGGTCTGTGGAGTTTCAGAATTGAATTCAAAACTATCACAAGCCCTGCTATCAATCTCCTCCAATGCCTCTAAATCAATAGGAATGGGTGATTCTTGGGGCTCAGTGCAATCCCCTACACCTGTAGATTCATCTGATTGTCCTGCTCTTTGGGCTTTTATCTGATTCCATTGATCAACCAATTTTGCAAACTGGTTGTCAATAAGCAGTTGTTGTTGAAAATTTTTCTGTTGTTGTTGTTGAAAATTCTGCTGTTGTTGTAGAACTTGTTGCAACATCTCCATCATCCTTTGGTGTAGAGCCTCATCCCAATCAGGATCATCAAAGCCTCCTTGGTTAGTGTGGAACTCTTGTTGATCTTGAAATGTAACATAAGGCTGCTGAAGACCAAGAGTAGACTGTGCATTATGAAATGGAGGCTGTGGGGGCTGATCAAATGGTTGAATAGGCTGATTAAACTGCTGAAAACTTGTTTCACCACTTGGTGGAGATGGCTGAAAATTATGATTCTGGAATTCTTGGATCTGAGGTTGAAATTGTGGTGGTGAAAACTCAAATTGAGTGGGCTGAAAATTCTGGTTTTGTTGCTGGAAATTCTGATTAATGGGCTGTGAGGGCTGGAAAAATGGTTGGTTTTGAGGTGGAAATGTTCGAAACGATTGAAAATCTTGTTGCCCTTGTTGATATGGCTGGAATTGAGATTGAAATTGATTATTTCCATGCTGAAAACTTGCAAAAGGCTGCTGAAAATTTTGGTTAAAATGCTGAAATTCTTGCTGAAATTGTTGGAATTGTTGTGGTGGCTGGAATTGTTGTAGTTGCTGAAATTGAGGCTGACAAAACTGATTTGGTTGCTCAAAAACTGAAAATTGGGGCTGCCCATTCTGAATTTGTTGGAAATTTGAGTAGGCTGTTGGAAATCTTGCTGTGGTGGCTGCTGAAATTGCTGGAAAGGCTGAAAGTCTAATAGGGCTGCTGCAATTGGTTGAGAGGCTGACATTGTGGCTGCCCTTGTTGGAATTGATAGTTTGGTTGCTGAAAATTTGAATAGGATTGCTGAAACATTTTGATCTTGCAGCCCTGTCACAAAACAAACAAGAAAAATGGCAACAACCGTATACAAAAGATAAAACAATAGAAAATAGAATCAAATGATATACCCATAAGCATACAAGCAAAAATCAAACAAATCAATTAGTTGCTTCCTCGGCAACGGCGCCAAAAATTTGACGGACCCGATTTAGCTAATTAAAGTTGTCACGAAATGTGTGGATCCGTCAGAATTTAGAATTTATAAAAATGCTGGAAACCCTTTTTGCAATCAAAATATGAAAACGTAGTAAAGGGGCCACAGGTCGTATTTTTCCTCGGGACTAGTTGATGTTGTGTGATTTGAGCTTGTATTTATGTGTCGTTAATGTATGTGGGTTTCGAATGTGATTTGGGTTTTGGTTTGCAATTAGGAATGAAAATGAAACGAAAATTAAAGAAACTTAACTCATGACTAAACAAAGTGATGACATTTAATGATTCAACCAATGGGCAAATAGATCAACCAATGCAATGTTGCAAAATTTGGAATTAAACTGATTCAAAATGCAAGAGTTCACTACAGCTTGTGTTCAATTGGAAAGTTCCACTAAAGGCAACCCTAATGCAAAACAAATGAAACAAAATAGATTTTGACAGTTTTCGACTAAACCAAATGCTAGCTCCTTGAACCTAATTGTAAAATTGAAAATTCAATTCAGGACAAACCCAATGTGAATGAGATGGTTTCAAGCACAATCATATACTAAAAATAGGTTTAGTCTTGATACAAACAGTGCCAAAACCGATTAACACGCAGAAGACACCTTTGTGCCAAAACCGATGCTTCCGCGCCAAGGGTTAGGCTGACAATTCAGAATTGAAACGAATCGATTAAGCTTGGAAAACACAGCTGTGAAGGCAGTGATATGCAGGGATAATTGAAGATATTCAGACTTTAGAAGACTGATCAAAACAGGACTTTAAAGACTGATATTACAGCCAAAACTGCAGAATTGCAGAAATAAGCTGTGCAATTTCAGTAACCACAGAATTCAGATTTCGAAACTGAGCAGAAACAACATATGTGAACTCAAGCAGAGTGCACCAATCCAGAGTAAGGTAAGATTCTCAGAAGCTAGACAAAACTTGATACAAAGTGCAGGTACTAAAGGACTGATACGTTGGGTTAAAAGTCTGATACACAACATGTGCAGGAAATACAAACTCTGTATCAGAATTTCAGCAACAAAGTGGATGCAAATCCGAACAAATCAAGGAGTCCAAGTGCTGGGATCTAAATGCAGAACCTCACTAATACAACATTCAGAAATGATAGCTGACAATGTGTAGAATAAAATGAACTAGCACAGATAATGGATTCAAGTTGCAGAAATAGGGATTGATTGCAACAAGCTGAACCGAAAGTGCAGAAATAAAATCAAATTGCTAAACAACTCAAATCAATTGAATTAGTAAACTAAATGTTGTCTTCAATTGCAGGGATTAAGCTGGAAATAAATCGGATTGGAAACAAGCTGAGAAATTCAGAAACCAAACTGAAACTTTGCAGAACAAGCTGATACGAACTGAAAAATCTGATACGCAGATTGAAATTGCCAAACAAATGAAATTAAGTGAAGTATTACTAAACAAACTGGCTAACTAATGAAAGAACAAATTCGAACCACTAATTAAAGCAAAAACAATTCGAAACTGAACTAAAGTAGCTGATACAATCATTCGAAAGCATACACGAACTGCAGAAATAAAGTTACAGCTAAGAAAACTGAAATTAGCTACGGAAAACTAATCCTCAATCACTCCCTAGCTCAAATGCTCCTTGTTCGTCACGCAAGGGTGAGCCTCGAACCCGCAAGCTTAGCAAACAATTGAAAAACAGCTCAGCAATTCAAATCTAGCTCACACTCTGAACCAATCTGAATTCCAAATCGATTTCCTCAATCTGGCATTGTCCAATTGCGCAGATGGTGTGGGGATGAACCAAGCACTCCAGGGAACCCCTATGAACTGCTCGGATGGATGAAGGATGGAGCAAAACCGAGATTGAAGCAATAAATGACAGAGCTGCGGAAACCTCACAACAACTCTGTTTTGGCCAATTCGGAGCTGGAAATTCACCGAGAACCTTCCCAATAGCCTAGCAATTGATTTAGTAGAAGAATTGAGGGGTCGCGCCCCTTGGATTGAAGGAAACTAGCTAAGAAAATGAAGAACACGAAGAAGAAAGTGTTGCGGCGAGGAAACGCGACGAGAAGAAAGGCTGGGAAAATTTGATTAAATACATTAGCAACGGACGGTTCTGATTAATTTGGATGAATCCAACGGCTGATCTTGCTCTGATCTGACCCAAACTTCCCAGATGTTGATCAAGGGTCAGGATCTGCCTCGTGGTAGCTTGGATCCTCCAGATGTGCAACGGATCGTCCAGATCAACTTAGTCTTTGAATGGACGATCTAGAGCCCTCCGAGCTTGATCCAACGGTTGATTTAGCTCTGATTGGGATGAAACTTTCAGATCATGATCAGAATGCTTGATCAACCCTAACCCTAGCTCGGATTGCTTCAGATAGTCCCGGATGGCTCAGATCTCGCCGCTTTTGAATCGGGCGGCCCAGATTTAATCATAATCTTGATAACTTGATCCGGGTCACTTCCGACTCAAGTTCGACCCAATATGCCCTAGATCCATGAACCTTTCATGCCTACAAAAATAGATCAAGAATTTAGTGGCCAAATAATCCAAATATGTGTAAATTTGCAATTAAGTCCAAAATAAGAGTAAGTTCTAAAACCTAGGGTAAAATCACAATTAAGCAAGTAAAACATGGGTCAAACATGAATTTTAGCAATTAAAATAATCAACAAAATGGTATCTATCACTCACCACACGTGTAACACCTAATGTGTTTTTTCTCCTTCTTCTCCCTATAGCCCATGTTAGATTTCAAATGAATTAACTTGGGTTTAGGGTTTACTTCCTTTTTACCTAATGGACACTTGTCCTTGTAGTGTCCCTTTTTGTTGTACCCAAAGCAAATGATGTGATCTTTTGACTTCGCTTTGGTGGAGGTGGACGCTTCTTCTTGCTACGGTATCGAAGATGGTCTCTCTTCTCCCTCAATCCTTGAAGTGGAGACCTCTTCTTCTCCCTTTGATGAAGTGGATGGTTCTCCAACTTCTTGTGCCACTTCACTTGAGGAGATGGATGAATCTTCTTCTTCTTTCTCCTCCTCTTCGGATGTTGAGCTTTTTTCCTCATCCGATTGGTCATTCTCCTCTTCTTGGACCATTAAGCTCATTTCCTTGGGCTCTTCTATTACTTGAGCTTGTGTAGGATTTTCATGTAAAGCAATTACTTTGCTCCATAATTCATGGGCATTTTTATATTCACCTACATCACTCATAACATCATTAGGCAAAATATTAAGTAATATTAAAATTACCTTCTCATTTGCCTTTGAGTGTATTTGTTGCTCCTTGGTCCAATATCTTGGTCGGATCTTTTTCCCATGCTTATCTTTTGGGACATCAAATGACTCTTCTAGCGCGATCATGAAGTTCCAATCCATACCAAACCATGTCTTTGTCCGCATCCTCCAATACTCGAAACTCTCGCGATCGTAGGAAGGTGGAACATTGATATCATCCCCCAATCTTTCTTCAATCACCATTTTCTCTAGCTTTTTGCTCTCTCGGCGGTTAGTCCGTAGATGAGCGAACCTCGCTCTAATACCACTTGTTCGGACCTTGTCGTTTAGCTAAGGGGGGTGAATAGCTTCTTTTTGATTTTCTTCCTACAAGGGTTAGCAAGCGCAGCGGAAATCTCAAATCTAAACTAAAACAATGCTAAGACGTCACCTTTACGTGGTTCGGAGATGAAACTCCTACTCCACGGCTGTCCGTAAGGTGGACGATCCCGATCCTTGGGTGGATGACTCCCGGGAACACCTCCGGCTAGCTCTTGTTGCTCCTTGTGGGTGGAGAAACCTCGCCACAATCCTTTGACAATGTCTGAGCACTTGTAGGCTACTAACAGACTTTGACCAAGCTTGTTTCGCCAAGGAAGAACAGTCAAAAATGAGTCCTTTTAAATAGTGCTCGATACTGTTCTGACCGTTACTAGTCGACTGCCCCTGGGGTAGTCGACTGGTCTTCACGAATTCAAATGTCACAACCTGACGATTCACATTTTGGTTGACACCAGTCGACTGCCCAGTCGACTGCATCAGTCGACTGCCCAGTCGACTGCATCAGTCGACTGCATCAGTCGACTGCCCAGTCGACTGATCAAGCATCAATCGACTGATCTTTCTGTGTTATACCTCAGTCAACTAATCAAGCGTCAGTCGACTGCTACCTAAGATTTTCCTTCTCGATTACAATTCTCTCAGTACTCGAACCCTAGGATTTCCCTTCCCGAGTACAGTTCTCTCAGCACTCGAATCCTCATGACTCAGTTGACCCATCATTCAGCAGCCTTGACTTGTTGCCTTCAAGCCCTCTTCGACTTTGGCTTTCATTTCTCGGATGCATGCAAGCTCGTGGCTTGTCTCCCATGTCATCCTTCACGTATGCCTCGAAGTCCGCTTCTCTCAGCTCATCGTCTCTGCTCCAGCAGCCTCGACCTGTTGCCTTCAAGCCCTCTTCAACTTTGGCCCTCGTCCCTCGGATGCATGCAAGCCCACGGCTTGTCTCCCATGTCATCTTTTCGCGTATGCCTCGAAGTTCGCTTCTTTCGGCTCATCGTTCCTACTTTGTCCACGGTCCCTCGGATGCATACAAGCCCACGGCTTGTCTCCACACACCATCCTTCACCGAACCCGAAGACGTCCAACTAAGTCTATGTGTATCCTGTAAATTTTCACACTCACATACACATATTAGATTAACATGAAACCCTAACTTAATCTTATTGACACACATCAAAACTCATGATCTATCCGATCACATTTGGATCGATTGCACCAATAGTCTGGTGGCGCATAGCTCGAGCACTCAGCAGCTCGGACACTTAACTTCCTCCCGACTCAGCACAAGCAGCATGGGCACTTGGTGCACGACAACCCGCTCGAGCACTTGGCAGCTCAGACACTCGACTTTCGGCTCAACACATAGCAACTCGGGCATTCAGTGTCTTGACTCAGTGCATGACAACTCGCTCGAGAGACACTTTGGCTTCCTACTCTACTCGAAAAGCACTTAGCCCGCTCAGACCTGGCGACACTTAGTGTTGATTCTAATGCATGAAATTGTGAACGAAATTTAAGATATTGAATCTACACTTATAAAACGGTAAACACTTACAGCGATTCACGCTCCCCCTTCGTTGTTCTTCGCGCTTGTCGTCGGAAGAGCGATCACGGAATCGGAAAGCTCTTCCCCTCTCGGTATCACGAACCAGATCCCTCGGACCCTTTGGATGTTCACTCCTAGAATTCCAAATCCTTTAATCACACTTGCCTTGAATGAACCCCCTACCCCCCTTCTTATATAGGGGAGCAAAGGGGTGTAGAAGGAGTGGAGAGGGAGGGGCATCGAGCCCACTCCCTGCGTGTGCAGCAACTGCACACGCTGCAGCGTGTGCAGTTAATAACTGCACACGCTGCCACTCCTTACATCTCCCACTCATACAAGTCAAGTCACATAGACAATATAAGAATCAGGTCACAAAGACCATATCATAACTAGGATACAAAAACCAGATAGTCACAAAGACCATATAGTCACATAGACTAACAGAACATCCAATTCATACTTTAAGGAAAATGATTCGTGCGACAGCAAGCATACTGAGCAATCATTGCTAAGAAAGTTGTGACACTTAACTTAGCTGCTCTCTGAGCGATCAATACCAAGAAAGTTATTACACTTTACTTAGTCGCTCTATCACATGAATCAGAGACATCAATCACTTGCTTTTACCCCAGACTAAAACATTTACATCAATATGAACATCTCTAATCCCTCGTAATGACCATTAAGTCAAGAGCATGTTCAATATTTCCATTCAATACAATTATTCACAATCACATCTTAAGTACTCAACAAAAAATGTAATTGGTCGACCAGTGAATAAGTGTCAATGATGTAAATCTCTCTTAGTCTTCCTATTTAGCTTGAATCTATTCATTCTAATCAGTTGCTTTCCTAGTTATGTTCCATAGACCGAATCATCCATAGCCAATAGGATACATGCTAAGGTAGCAGACACTGATTAAAATTTCAAGCAGACAACCAAATAGTCACATAGGGTAAATCTGAGATTAACTTATAATCTCAAGGGTCTCACATAATAGAGAAGCAGGGATCCATTCTCCTACTACCCTTATTGTTGCTATAGCACATGTGGTATGAATCACATGCTGCGATGTTTTTCTCTTTAACAAAAGAGTGCATGTTTTATCAAAATTAACATCGTACAGATTTCGATCTAGACATACCCAATGTCTAATCCTGAATTCAACCTATGAACTCCAATCTGGCTACAAGCAGGCTTAGTAAATGGTGGGAACATTTACTTCGATTATTACATTAAATAATCTCATCTTGATACAAAATCAAGGCGACCTCAACTTGCGAGTATGTCTCTATTCACAGCTACATAAGCTGTCCCATAAGTAATGGTCTTACCTCTATTTATACTCAACAAATAGAGATGATTGTCCATGTGAGCGGACCAATCCCAACCTGCCAACATGCTTATCGAGACTTTATCTAAATGTAACAAATACATTTACTTTTATCTAAATGTAACAAATACATTTGCTTTTATCCAAATGTAACAAATACATTTACACTGAATAAATCATGGCACTTTCATTTAAAATTGATCGTCATTACAATGTGTTACATTTTTCGAAGTCCCAAAGACTTCACATGTCCAAGAAATGACTCTTTTGTCAATGGCTTAGTAAAAGGATCTGCAAGCATAGCACGTGTAGGGATATACTCAAGAACTACTTTTTTCTTGTCAACAATATCCCTTACATAATTATATTTAATTTCTATATGCTTGCCTTTGCTGTGATACTTGGGATCTTTGGAAAAAGCTATTGCAACTTGATTGTCACAGAACACTGTAACTGGACTCCCACTATCCTCAGCAATCTTCAAATGCTTCAGGAATCTTCTCAGCCAGACAGCTTCTTGTACAGCCGCTGCACAAGCCACGTATTCGGCTTCCATTGTCGACAAAGCTACACAAGCCTGTTTCTTGCTATTCCATGAGATGGCGCCACCATTCAGCAAGAATGCATAACCCGATGTGGATTTTCTGTCATCAAGATCTCCAGCCCAATCTGCATCTGAGTAGCCCTTCAGGCTCAACTTTGATCCTTGGAAGCAGAGACAATAATCCGCTGTCCCTTTGAGATATCTGAATATTCTCTTCACCGCTTTCCAGTGTCTCGATCCTGGATTTGACTGAAAACGGCTAACCAAGCCAACTGCATAGCTGATGTCAGGACGTGTACACAGCATAGTGTACATTAAACTACCAATGGCACTGACATATGGTTTTTTCTTCATGTCGGCTATTTCATCAGGAGTCTTGGGATACATACTTTTGCTCAGAATAGTTCCTTTCGCTACAGGAGTTTGTTCAATGTTGCAATTTGACATATTGAAGTGTTGTAACATCTTAGTAATATAAGCTTCTTGAGACAAACCCAAAAGTCTTTTTGATCGATCTCTAATGATCTTAACTCCTAAGATGTACTCGGCTTCTCCCATATCTATTATGTCAAATTGTGATGAAAGCCACGATTTGATTTCTATCACAAACTGTATGTCATTTCCAGCTATTAGCATATCATCAACATATAACGATAATATGACAATCTTTCCTTTATCCTCCTTGAGGTATACACAATGATCCTCATTGATCATTTCGAAACCATAAGATAAAATGACTTCATTAAATCTTATGTTCCATTGTCTCGACGCTTGCTTTAGCCCATATATAGACTTTTTAAGTCTACATACTTTATCCTCTTGGCCTTCAGCAATATAACCTTCTGGTTGTGCCATATATATTTCCTCGTCGAGATTACCATTAAGGAAAGCAGTTTTTACATCCATCTGATGTAATTCCAAGTCATAATGTGCTACTATAGCTAAAATGACACGTATTGACACAAACTTCACAACAGGGGAAAATGTCTCTTCAAAATCAATACCCTCCATTTGGGTATATCCTTTTGCAACCAGACGAGCTTTGTATCGATTAATCGATCCATCTGCTTTCCTCTTGATTTTGAGAATCCACTTATTCCCAATAGCCCTTCGGCCCGGAGGAAGATCGACTAAATCCCAAACATGATTCTTTCTCATCGACTCCATTTCCTCATCCATTGCAATTCTCCATTTTTCTCTGACTGAACATCTCAATGCTTCCTCAACCGATCGAGGTTCCTCATCGTCAACAGGGAGTATCATTAATGCCTCATTCTCAATGTCAAACCTTCTCCGAGGAATAATCTTACGACTACTCCTTCGTAAGTCGGACTGTTGAGGAGCTGAAACTAATTCATTCATTGGCAAATCACTCCCACTGGGTTGACTAGATTCAGGTATCTCTTGTGATACCTGAGTTGTTGATAAAGGAACATTATCCTCTTCCTCTATTGCAAATAAAGGAATCGACTTATCAAGTTCACCTCTTGTTGGGAATTCAGTTTCGAGAAAAGTGGCATCTCTTGACTCAATTTCAGAGACGGTTCCATCTTGCTGCTCACCAATGAAAACATAACCCTTAGAAGTATCAGAATACCTTATAAAGATACACTTTTTACCTCTTGGTCATAGTTTTCCATATTTGTGAGTCTTATCATGAACATAGGCAGCTGACCCCCAGGGTCTCAGATTACTCAAATCTGGTTTTCTGCCTGTCCAACGTTCATATGGAGTAGATGGAACAGACTTGGAAGGCACTCGGTTAAGTATGTAGGTCGCAGCTAATAATGCATCTCCCCAATAGGAAATTGACAAATTAGCTTGAGCCATCATAGACCTAACCATATCTAGAAGAGTTCTATTTCTTCTTTCAGCAACCCCATTTTGCTGTGGAGTTCCAGGGATCGTTAGCTGTCTAATAATCCCTCGGTCATTACAAGTTGTCTTGAACTGATCAGACAAGTATTCACCTCCACGGTCAGTGCGTAAGGTTTTAACCTTACGTTCCAATTGATTCTCAACTTCGTTCAAATAACGTTTGAAACAATCCAATGCTTCATATTTATGAGATATCAAATACACATGACCAAAACGTGTGAAGTCATCAATGAATGTAATGAAATAGGAAGCTCCATGTTTAGCCTTCACATTCATCGGACCACAAATATCCGAATGAATTAATTGCAATGGTGACTCAGCTCTAATAGCCTTACCAAATGGTTTCCTCGTTGCTTTTCCAGCAAGACAATGCTCACATACTGACAAGTTAATCTTAGCATGAGAGCCTAATAGACCCTCCTTAGCTAATCGATTCATTCTTTCTTGTCCTATATGTCCTAGTCTAGCATGCCAAATTTCCTTATTGATATCAGCATCACTAGCAAGAGCAATGTTTGAAAAACAACTATTAATTCCACAATTAATATCATGTTCCACATCAAGAACCATGAAACCATTCATTACATAACCACACCCAATTAACACAGAGTTAATTCGAAGTTCCACACAACGACTGTAAAAGTTTATACAATATCCCAAATCAAGAAGACAAGTAACGGAAACCAAATTCCGTCGAATATCAGGAGCATAAAGGACATCATGTAGAAACAACGTTTGTCCACCACGAAGGTTGAGCTTGCAAGTGCCAATGCCTTTGACTTCAATTCTTGCATTGTTTCCTACATATATCCATTTGTTACCAGCTGGTACCCGACGGTACTCCACGTATGTAGCTCGATCACGAGCTACGTGGTTCGTTGCTCCTGAATCTATAATCCACAAAGGATGAGAATCAGCTAACAACACTGAACTAGCAACATTATGCTCATGAAAAGAAGTTAAATATGGAATTACCTTTTTCGGCTCGGTACAATCTCGAGCGAAGTGGCCCTTCTTGCCACAGTTATAGCAAGTCAGCTTGCTTTTTGGTTTCTTTCCATACTTCTTTCCTTTAAACTCCTTCTTGATCGGGCCTTGCCCAGCAGCAGCTTCTTTTCCTCTTCCTTTTCCCTTTCCTTTCTTGAACCATATCTTCTTATTCTTGGGTCTAGATTCTTCAGCTACAAAAGCTTGTCCAGATATCCTTGCAGATTCTACTCTCTCCGCCTCCAGTTCAACATGGCGTGAGACATCAATGAAAGTTTTAATGCTTTCACTGTGAGTAAGATTCTGCTTCATCGATTCCCAAGAATCAGGAAGGGAACGGATAACTGCCTGAACCTGTTGTTCATCTGTCAACTCATGACCGGCAGTTTTTAGCTCTCGAATCATATTTCCCATTTCCCTAAGATGTTGGGTCATGGTGACATTCGGGCGTTTCTTGAAGCTGTCAAATTTGATTGTCAGCTGGCGAAGCTTACTTATGCTAACTCCACTATATTTATTTCTCAGGGCAACCCAGACCGCATGAGCTGAAGGCAATGGCTCATATTCATACACTAGGTCATCAACCATTGAACTAATCAAAATGCCCTTTGCTGTGGAGTCCTTTTTCTTCCATGTCTTGTAGGCATCAAGATCACGCTTATGCTGGGCGGTAGCACCGTCTACAGGTTCTACCATAAACTGATTTACAGCTTCTAGAACTTCTTGTTCCTCAAGTACATACTGTATCTTGAGGTGCCATATTTTGTAGTTGTCCCCATTTAGTTTCTCTCCTTTGTTCAGTTCAGCTATAATATTCTTTGTTGCCATGACCTAACATAAATAAACGCATTATTTAGTAATTCAGTGTATGTTATATGTATGTAATCAATAACTAACTCATTGTAAATAGAGTTGGTTTACAAAATCAAGTGACAACCACGTTCCCACTCATCCTTTGTATGTTCCAATCTAATAAACAATGATTAGTTATATCACACACATCCCATCAAATGAACAAATTACTATCAAATGAACTAATCATTTAATTATAGTGAACTAATCATCATTAAATGAACTAATCATTTAATTATGATGAACTAATCATCATTAAATAAACTAATCATTTAACAAATTTGTTAACATATAACATTACTTAAACTGTTCGTACATAACGACAATTACACTACATGGATAAATACTGACTGTACATAACGTCAGTAACTAAAGGAAGCTAAGAGAACAAATAGGTTGATATTGCTCCCAATAGAGCGGACAGTAGGATCGTAGCTAAAAATTGACCCGTCTCTCTAGTCTGGACCAGAGTGACCTCAGGTGGAGGAGGAATCTCCTCTGGGACCTCTTCAGGATCCTCTACTGTCTCTTCAGGATCTTCTTCTTCTTCTAGATCCTGCTCTATTTCCATATTATCCACGTCCGGATCCCAATCAATTTCCTCAGGATCCCCTTGGAATTCTTCAATCAGATCTATCTCTGGATCTTCTTCTTCTGGATCCTCCTCTGGATCCTCCTCCATCTCGGGATCTTCTTCGTATTCAAGAATCTCGGGATCCTCTTCTTCCTCGAGATTCTCCTCGGGTTCAGGATCCTCCTCCATTTCAGACTCGGAGTCAGATTCCCCCAAGTCCTCAGGAAACTGTTGGCGCAGCAGCTGATTGCATAGCCCAATGTAGGAGAGGCGAAAGTTGTGTTCAGCCCATATCTGATTCGCAACTTTCCCTGCTCTCTTTGGTAGAGCACGCATTAATTCCCCGATTCGGTGATCATCAATCATGGGGAACCCGGCCTGCTCAAGTTTCCAGAAGATCCGATCCAGTCGTCCTATAACGCCCTGGACTCCGAGAAATGGATTATAGAAAACTGTCCTGAATTCCGCCAATAGCTCCTCTAGTCGCTCATTATAACCAGCCATGCCGTCCCTATCGTGCAATATTTAGAATTGAAAAAATATACATTGTCAGTACAAAACCGACAATCCAGTACAAAACTGGTTCAATTCAATTCATAATTATGCATAAACTCACAAAGTCATAAACAGACAAGAAAAACAAATTTTCTTGGTTTGGGAGCTTTATTGACTGACATCGGACTGATCGATCATATTCTAAGGTTGAATTTATTGTCCTTTTTAGAACTAATCTAATTGGACATGATTATCTTAATCTGTTCTTGTCTAACCTTAGCCCGTTTAATCAGGTTAAACAACGGATAAAATTTGGTCGAACCAACCGATGGTTTAGATTAAATTGGATCAACTTGATCTAGTCAAACCAACTAATGGTTCGAACTAGACATAAACATAGTTGGTTCAAGTTGGTCTGATTAAATTAACTAATAATTTAAATTCCAGTTGAAATGAACCAACTTAATCGGATTTAATTAATTCTAACTAAAATCCAATCCATTTAATCAAAATTTTTTTTCTAGTTCCAATAACCAATAGCTAAATTTTAATACAAATTCAACCATGCAATTAATTAAAGCACAAAGCTAATTAATTTAATAGAGGAAAAAATATGCAAAAAAAATTTTTCTATCTACTGCCTCGGCCTTAATTAACAAAAAAAATTTCTTTTTTTTTATTTCTACTGCCTCGGCCTTAATATAATACGAAAAAAAATTTTCCCTTTTTTTTTTTTTTTATACTGCCTCGGCCTTAATATTTGCATGCAATTTTTTTTTTTCAGCCGGTTTTTCGAGTTTGCTGCCGCCGCCGGTTTTCCCGGCCGTCCAAAGTTTTCACCGCGACTAACGCGGTTAATCGGTAGTGTGCAACACGACCGAGTGGGATCGTCGGTTCGCAACGCTAACAACTATTTTACCGATTAAAAAAAATCTGCCGACACAAAGTCGACCGACTCAAAAAAAATCTACCGACACAAAGTCGTGATTTTCCGGCAAATCAATTTCATGCTATTTAAAACGAATCTAAGCTCTGATACCATTGTTGATTCTAATGCATGAAATTGTGAACGAAATTTAAGATATTGAATCTACACTTATAAAACGGTAAACACTTACAGCGATTCACGCTCCCCCTTCGTTGTTCTTCGCGCTTGTCGTCGGAAGAGCGATCACGGAATCGGAAAGCTCTTCCCCTCTCGGTATCACGAACCAGATCCCTCGGACCCTTTGGATGTTCACTCCTAGAATTCCAAATCCTTTAATCACACTTGCCTTGAATGAACCCCCTACCCCCCTTCTTATATAGGGGAGCAAAGGGGTGTAGAAGGAGTGGAGAGGGAGGGGCATCGAGCCCACTCCCTGCGTGTGCAGCAACTGCACACGTTGTAGCGTGTGTAGTTAATAACTGCACACGCTGCCACTCCTTACACTTAGGACCACTCAGGAGCATTTGGCCAGGGACATCCCACTTGGAAGTCTAGTTGGAAGCTCGACAATCAGTGACTCAACTCTGGGCAATCGACAACTTGACCGATATGACCTCACGACACTCGGCGCTCTGGCAACCTCCGTCTGGCAACTTGAAATTATCAATTCAATTTCTCTAGACAGATAAGTATGAGTTGTTTTATGTAATTTCAATTCAGAATATCTATCTTATAATCGGCCATTAGATTGTGAAATATTTTCCAATAGCTTATACGAAATCAGACAGAAATAGAGCATAGTCGAGATTATCACCACGGATACACAAATGAGAGTGTAGATGGAGATAGACCAAGCGCCCCAGTCTTTACAAAGGACACCAATCTACCTGAACCTTTTTACAGTAAACAAAGAGTGCAGAAACAGGTTAGAAATAAAAGAATACACACGCATGCGCCTCCTGTCAGCTTGCTAAGTCTTCTATCAGTTCATAGACTAAGCAACCAGGGCGACTAATTGGTACCTAACTGAACATAGTACATGATCATGATCATAAATAATGTACATAAACAGGATCGTCGATCTTAACTGAGCCCCTGTTTGACTTCTTTGCTTTGTTTTCAATCGAAGCCACTCAGCGCAGAGTCAACGATTTCGTATTCCTCAAATGGGTAATCTACTGCGATGCCCTGATCAACTTGGTACCAAGCCAGTGATTCCACTCCACTCTGCTGCATTTCCACATCTGCGAATGATCAAACTACAATGTTAGTTAACCTTGATTCAACTTCAACCTGTTTGTTTTTAATCAAGCAAATTTGGTTCACCGACTTTGGGGAAGAAGCCTCTGGTTAAACAGATCATTGGCCTCTTCCAATCTGTCCCAGTTTTGATATGCCTCTTTAGCCAGATGACGCACGTAGGTCTGCGAGATATTAGAGCATCAGTGATCCTCGTAACTCTGGAGTTTATGAGAAGAATTCTAGTGGTACTTACCCTTTGAGTCGTGTTCAGTTCCTGCAATGTGACAGTGGTATGGCCATGGACAAGCCCCACAGGTTCACATATAGAGTTCAACAAAAGGGTGCACTGTGATCCGTGGTACAGATAAAGCTTTCCCCCCACAGGGCAGGTCCTGGCATGGGCAACTGTGGCCTCCCACACCCTGTCTGACATCCCAACTCCCAGAATCTGATGCAAAATCTCCATAAGTTCATTGATCACAATTTATGGAACCAGCAATGGAGTAGATAATTGATATTTGATAAGCCATACATCACGGAGTGAGTGAGGTTCGACGACCAACAGCTTCAAGAACTCTTGAACGGATTGGATGTTTGAAGCAGAGAGTTTCCTGTGGAAAGCTCCGTCTTTTCCGATCCTTTCCAGTCGCCACACTTCGTCGCGGAGAGCTGGTGGATAGTGCTTCCTGTACACTGTTCGAGAGATTGTGATTAGTTGATTGATTTGGATTGGTATGGCGTTAGGGAATTTGGTGGTTACATTCTCCTCTGTGATCCTTCACCATGAAGGGCACCGTCATGGCTTCCTTAATCCTCTGCCCGTTGGGGCTCCCGGAGGCGGCGACGACCCTCGCGCCGATCCTGAACTGTCGGCTGCGAATCCAGCTCGAGTTGTCGGTGAAAGAAAGATCGGAGATGACGGCCGAGGCCTCTCTCATGGTGATATTAACGTCCCCGGTGAGCAGTGGCCTCTTTCCCGTCCTCTCCTTGACGATATTCCTCTGGAAGTCGGCGTCGCTCCACTCCGACTGGTCCCCGCCCGGGAAGTCTCCGTCCAACACCACCACTTCCACTCTGACCGTCCACGGCAGCGGCGAGGCCAGAGGCTCTCCGGTGCCGGAGTCGACGATGACGAGCTCCAGCGGCTGGTTCTCCACGCACTCTATCTTGCTGCCGGTAAATATCGGCAGCGAGAGCTGGGTCTTGAATACCAGCGTCAAGCTTGATGCCTCCGCCGCAGCTTCGATGTGGATCGAGTTAGACCTGAGAGGGAAACTGTTGAGATCGGGAAAGTTCGCATCTTGGTGATCGTCGAAACGAAGAAACAGGATTAGCACATTCGTATACCTTTGGAACAAGCGCAGACTATGGATCACTCCTTTCTCCACCTCTTCTTGCACCTAAATCCCATCAGAAAATTAAAAAAAAAAGGTTAATTTAATCTTCTTAATAAGCAAAAAGCAGTTTATTGAAATTGGGGCATCGATCATACCACTTTGCGAAGCAATGGCTCCAAAGCTAAGAAAATGTTCTGCAGAGACTTAGCCATCATCGCCTCTCTGATCACTCTGTCACAGAGCCGCGGGAACATGTTAATTAAACAGCCATTAACATGAAAGCAACCCAATCGACTACCGGAGAAGTTTGTTTAGGACTACGAACGTGGAAAACGAAGGGAGCCGACGGACTCGCTTGCCGTCTGAGGAAGATTCGGGGTCTTGGTCGGCGTCCTGGCGAAGCCTCTTTGCCGCCATGTCCTCGTCTTCAGACTGTTCTAGGAAGAAGAGAAGCAGAGCATTTAAGGGAGAATGAGCGAGCAGCCCGCAACGAGAAGGAGGAGGGTTAAATAGCGCGGTGGGGGATCGAAGCTGCGAGGAAGAAGCTTGGAAGGTGAGGGCCACCAGAGGCTGATGTATGGGTCTTTGTCCAACGGCCAACTACCGCCTCTCTCTTGAAATCCTAATCATCGACGATTGGCTCCAGTCTCCGTGCTCCGTGGCTCGTCAGTGTTGGCAATTTCTGTGCAACTCAAGGAGTAGGACGTGCCCCGTTTCGGCGTGGAAGATTCAAGTCGAACTCGCTCAAGACTTGGGAAAGGTCGAGGTCTTTCTTTAATGCAAATTGCGCGGCAGTTGAAAGTGGCGCCGGTAGAAGGACGAAGTGGATATTCTTCAACGGACACGGTTGGTGACGCATAGTTCCCGCGTGAAGCCGAGAGTCAGGCGGCCAGCGCTTGAACACGTAGGCAAAGAAGACTGACTTGGGAGATCCTTGGCTTGTGGATCTGGGTCACCGACCCGAAAATACAAAAGCGATTAATCAGGAAGATGCATTGACTAATGTACAACGACTTCTTTTACGCGTTTGGAGAATATATTTATTGTTTTATTATTTTTTGTTTCACTCAAAAAGGAAAAAAACAAATGTTCTAGATTTTTAAATATATTCTTTTTTAATCTTTTGTTAACTAAATAAAGAAAATCCATCCTTTTAATTATTTTTTTTTACTTCTTAGTCAACTGAATATGTGATCATTTGTTTATCTCTCTAGACACGTAGTTATGAACTGGAGTGATGCGTGAGGATCAGACATGCCAATATTTTATTTACATGTCACACATGTTAGCACAGCACTATTATTTGTATTACTTGTCGATTTTGATGTTTAGGAATTCTACGAATTTTATTTTAAAATCATATATGCTTTGATATTTGACGGGGATAAAACATCTTCAGCCAATAAATAGATAAATTGATAAAGATTTGTAAATTTAAAGCTTTTCATGATATTTGGTATTGTCTTGACAGAATACCTCGACGTATTAAGTTGACTCTACGTTGTGACAGGGTGGTCAGAAACGACCACCTAGACGGCCACACGAGGTAATAGGAGTTGGGACTTCCGGTCAGGTGGCAAGATCTCCTGAGAGGCAGACTGAGATAGCTTCTGTTCACCAGAGTATTCCAAGGAGTTAAGATCCTCAGCCAGTGGGGGTTCCTTCTCCATTTTAGTCATTGATTCCCACAGTTTCACCAATGCAACCTACTCCAGTGATTTTCACAATTTTGTAAGGGTTGTCACCTCCAACATGTACCGTAGTCTCACCTGTTGTACCTATTCCGATATATACTACGGTTCCACCCGTGACATCTACTCCAGTACCTCCCACCATTCCTTCCGCAGTATGGTTAGTCGTACCACACATAATGTCTACGACAGTGCTTCTAGCAGTACACCTATGGTAGTTGACGCCCCTGTGAGCTGGCCTTGGATAGATCGTGGATCCTTGCCTTAGCGGCGTCCGTGAAGGGCCAACTTACCCTATTCGACAGAGGAGTAGATTCGAGTGTCACCCGCTCTTGGATCGAGACCATGGAGGGTACTTTTCGCTACATCGCAAGCTCAGACTGAGAGAGGACAAAGCTTGTTGCCTATCATCTACATGATGAGGCTGTCACCTGGTGGACTATGCAGAGTACAATCATTGGCGACAACACGTCACCTATGTCACTTTTCAGACGGCATTCGAGAGCCAGTACCTTCCATGGCATATCGAGAGGCTAAATGACAAGAGTTTTTGAGTCTTTCGAGTTTTTTGATACCTGTACCACTGTTATGCAGTATAATGCGGAGTTTTGCCGATTAGCCTAGTATTGCCCCCAACTTATTGCAGAGGACAGAGAGCGGATGGAGCAGTTTAAGCTGGGACTAATCGGATATATTCAGGTTCGGATGGCTGGTTTAAATATAACATCTTATCGAGAGGCATTGGATAAGACCCTTCTTATTGAGATGACCCAGCAGAGGATATACGGAGATAGGAAGAAGGGTAAGCTGTCGACTTAGGGTACATCTCAGACTCAACAGCCACAAACTACTAGATAGAAACATGGCAGTAAGAATCAGTCAACTCAGGGTACTTCCGGGGCATCTGCCAGATCTCAGAAGTCAGGACGGTCATCAACAGGGCATTTCCGATCTTTCCAGTAGAATTGGAAGACAGCGGCTCGTGGCACTCATTGCGCTCTGTGTGGATCACGAGAGTATGTTAGAGCAGATTATACACTAGGACAGGCGGTTTGCTATTATTGCAAACTGCATGGACATATGAGTCGAGATTGTGCGCTGAAGGCACAACATGTAACTACGGGGGTTTCCATTCCAGGAGGACGTTTTGGATCGATAGAGTATCTGAGAGGAGGGTAGAAAGCCCAGACTTCAGTCCAACAGCAGAAGACAACTCCTCCAGCACATTCGTATCGTCCACAATTGACAACTCTCCCTCCAACGCACGTGTGTTATATGCATAGGCACGAGCACACTTACAGTTCGTCAATATCTCAGTGTTCTGCTTCAGGATCTCAGTATCAATCTTACTCGGCCTATTAGCCTCCAGCATACCAGTCTCCAGTAGTATATCAGCATGCAGCCTATCAGCCTCCGGCCTATTAGCCAGTAGTATATCAGCCGCAGCAGACTGCCAAACCCTCAGTATCTCAGCCTCAGCCGATTTTGGCATTGTCATCCACCATTCCTGAGATGGGTCACGTGTATGCGGTCACTAGAGAGGAGGCTCAGCGGGCCGATGGATCGGTCTTTCATAGTATAGTCCATCTTTATTCATTTCTTACAGAGTTATTAGTTTATACTAGTAGTTCTTACTCTTTTATTTCTCGCATATTTATGAGTAAGATTGGTAAGGTACACCTACTCCTAGACTACGACATCTATCTGTGTCTCAGAGCGTGTCCATTGGATTTCGGTACTGTTACCCTCACCGTCGACTTATTGGTTCTTGAGATGGTGGAGATCGACGTCATCCTTGGCATGGATTAGTTGACAGTATATCATGCCACAGCTGATTGCCAGGCAAGGGTGGTCACTTTTCGGCCCTCGAACTAACCCTCATAGAATTTCACTAGCATCAGGGATGATGGTATATCAATTATATCATCGCTCCAGGCGTAGAGAATCCTATCGCATGGCTGTCAGGATTTTCTGTTATTGCTGATCAATACCGACGACAGTAGTAGCACCCAGCTCTCAGACGTTCCAGTTGTCCAAGAATTTTCGGACATATTTCCAAAGGAGCTATCGGGTTTGCCTCTCTGAAGGCAAGTGAAGTTCATTGTCGAGCTGATTCCGGGGACTAGGCCGACATCAAAAGCTTTATATCGTATAGCACCGAAGGAGTTGGACGAGCTGAAGGTATAGCTGCAGGAATTATTAGACAGAGGATTTATCCGCCCTAGTGTATCTCCATGGGGTTCTCCTATTTTGTTTGTGAAGAAGAAGGATGTTTCAATGAGGTTATGCATCGACTACAGGTAGTTGAATGTAGTGACCATCAAGAATAAATATCCCTTGCCACGTATTGAGAACTTATTTGATCAGCTGAAGGATACATCGGTGTATTCCAAGATAGATTTGCGGTTAGGTTATCATAGCTGAGAGTCAGAGATTCGGATGTCCAGAAGACTGCTTTCCGCACCCGGTATTGACATTACGAATTTTTGGTAATGCCATTTGGGCTTATCAATGCTCCTGCAGTGTTTATGGACCTCATGAACCGAGTATTTATGGAGTATTTGGATCAGTTTGCTATTATTTTTTCGATGACATTCTGATTTACTCTCATTCTGAGGAGGAGCATGCACATCATCTTTATATTGTCCTGAAGACACTCCGATGGGAGCAATTGTATGTGAAATTTAGCAAATGTGTTTTCTGGTTGTCTTCTATGGGTTTTCTGGGACACATAGTTTCTAGAAGCGACATTTCAGTGGATCCACAGAAGATCGAGGCTATCACCATTTGGGAGCAACCTAAGTCAGTATAGGAGGTGCGTAGTTTTCTGGGCTTGGTATGATATTATCGACGCTTTGTGGAGGGATTTTCCAGTATCGCCACTCCGTTGACGCGCCTCACCAGGAAGGGTGTGAAGTTTACTTGGTCAGAGGATTGTGAGATCAGCTTTCAGGAGCTGAAGCTACGGCTAGTATCTGTACCAGTTCTGGTATTACCCTAGGAGAGGACGACTTCGTGCTCTACACTGACGCGTCCATCAGGGTTTGGGCACGTTATCGATGTAACATGGTCGAGTAGTCTCGTATGCTTCTCGTCACTGAAGGAGCATGAGAAGAACTATCCAATTCATGATTTGGAGATTGCCGCCATTATCTTTGCACTGAAGATTTGGAGACACCATCTATATGGTATCACATTTAAGATATTTACGGATCATAAAGTCTCAAATACCTTTTTATTCAGAAGGAGCTCAATCTTCGACAGAAGAGATAGATGGAGTTCCTAAAGGATTACAATTATACCATTAGCTATCATCAAGGAAAGCTAATGTAGTGGCAGACGCGTTGAGCAGAAAGTCTAGAGGGGTTTTAGCTTGCCATCGAGTGGTAGTCACGGATCTGATTCAGGGTTTCTCAGAGTTGAGTCTGGAGGAGTAGGGACAGACTGAGAAGGGCATTCTTGTGACTATGGTTGCTCAGTCATTGATCAGGGCACGGATTAGAGAGGCTCAAGCCAGTGATCAATGCATGCAGTTCTTAGGCAGCTGAGTAGCCTCTGGAGAGCAGACCGAGTTTACTAGAGATGATGAGGGCATCTTGTATTTCCGAAGGAGATTATGCGTTCCTGAGTCACATCCGGTCATGGAGGAGATGCTTCACGTCTCTTGTCGGAGTTCACGATATGTTCCACGTTTTCATGTTGAGGAAATATGTGCCAGATCCATCTCATATTTTATTAGATATATCAGTTCCACTTCAACCTGATGCGACTTATGAGGAGATGCCTGTATGGATTCTGGATCACCAAGAGAATCAATTATGGAACAAGATAATTCGGTTGGTCAAAGTCGAATGGCAGTACCACTCTGATGAGGAGACTACTTGGGAGCTCGAAGACACGATCATATCTCGCTATCCCCATCTATTTATCTGAGGTATGTATCTTATATTTTCGTTCAGTACTATTACTGTTTGTTAGGTAATAGTATCTGTTGCAGTTTAGTTGCGAAATTTGGGGACCAAATTTATGTTAATGAGGGAGAATGTTGAATTTGGAAAAGTGGAGGGCCTTTTTGCAAATTTGCTTATCTATTTTTATAAATCCACTTTTCCTCTCTTTATTCCTCTCTTCCCCACCGACCTCATCCCCGATGGTTCCCCATGCGAAACCCTAGCCGCCTTCCTCTCCTCCTCGCCCGAGCAAGCGATGCCTCAGCCGACCAAGTCTAAGTCGGCGATCCTCCCCTACCTCCCTTCCACCAAAGGTCTCCTCCTATTGCGACCTCTACCGCCAACCCACGCAAGCATGCCAACGCCCTTCTTTTCCTTCCCCTCCTCACGCGACTAAGCCGACAGATTTCTCCTCCTTGCATGACCATAAAACGCGAGCCAACCCCATCACAATTCCTTGTCTTCCTCTTTGCATGAGTCTTTCACTAAATTGGCTTAAGGTGCATTCTTTGGCACGATGTTGTTATCCTTAGCATGATCTATATAATATAGGAAATGTGTGTCCTCGAAAGCTGGGGAATTTGAAATGGATGAAGTTGGGTTTCATATGCTCGATTCGGTGCCTTTGATAAGTTGGATGTTTGGCGTGACGTTGATTGGCAACGTGAGCTAGAAGGTCGTGGGCAACATTAAGAGAAAAATGGCTTTGCTTTGAGTTGTTGCTGTCGGCAACATCATATTTTAAAAAAATCGTTTATATATATATATGTGTGTGTGTGTGTGTGTGTGTTGTTGTTTTTTGTGTTTTTTTTTTTTTGTTTTTTTGTGTGTGTGTGTGTGTGTGTGTGTGTGTGTTGTAAATTTATATGTCGTGTGTTACTCTTGGGGGTTGAATCAATTACTTGGATTTAGGTTTGGGCTGAATCTAACATGAACCTAAACTTGATAACTTGAGATAATTACAAGTTAATCATTTATGGTTAATTAAATGAGACGGGATAATTAGGATGATCCTAATTAATTAGGATGGTTTGTTTAGCTAAATATCATGTATTATAATAGTTAAATTTGTGTCTTTTATTACAGGACCCTGATTGGGCACAGATTGGTTGGACGAGAGGTTCTTTATTATACACGTTGTTTATGAGGCAGGTACCTTCTGACTTATCTCTATAGATATTTCAGATTTCTATGCATGATTTCGTTTATGGATAGTAGTAAGATATACCTTTATCTGCCTTTGATTATCCTGCTTGGTATTTACTACTTGAACCTTTAACATACTCAAATTTATTTTCCATACAGTCTTTATGCTTGATACTCTGATTCTAGAGAGCACACATGTTTATCGATACCTAGCATTATTGCATGCCTAATATATTATTTGTATATCATAATTGCTTCAAACTAGTGTATATCATTTTAAGGTTTGCTTGATGGGTGTTAGTGTCATGCACCATCTTTGCATTATTGCATAACTGACAATCCTTGGCTCCCTTGTGGTTGAGACAGATCGTCAGTCATATCAGGATTTGCACACACTACCACTCATGGGTTAGTGGTACTATCAGGAGGGTGTGTGCAGTTGCCCTGTCAAGGTTCCGCTCGACCCCTCATGGGTAGTGGTATCTGCAGTGTTGTAGCAGAAAGGGATCCCTCCTCTTTCCCGTGATACGAGGAGAAAAGAGCGGTGCTCCCCCATATGATTTGGGGTAGGACGTGTGTAACCTCTGCCAACATCCTGCCCTCTCGGTCACTCAGGAGCAGTGATGACAGAGTGCGTACAGTTGTCATAACCCTACCCACTCGACCTCACCCATGACCGGTGACGATGGTTGACTGGCGTCAGAGGTGACCATGTCATTGTATCATGTGCACAATTACATAAATTACATTTGTTTGTGTTTGTTGCATTTGTTTGAGCTATGTTTGCTGCATTTGGATGACAAGCACATATAGGAGGTATTTTATTTGCTTATGGTCTGGTGACCATTCAGGTTTGGGGATTTGTGACCATCATACCCCACAGGTGAATATGATATGGGCATATCATGTATGTAGTGTACCGATCATATATTCTGATTTTTCCTTTGAGATTGTATCTGCTTGATTCTATGCTGCTATTGCATAATTTTTTTACCGCCATGCATATCTATCTGTCTATATATCCGTGAAGTCCCTTGGACTCATAATCGTTTGCTTGTTTTTCCTTTTCAGGATGATGCCGCAAGGAGAACCCAGTAGCCTGTCTCGTTGATCTAGTAGTATTTTCGAGTTTTGTTCGAATTTTTCATTGGTTACAGTTGGGATATATCTCTATTGGATATATGTTTTGTGAACCTGTGGCACATGGGATGGTTTTTTATGTATTTGCATTGTCATTCTGCCCAGAGGGTATTTTGAAGTTTGGTTTTATAATGGTACCTTTATACTAGTGACGATGAATGTTTATTTCTCTTTATTCACTATTTATTTACTATCTTATTAGATGAGATATGTGTGGAGGCCATGAAGATCATATTATGTATGTACAAGATTCATATTGTCCATCGGATAGAGGGGAGATGTTGTCCGATTTTCATCGGACATGCAGCTCTTCGAGGCGTGACACTAACATGTTTTAATATTTAGATTTACTTTTAAAATAAAAGTAATGAATAGCTTATGAAGAATTCATTCTATTGATTCACAGGGAACATAATAGTTCCAATGAACTCAATGCCTAAATGCACACTATGAATCANGGTGGAGTCGGAGGGTCTCCTTGACGACGGCGTGCAGGTAGCTGAGACGTTGGAGGTCGCCTTCGTCGACGAAGCTTTTTCCTTCTGCTACTCGGCGGACTTCCTCCTGGGCTCTAGCGAGCGCTCGAGGTGTCCTCACTAGATCTGTCATGGCCCATTCCATTGTCGTTGCCGTTGTGTCTGTTCCGCCAAACATCAAATCCTGATAAAGATTGGGATTGATCAAGAGGAAATTAATCCTTTTAGATCAACAAAATCTCTAAATCAAAGTTTTAAGATTCCGTAATTCCCTAAAATTTGGATGGTTCGCGGGATTTACCAGGAGAAGAGCTTTGACGCCGTCCCTCGTGAGCCTGCCGCCGTTGTTACTCTGTTCCTCTTTGAGTAAGCGCACCAGAACACTGACATAGGTGCCGTCGTCGTCACCGCCGGCGTGTTCCCGCTCTTGAATTTCCCTTTCGAACAAGTTGTCCCACTCCTTGAAGTTCCTCTCCAGCCTCCCGTGCACTCCCGTGACGGCGTTGAGCCAGCGCTGCGCCAACGGGAAGAAGTCCCCAGCGACGAACCCCCCCAAGAGCTCCGCCGTCAGAGATATCATGCCCCCTATCTCGCTCCTCGAACACTCCCCCGCCGGCGCGAACCTCTTCCCGAACACGGCCCGGCACATGATGCAGCTCACCAAACAGATCAGATTCTCACCGAGGTCGACCGCGCGGCCTGACGCGGCTGCGCCGGCCAGGGTGCGCATCAGGATGCGCACCTCCTCCTCCCTCGCGGCGGAGAGGCCTCGGATCGGGCGCGGGGAGAGGAAGTGGACGACCAAGAGCCGGCGCGCACTGGCCCAGCGGGGGGAGTAGGGGGAGAGAGCGACTTCGAGGCCGCCGTAGGATAAGCGGCGCCAGGTCGTGAGGTTGGGGCGGGAGCAGAGTGCGAGGTCGTTGGTCTTGAAGATGTCGCGGGCGAGGGCTGGGGAGGAGACTACGTAGACGGTGACGCTCCCGAGCCGGAGGCGGAGGAGTGGGCCGTAGGCAAGGGAGAGTTGGTGGAGGGAGAGGTGGGGGAGGCCGCCGATCTGGTGGAGGTTCCCGATGATTGGGAGGCCCGGTGGGCCGGGTGGGAGTCGGAGGCTGGTGGATTCCTTGTTGACCTTCTGGCGGCGGCGGAGGTACAAGTGCAGCAAGAATGTGAAGGAGATGAGTAGGAGCGCCGTGAAGAAGGTGGAGGTTGCATGTGCATGGAATTGGAGGTTGGCCGACAACATTGTCGATTACCTTTCCAATTTACTCCTCTTCTTCTTCTTCTCCTTCCCTCTCTTTAAATAATTCTGTATAAGTCGCACTCCGAATTTATTTGATAGATATGAATTAGATATAAAATCAATTTTGAATAATTATTTTAACGTTTAGTTTATTTTAAATTCGACTTATGCAACTGAGTTACTTTTTTTAATAAATTTAAATATCATAGAATTTAATTTGTAAACACATTTCTTTTCTTAAAATCCTTAAAAAAAATAAAATTAATAGTTAATACAAATTTACTACTGGTGGCGACGATTGATCTATTATTATTATTATTATTATATATATATATATATATATATTTATTAGGAAAGGTATCTTATAAAAAAAAATTTATAAGAAGTGCACCTTCTGACGCTACCGGTTTTTTAAATATTTTTTTAAAATTAAATGTGCCATATTATAAATTATTAAATATGTTAATTTTAGTATTTCAATCCTCCATTAGAAATTATCTTTATTTCCCTACATACAAATATAACTCCTTTCTTAATTCGTATATTAGAAAAAATTTATTTTAATTACGTATATGCAAAGTTTCATTTATTTCAACTATCAATATTTTTTTAGGTACAAACAGTCCGAAATAAGATATATTTAATAAAAAAATTTAAATGAGTGAAGAGGTTAGGTTTTTAATTTAAGAGTAAATTTATATTTTCAAACTTACTTTTTTTACTTTTGAGATAGAGCCAATAATAAATGATACAATAATATCATCTTTCAAAATAATTAAAAAATTAATTTATAATATTTTATTTCATAAATAAATAGTAATGATTAAAGTTGATTTTTTTAAATAAATATATTTGATTAATTAAAAATATATAAATGATTATAATTAAATTAAAATTCATAAGTTAAGTAAATATTAATTGAAAATTAAAAATTAAAAATCATGTTAATTAATTTATTAATTATAAATAAATTAAATTAAAGATCTTAATTATTTAAAATAGTAAAAGAAAATTATAAATTTAATTAACTTATAAATTATAAGTTTATTAATTTATTAATAAAAATATAAATAAACTAAAATAAAATTATAATTATTTAAAATATTAAATAAAAATTATATAAAGATATTAAATGAAAATTATATATACGATTTATAATTTAGGGCCTACGGACAATAATTGTATTGACATTTTTTGATTATGTAGAGAATAATAGATTTTTATATTTATGATGTGATATATTAGAAATTATGAAAAAAACTTATTGGTACCTTTAAGAAATACCCTAAGGTTTGGTAGGATGATAAGTTAGAGTTAATTTTTACTTAATACACATCTACTACGATCGAACAACTAATAAAGTTGGATTGTTTTATTGGGAGTCATCCTCATTTTTAAATTTACTTAGTAGAATATAAAGTCGAATGATCTATCACAATTTAATTAGATCGTAAAATCTAAATATTTGATATCAGAAAAAACTTTGATCAAGAATTTTTATTTTTATTTAAAAAAGAGAGAGAATATAAAAGTTCAGCTTTGCAAGATTTTAGGTTTGACATGGTTAGATTAGTAAATTGTCTTAAAATCTCTAACATCAAATTTAATTTTTCCTTAGTCCTGTATTAGAAAAAATTTATTCTCATTCGGTGTATGCAAATTTTTTCTTTTTTTCAACTCTTTAATATACTCTGATTTACTGAGTTGACCTATCTTTGGTATAAAAATTCAAAATGAGATATTATTTATCCTAAATTTAAGCATCATTTAACTAGAATCACTAAATCAATTTAGCCTAGTATCAACTTTGAATTGATTAGTTAGGGCAAAAAAGAGCAATACTCAATTGGATAAAAAATACACTCGATTATAAATAAATGATGTTGAATTTAAAAAAAAATCTACTTTTAGACTTTTTACTTATAAAAATAAGGAGAGCTTCTGTTACAAATTGAAATAGAATTATTCTTAATTTGATAATAAATATACTAGATTCTAATTTAAATATGTTAAATTTAAGAGAAATTATATATATTTTTTAATTTTTTATCTATAAAAATGAGGATAATTAGATAAATCGGTAGATATTAAAAAGTTGAAAGAGAGTTGAAGCAAAGGAAAGTTTGTAGGTAAGGAATCAGCATATTTTTTAATAGAGAAATTAAAAAGAGAAATTGATTTTGATATTAAAGAGTATAGGATAATTTATGTTCGCCACAATCTGAATACTAAGTTGAGCATGACCATGTCCCCAAAATGATAAATCAACCCTCTTTTAAATTAGTTTTAAAACTTTTTAAAATATATATTTAACGATTTGAACCTCAATGAATTGATTGATGCTAAATTCAATCTTGATCACTATACTAAATAATGGCCAAATGCATTTATTTTCGTGCCAGGGTGGGTTGCGTTGCGTTGCGTTGCGATGGTAAAATATGGGATTGACTCGCTGGAGAATAAAAGTCCACGTTACATTTAGTAGTTTAAAAACGAAAATTGATATGCTTAATAAAGAGATTCAAGGATAATTTTTTAAAAATAATATAGTATTATAATTGTAGTGATTTTTGACGAATTTATCGTGCTTTCTAGGGTATAATTTAATTTGAGTAATAATACGCACAGTGAAAGTGAATGCCTCAGTGAAAACTTTGACCGTTAATCGACGGCACGTCCGACATCCGATCGTCGATCGGATACTACCGGCGGCCTTCGGCCGCCGCCCCGAACCAAACTATACCCTGGGGGGCATGGTGAACCCGTCGGGGATCGGCACAATTGCGATCTCGCATCATTGACCGTCGATTTCGATGGGTTCACCGTTGCCGGCGATCCTGACGAGTCCACCGTCCTCCCAAAGTATAGTTTGATTCGGGACGGCAATCAGAGGCCGCCGGTGGTGTCCGATCGACGATCGAATATGTACACATTAGCATTACGTCATTCACTATAATTTTCACTCTCCCAAATTCACTCTTCAAATCATTTCCCAATTTAATTTAGAGTGGCGGTCAGAGGTCGTCAATAATATCTGGACAATCGAACATGTACAACTGCTACATCTTTTTTTCAATTTTTCTTTGAATGTTTTTCAGAAACATATCATTTCTCTTTAAAAAAATTCATGACATTGGATTTTCTGTCAAGATTTATCCAGATTAATCTCGATGATAGATAATTGTTTTTACTTTTTAATGAAAGCAGGCAAGTCATTTTAAAAATTAATAAGATGGTAAGAAATTAAATATCTCGATTAAATAATAATAATAATATTATTATTATTAATAATAAATAAATGCCTTAGTTTGATAGCATCTAAAGAAGGCTCATTGCATTTAAAGAAGGTTCATTGTATTATATCTGAATCACTTATAATTTTATGACTCTTTGTAATTATTCAATAAATGTGACAACATGGCTCGTGTTATAGTCTAATCAGCTTCTCTATTCTAAACAAAAAAACAAAAAGCTTTAATTCCACAAGATATATAATATACTTGTATCTCTTGTGAGAAATTTAAATTAGCAAACATACACGTGATAAATTACTCTTGTGAGCGACCACACGCTAGACAACACTCGGGGTGGTAGTCAGGGGACCTATCTAAGTACCATACCGCGTGCGACCACACAGTAGCATGATATAACAGTCGTGGATTGTCAGGACACAAAATAAAATATCACTTGCCGACGACCACACGATACCACAACAATAATACTCATATAGGAAAATGGCTACTCCGAAGATACTTAAGATAGGGATCAACATCCCGAGATTGACACGTAACATGAGAACATTACATGGGAGGGCCCGTCAAATTAGTACCCCAAAGTTAGATTGGTAATCGAGCTCCCGAGACCATCTCGAGAGAATAAAAGAAAGCCCCCTAGATTAGACCAAAAAGGGAGGGTAAGCTTTCCAAAATTATTGCAAACTGGATTCTTTGTTGTCCTCCGAAAAAAATAAAAATTCTGACTTGAGCGTCAAGAGAGCTCTACCGAAAAATCTTCGGGTGCAACCTCTTTAACGCTCATGTTAATCTCGCAGGGCGTGAACATCCTCTCCCCGTCATCGTGGTCGTGGGCTGCGCTTTGGTGACTCGTCATCTCTGTCGTTCGCTTTCGGAATAAGTTTGACGTCATCTGTGGAAAACATTAAAGCACCAGAAGGAACGCCATTATGGCAAATCCAGAGGGGCAACCCATCATTCTAACGCGGGAGCAGTTGAGTCGTTTAGTCGCCAACGTCGTTAAAGTAGCGTTGGAGCAGCACCAGATCGAGCAACCGCCTCGCAACCAGCGACTCCGGTGTAGGCCGAACTCCCAAGAATGTCGACCTCACACCACCAAAACTGAAGATCTGTCTCGCCATCGGCGGGACCGGCAATGATTGTTGATTCTAATGCATGAAATTATGAACGAAATTTAAGATATTGAATCTACACTTATAAAAACGGTAAACACTTACAGCGATTCACGCTCCCCCTTCGTTGTTCTTCGCGCTTGTCGTCGGAAGAGCGATCACGGAATCGGAAAGCTCTTCCCCTCTCGGTATCACGAACCAGATCCCTCGGACCCTTTGGATGTTCACTCCTAGAATTCCAAATCCTTTAATCACACTTCCTTGAATGAACCCCCTACCCCCCTTCTTATATAGGGGAGCAAAGGGGTGTAGAAGGAGTGGAGAGGGAGGGGCATCGAGCCCACTCCCTGCGTGTGCAACAACTGCACACGCTGCAGCGTGTGCAGTTAATAACTGCACACGCTGCCACTCCTTACATCTCCCACTCATACAAGTCAAGTCACATAGACAATATAAGAATCAGGTCACAAAGACCATATCATAACTAGGATACAAAAACCAGATAGTCACAAAGACCATATAGTCACATAGACTAACAGAACATCCAATTCATACTTTAGGGAAAATGATTCGTGCGACAGCAAGCATACTGAGCAATCATTGCTAAGAAAGTTGTGACACTTAACTTAGCTGCTCTCTGAGCGATCAATACCAAGAAAGTTATTACACTTTACTTAGTCGCTCTATCACATGAATCAGAGACATCAATCACTTGCTTTTACCCCAGACAAAAACATTTACATCAATATGAACATCTCTAATCCCTCGTAATGACCATTAAGTCAAGAGCATGTTCAATATTTCCATTCAATACCATTATTCACAATTACATCTTAAGTACTAAACAAAAATTGTAACTGGTCGACCAGTGAATAAATGTCAATGATGTAAACCTCTCTTAATCTTCCTTTTTAGCTAGAATCTATTCATTCTAATCAGTTGCTTTCCTAGTTATGCTCCATAGACCGAATCATCCATAGCCAGTAGGATACATGCTAAAGTAGCATACACTGATTAGAATTTCAAGCAAACAGCTAAATAGTCACTTAGGGTAAAAGTGAGATTAACTTATAATCTCAAGGGTCTCACATAGTAAGGAAGCAGGGATCAATTCTCTTACAACCCTTATTGTCGCTATAGCACATGTGGTATGAAACACATGCTACGATGTTTCTCTCTTTAACACATAAAGAGTGCATGTTTTTCTTCTAAAATTAACATCGTACAGATTTCGATCTAGACATACCCAATGTCTAATCCTGAATTCAACCTATGAACTCCAATCTGGCTACAAGCAGGCTCAGTAAATGGTGGGAACATTTACTTCGATTATTACATTAAATAATCTCATCTTGATACAAAATCAAGGCGACCTCAACTTACGAGTATGTCTCTATTCACAGCTACTCAAGCTGCCCCATAAGTAATGATCTTACCTCTATTTATACTCAACAAATAGAGATGATTGTCCATGTGAGTGGACCAATCTCAACCTGCCAACATGCTTATCGAGACTTTATTCAAAATGTAACACCAATACATACACTGAATAAATCATGGCACTTTCATATATAATGAATTTGTCTGTACATTGTGTTACATTTTTCGAAGTCCCATGGACTTCACATATCCAAGAAATGACTCTTTAGTCAATGGCTTAGTAAAAGGATCTGCAAGCATAGCACGTGTAGGGATATACTCAAGAACTACTTTTTTCTTGTCAACAATATCCCTTACATAATTATATTTGATTTCTATATGCTTGCCTTTGCTGTGATACTTGGGATCTTTGGAAAAAGCTATTGCAGCTTGATTGTCACAGTACACTGTAACTGGACTCCCACTATCCTCAGCAATCTTCAAATGCTTCAGGAATCTTCTCAGCCAGACAGCTTCTTGTACAGCCGCTGCACAAGTCACATACTCGGCTTCCATTGTCGACAATGCTACACAAGCTTGTTTCTTGCTGTTCCATGAGACGGCGCCACCGTTCAGCAAGAAAGTATACCCAGATGTGGATTTTCTGTCATCAAGATCTCCTGCCCAATCTGCATCTGTATAGCCCTTCAGGCTCAATTTCGATCCTTGGAAGCAGAGACAATAATCCGCTGTTCCTTTTAGATATCTGAATATTCTCTTCACCGCTTTCCAGTGTCTCGATCCTGGATTTGACTGGAAACGGTTAACCAAGCCAACTGCATAGCTGAGGTCGGGACGTGTACACAACATAGTATACATTAAACTACCAATGGCACTGGCATATGGCTTCTTTTTCATGTCGGCTATTTCATCAGGAGTCTTGGGATACATACCTTTGCTCAGAACAGTACCTTTCGCTATAGGAGTTTGTTCAATGTTGCAATTAGACATATTGAAGTGTTGTAACATCTTAGTAATATAAGCCTCTTGAGACAAACCCAAAAGTCTTTTTGAACGATCCCTTATGATCTTCACCCCTAAGATGTACTCAGCTTCACCCATATCTATTATGTCAAACTGCGATGAAAGCCATGATTTGACTTCTATCACAAACCGTGTGTCATTTCCGGCTATTAGCATATCATCAACATATAATGATAAAATGACTATCTTTCCTTTATCCTCCCTGAGGTAAACACAATGATCCTCATTGATCATTTCGAAACCATAAGATAAAATGACTTCATTAAATCTTATGTTCCATTGTCTTGACGCTTGCTTTAGCCCATATATAGACTTTTTAAGTCTACATACTTTATCCTCTTGGCCTTCAGCAATATAACCCTCTGGCTGTGCCATATAGATTTCTTCGTCAAGATTTCCATTAAGGAAAGTCGTTTTTACATCCATTTGATGTAATTCCAAGTCATAATGTGCCACTATAGCTAAAATGACACGTATTGACACAAACTTCACAACTGGGGAAAATGTCTCTTCAAAATCAATACCCTCCATTTGGGTATATCCTTTTGCAACCAGACGAGCTTTGTATCGATTAATCGATCCATCTGCCTTCCTCTTAATTTTGAGAATCCATTTATTCCCAATAGCCCTTCGGCCCGGAGGAAGATCGACTAAATCCCAAACTTGATTCTTTCTCATTGACTCCATTTCCTCATCCATTGCAATTCTCCATTTTTCTCTAACTGAACATCTCAATGCTTCCTCAACCGATCGAGGTTCCTCATCGTCAACAGGGAGTATCATTAATGCCTCATTCTCAATGTCAAACCTTCTCCGAGGAATAATCTTACGACTACTCCTTCGTAAGTCGGACTGTTGAGGAGCTGAAACTAATTCATTCATTGGCAAATCACTCCCACTGGGTTGACTAGATTCAGGTATCTCCTGTGATACCTGAGTTGTTGATAAAGGAACATTATCCTCTTCCTCTATTGCAAATAAAGGAATTGACTTATCAACTTCACCTCTTGTTGGGAATTCAGTTTCGAGAAAAGTGGCATCTCTTGACTCAATTTCAGAGATGGTTCCATCTTGTTGCTCACCAATGAAAACATAACCCTTAGAAGTATCAGAATACCTTATAAAGATACACTTTTTACCTCTTGGTCCTAGTTTTCCATATTTGTGAGTCTTATCATGAACATAGGCAGCTGACCCCCAGGGTCTCAGATTACTCAAATCTGATTTTCTGCCTGTCCAACGCTCATATGGAGTAGATGGAACAGACTTAGAAGGCACTCGGTTAAGTATGTAGGTTGCAGCTAATAATGCATCTCCCCAATAGGAAATTGGCAAATTAGCTTGAGCCATCATAGACCTAACCATATCTAGAAGAGTACGATTCCTTCTTTCAGCAACTCCATTTTGCTGCGGAGTTCCAGGGATGGTTAGTTGTCTAATAATCCCTCGCTCATTACAAGTTGTCTTGAACTGATCAGACAAGTACTCGCCTCCACGGTCAGTGCGTAAGGTTTTAACCTTACGTTCCAATTGATTCTCAACTTCGTTCAAATAACGTTTGAAACAATCCAATGCTTCATATTTATGAGATATCAAATACACATGACCAAAACGTGTGAAGTCATCAATGAATGTAATGAAATAGGAAGCTCCATGTTTAGCCTTCACATTCATCGGACCACAAATATCCGAATGAATTAATTGCAATGGTGACTCAGCTCTAATAGCCTTACCAAATGGTTTCCTCGTTGCTTTTCCTGCAAGACAATGCTCACATATTGACAAGTTAATCTTAGCACGAGAGCCTAATAGACCCTCCTTTGCTAATCGATTCATTCTCTCTTGTCCTATATGTCCTAGTCTAGCATGCCAAATTTCCTCATTGATATCAGCATCACTAGCAAGAGCAATGTTGGAAAAACAACTATTAATTCCAGAATTAATATCACGTTCCACATCAAGAACCATGAAACCATTCATTATATAACCACATCCAATTAACACAGAGTTAATACGAAGTTCCACACACCGACTGTAAAAGTTTATGCAATATCCCAAATCAAGAAGACATGTAACAGAAACCAAATTCCGTCGAATATCAGGAGCATAAAGGACATCATGCAGAAACAAGGTATGTCCACCACGTAGGTTGAGCTTGCAAGTGCCAATGCCTTTGACTTCAATTCTTGCATTGTTTCCTACATATATCCATTTGTTACCAGCTGGTACCCGACGGTACTCCACGTATGTAGCTCGATCACGAGCTACGTGGTTCGTTGCTCCTGAATCTATAATCCACAAAGGATGAGAATCAGCTAACAACACTGAACTAGCAACATTATGCTCATGAAAAGAAGTTAAATATGGAATTACCTTTTTCGGCTCGGTACAATCTCGAGCGAAGTGGCCCTTCTTGCCACAGTTATAGCAAGTCAGCTTGCTTTTTGGTTTCTTTCCATACTTCTTTCCTTTAAACTCCTTCTTGATCGGGCCATGCCCAGCAGCAGCTTCTTTTCCTCTTCCCTTTCCCTTTCCTTTCTTGAATCATATCTTCTTATTCTTGGGTCTAGATCCTTCAGCTACAAAAGCTTGTCCAGATATCCTTGCAGATTCTACTCTCTCCGCCTCCAGTTCAACATGGCGTGAGACATCAATGAAAGTTTTAATGCTTTCACTGTGAGTAAGATTCTGTTTCATCGATTCCCAAGAATCAGGAAGGGAACGGATAACTGCCTGAACCTGTTGTTCATCTGTCAACTCATGACCGGCAGTTTTTAGCTCTCGAATCATATTTCCCATTTCCCTAAGATGTTGGGTCATGGTGACATTCGGGCGTTTCTTGAAGCTGTCAAATTTGATTGTCAGCTGGCGAAGCTTACTTATGCTAACTCCACTATATTTATTTCTCAGGGCAACCCAGACCGCATGAGCTGAAGGCAATGGCTCATACTCATACACTAGGTCATCAACCATTGAACTAATCAAAATGCCCTTTGCTGTGGAGTCCTTTTTCTTCCATGTCTTGTAGGCATCAAGATCACGCTTATGCTGGGCGGTAGCACCGTCTACAGGTTCTACCATAAACTGATTTACAGCTTCTAGAACTTCTTGTTCCTCAAGTACATACTGTATCTTGAGGTGCCATATTTTGTAGTTGTCCCCATTTAGTTTCTCTCCTTTGTTCAGTTCAGCTATAATATTCTTTGTTGCCATGACCTAACATAAATAAACGCATTATTTAGTAATTCAATGTATGTTATATGCATGTAATCAATAACTAACTCATTGTAAATAGAGTTGGTTTACAAAATCAAGTGACAACTACGTTCCCACTCATCCTTTGTATGTTCCAATCTAATAAACAATGATTAGTTATATCACACACATCCCATCAAATGAACAAATTACTATCAAATGAACTAATCATTTAATTATAATGAACTAATCATTATTAAATGAACTAATCATTTAATAAATTTGTTAACATATAACATTACTTAAACTGTTCGTACATAACGACAATTACACTACATGGATAAATACTGACTGTACATAACGTCAGTAACTAAAGGAAGCTAAGAGAACAAATAGGTTGATATTGCTCCCAATAGAGCGGACAGTAGAATCGTAGCTAAAAATTGACCCGTCTCTCTAGTCTGGACCAGAGTGACCTCAGGTGGAGGAGGAATCTCCTCTGGGACCTCTTCAGGATCCTCTACTGTCTCTTCAGGATCTTCTTCTTCTTCTAGATCCTGCTCTATTTCCATATTATCCACGTCCGGATCCCAATCAATTTCCTCAGGATCCCCTTGGAATTCTTCAATCAGATCTATCTCTGGATCTTCTTCTTCTGGATCCTCCTCTGGATCCTCCTCCATCTCGGGATCTTCTTCTTCTGGATCCTCCTCGGGTTCAGGATCCTCCTCCATTTCAGACTCGGAGTCAGATTCCCCCAAGTCCTCAGGAAACTGTTGGCGCAGCAGCTGATTGCATAGCCCAATGTAGGAGAGGTGAAAGTTGTGTTCAGCCCATATCTGATTCGCAACTTTCCCTGCTCTCTTTGGTAGAGCACGCATTAATTCCCCGATTCGGTGATCATCAATCATGGGGAACCCGGCCCGCTCAAGTTGTGTTCAGCCCATATCTGATTCGCAGCTGATTGCATAGCCCAATGTAGGAGAGGTGAAAGTTGTGTTCAGCCCATATCTGATTCGCAACTTTCCCTGCTCTCTTTGGTAGAGCACGCATTAATTCCCCGATTCGGTGATCATCAATCATGGGGAACCCGGCCCGCTCAAGTTTCCAGAAGATCCGATCCAGTCGTCCTATAACGCCCTGGACTCCGAGAAATGGATTATAGAAAACTGTCCTGAATTCCGCCAATAGCTCCTCTAGTCGCTCATTATAACCAGCCATGCCGTCCCTATCGTGCAATATTTAGAATTGAAAAAATATACATTGTCAGTACAAAACCGACAATCCAGTACAAAACTGGTTCAATTCAATTCATAATTATGCATAAACTCACAAGGTCATAAACAGACAAGAAAAATAAATTTTCTTGGTTTGGGAGCTCTATTGACTGACATCGGACTGATCGATCATATTCTAAGGTTGAATTTATTGTCCTTTTTAGAACTAATCTAATTGGACATGATTATCTTAATCTGTTCTTGTCTAACCTTAGCCCGTTTAATCAGGTTAAACAACGGATAAAATTTGATCGAACCAACCGATGGTTTAGATTAAATTGGATCAACTTGATCTAGTCAAACCAACTAATGGTTCGAACTAGACATAAACATAGTTGGTTCAAGTTGGTCTGATTAAATTAACTAATAATTTAAATTCCAGTTGAAATGAACCAACTTAATCGGATTTAATTAATTCTAACTAAAATCCAATCCATTTAATCAAAAAATTTTTTCTAGTTCCAATAACCAATAGCTAAATTTTAATACAAATTCAACCATGCAATTAATTAAAGCACAAAGCTAATTAATTTAATAGAGAAAAAAATATGCAAAAAAATTTTTTTTTCTACTGCCTCGGCCTTAATTAACAAAAAAAATTTCTTGTTTTTTTTTCTACTGCCTTGGCCTTAATATAATACGAAAAAAAAATTTCCATTTTTTTTTTATTTATACTGCCTCGGCCTTAATATTTGCATGCAAATTTTTTTTTTTTTTCCAGCCGGTTTTTCGAGTTTGCTGCCGCCGCCGGTTTTCCCGGCCGTCCAAAGTTTTCACCACGACTAACGCGGTTAATCGGTAGTGTGCAACACGACCGAGTGGGATCGTCGGTTCGCAACGCTAACAACTATTTTACCGACTCGAAAAAAAATCTACCGACACAAAGTCGACTGACTCGAAAAAAATTTTCCGACACAAAGTCGACCGACTCGAAAAAAATCTGCCGACACAAAGTCGCGATTTTCCGACGAAATTTTTTTCATGCTACTTAGAATATATACGTGCTCTGATACCATTGTTGATTCTAATGCATGAAATTATGAACGAAATTTAAGATATTGAATCTACACTTATAAAAACGGTAAACACTTACAGCGATTCACGCTCCCCCTTCGTTGTTCTTCGCGCTTGTCGTCGGAAGAGCGATCACGGAATCGGAAAGCTCTTCCCCTCTCGGTATCACGAACCAGATCCCTCGGACCCTTTGGATGTTCACTCCTAGAATTCCAAATCCTTTAATCACACTTCCTTGAATGAACCCCCTACCCCCCTTCTTATATAGGGGAGCAAAGGGGTGTAGAAGGAGTGGAGAGGGAGGGGCATCGAGCCCACTCCCTGCGTGTGCAACAACTGCACACGCTGCAGCGTGTGCAGTTAATAACTGCACACGCTGCCACTCCTTACAATGATTGCCCCAGTGCCCCGGCGAGATTCCATGGGAGAAATGGAGAGGGTGTATTCCGTCGCCTCCAACGTTTTACGACAGGAGGAGGGACCGGGGAAGAACGAGGCCTCTAAAGCTCTCCTGAAGTCTCTCTCTACACCCTTTTCTCTAGACATCGTAACGGATCCCATGCCCAAGCAATTTCGCGGTCTTGGAATTGTTGATTACGATGGGAAGATGGATCCGGAGGACAACATCTGTAAGTTCGAAAACGCGGCTCTGTTACACCAATACAGAGGCGGTGTGAAGTGCCAGGTGTTCTTGAACACCTTGTCAAGGGCCGCTCAGAGATGGTTTCTGAGGTTGCCCCAAAATTCAATAAACTCCTCTCTGGAGTTTAAGAACATCTTCTTACACCACTTCGTCAGCAACCGACAATACCAGAAGACAACTCTAAACTTGTTTGCCCTCAAGCAGAAGACCAAAAAACCGCTGAAGGACTATATTCAGCAGTTCAATCGGGTGACTTAGGACGTGCCAACCGCCACTTCGGAGATCCTCATCAGTGCCTTCACGCAAGGACTCTTTGAAGGCGATTTCTTTCGGTCGCTAGTGAAGAAGCCAACAACCAGCTTCGATTTTGATGACTTATTGGGACGGTCGGTCAAGCACGACAACGTCGAGGAGGAGCAACATGTCCGTCGCAAAGATTCGGCGAGAGCCCCTATCCAAATCTCGGTATGATCCGAGAGAAGAGAATCACCCGCTCCAACTCGAGCAAAAGATCCTCGCTCCGGGAAGGATCACCAGGCCGACAAGAAGAGGTTGGTGGAGATGGTTGACACCGAGAGGCCTGAGCCACCGAATAAGTACTGTGACTTCCACGGTAGCACAACACACTCTACAGAATAGTGTCACACCTTGAAGAAGAGGAGATCCAAGGACACGGACACCAAACCCTTCAAACGGTGGAACAAAGCGAGGTATCGACGGCGATCTCCTTGCCAAAGCCCTTCCCCTCATTGACAACAATCGGGAGACGACAGATCCAGGCGTCGGTCCTGATTACCTTTGAGAGGAAGAAGTCAGGAGATAGTGCCCCACCAGTTAATCTTCCCTAAAATGACCCCAAGAAAGGCAAGGCTCCGGCTCGCGGACCTTCATCAGGCTATGTGGGAGTAATCTCAGGAGGTCTGACTGGAGGAGACTCTCATCGGGCAAGGAAGACCTATACCCGCCGGCTAGAAAATTATGTCATCGGGACGGACAAGAAAAAGCGTCAGGGCTTTGTCATTTCCTTCGGCCCTGACGATCTGGAGGACATGGAAGCACCCTACGAAGATGCACTAGTAATTGCATCTGGACAAGGCCAGGTTAAACGTATCTTTGTGGATATAGGTATCTCTGTCAACATCCTGTACAAGGCGACTCTGGACCAGATGCAGGTCGACGAGGATGAGTTACATCCTGTCTCCACACCGCTCTTCGGCTTCACTGGATACAGAGTACAGCCGATGGGACAGATCTCCCTGTCTCTGTCGCTTAGGGATGACACGCAATAGAGAACATGGAGGACTTCTTTTATAATCGTGGATGCCCCATCGTCCTACAACGCCATCCTGGGGCGACCGACACTTAGCTTATTTCAGGATGTGGTCTCAATCTACCACGAGAAGATTATATTCTCGGTGGGGGAGCAGGTGGTTGAAGTCAAAGGAGACCAACTGACATCCCAGTGGTGCTACAGTGGGGAGGTCAGAACAGAAGCCCGCAAGAACCCGAGGACACATGAAGCACTACAAATCGACATGGCCAATTCCCGAGAAGAAGAAGGAGCTAAAGAGGAACGCAGGGAGGTTGAGTGCGAAGAAGTCCAAATTCATCCTCAGCAAGCTAGAGGAATCACAAGAATTGTTGTTGATCTTGTGCCAGAACTTAGAAGCCAACTGATTAGCTGCTTAATGGACCATCGAGATGTGTTTGCATGTGATACTGAAGAAATCAAGGGAGTCCCCCTTGTCTTGGCCACACATCGATTGTATATCACGCCGGGAGCCCGATCGGTGAAGCAGAGGTGAAGATACTTTGCATCAGAACAAGATAAGATAATCAGGGCGGAGATCGCAAAGTTGTTGAAGGTTAGGCATATCAGAGAGGTGCAATTCCCGCCCAGGCTGGCGAATGTTGTACTAGTCCCTAATGTTGGAGCAATCAGCCCTACAATGGTCCGGAGTGACCATAGGTTTTGATGTTTGGGCAAAGGGTTTAAGTTAGGTTTTCCCTTGTATTCTTATATGTGTATGTTGAGTGTGTAGGTTGTACAGGTTACACATATGGACTTGACTGGACGACCTCAGTACGGTGAAGGATGGCACGGAGGCAAGCTGGAGGCTTGCGTGCGCATCCGAGGGACCTTGGAGAGCAGGGACGATGAGCTGATGGGCGCAGACTTCAAGGCATACGTGAAGGGTGGCATGGAGGCAAACTGGAGGTTTGCGTGCACATCCGAGGGACAAGGGCCGAAGATGAAGAGGGCGCGAAGGCAACAGTCGAGGCTGCGGAGGAGGAGTCAGTCAAGTCGTGAGGATCGAGTGCTTTGTGAATGTACTCGGGAAAGGGTTCAGCTAGAGACCAGTCGACTGCCCTGGGGCAGTCGACTGGTAGGTGGCTGGTGAGCTGGCAAATTCGAACGTTGGGAGTGTCAACGGTCGAATTTGGCTGGCACCAGTCGACTGCCCTGGGGGCAGTCGACTGGTAGCGAGAAATCAACCCCGAGTCCTATTTAAAGAGGACGTCGTGGTGGCTGAGTTTCTTCTCGAAACTTGTCTTGGTTAAGGGCAAGTTAGTAGTCTTCGTGTCCAGAGCTTTGTTTGGTGTTGTGGTGAGGTTTCTCCACCCACAAGGAGCGACACGTGATAGCCGGAGGTTATCCGGGGTTTGATCCGCCGAAGGATTGTTGGATTAGTCACCCGACCGGGGTGAATACCAACTAAATCAGTTTGTTAGCGTTGTTTTGTTTGTTTTAGTATATTCCGCTGTGCTACTAACAACGCAGGAACAAGAGGGTTCGGAAAATCGCTATTCACCCCCCTTCTAGCGGACGACAACGATCTAACAGTTGGTATCAGAGCGAAGGACCGCTCTTGATCGGACTAACCGCCGAGGGAGCATACGCTAGAGGAAATGGAAGGTGAAGGCCCACTTGGGGACGAGATCTACACACCACCGGCCTACAACAGTGAAGATTTTGCATATTGGAAGGCGAGAATCGAGACGTGATTCGGAATGGATTGGGCATGTCGAATTGCGCTTGAAGAGCCCTTCGAAGTTCCAAAGGACAAGCACGGGAAGAAGCTTCGTCCTAGATATTGGGACAAAGAGCAACAAGAACAATTCTGGGCCAATGAGAAGGTAACAAATATTTTGGTTGATATATTACCTAACGACATCTTGAGTTGTGTAGGGTCATATCAAAGTGCATGTGAATTATGGAGCAAGGTGAAATAGTATCATGAGACTCCTACAAAAATTCAAGAGCCTAAGGAGAAAAACCCCGTGATTCAAGAAGAGGAAGAAGAAAGTGAAGAATTGTCAACCTCCTCAAGAGAAGAAGAGGAAGAGGTCTCCACCTCAAGGATTGAGGGGAGGAGAGATCCACTTCCATGCCGGATCAAGAGGAGGCATCCACATCATCAAAAGTTGAAGAAGTCTTAACCTCCACCAAAGCAAGGAACAAAGATCACATTATATGCTTTGGTTGCAATGAAAAGGGACACTACAAGGATAAGTGCCCAAAAGGTAAAAAGGAGGTACTCTCTAAACCCGGGTCCATTCGATTAAAATCTAACATGAATTGTAGGAATGGGGGAGCCCAAGAGAGAAAAATGAAGATTAGATGCTTCACATGTGGTGAGCTAGGGCACTACCACACCAAGTGCCCAAAGAAAGGTGAAATAAAGAAAATGGAGCATCTAAGAAGATGGGAAAAAGAAGAAAGAAGGAAGAGAAGAAGCTCACAACAAGGAAGGACTACAAGGGTAAGGGAGGTACCCTCTAACCCTAGTTTAAAAAGAAATTCGATTTCAAGTTCTTCTTTACATTTCAAAAATCATGTTAATTACCCACCCATGCATGCTAGAACTCATGAGAATTGTTTATTTGTGCATAGTCATGGATTTAAGTACAATGATAGGACTAAGGGTAACAAGGTAGATCATAACCCTAAGAAAAGCATGCATCATGATAGACCTAAGACTTGGGTACCTAAGGATCAAGACATTGACCCCAAGAAGGGGAGACAAATGCTTAAGAAAATGGATAGGTCTAGGAATGTCCAAAGTGGACATATGGAATCCAAGGTTAGAGGGCTAAAAAAGGAAAATCAAGCCTTAAGGGCAAGACTTGATACGTTAGAGAAGACCTTAGAAAGATTCAAGATTGGATCTAAAGGTCTAGACATGGTGTTGGGTAGCATCAAACCCAACTATGATAGGTCGGGTTTGGGCTATCAATCCAAGACCTCCAAGGGCAATGGAAAGAAGGATGCTGGGAAAGCATACAATCTTAGTAAGGAGGGAAAGTCTAAGGATGGCAAGGGGATGCCATCCAAGGGTAAAAAAGGTGACCTAACCAAGGACAAGGTGTCCAAGGTTAAAAAGGTCAATTTTGTAGGCCAAGAGTCACCGGTGGCACACCGGTGTGGCCTAGTGTGGATCGAGTCACCTAGGGAGGTGGCTAAGGCTAAGAGCTCAAGGGGGAGCTCTAGGAGCCTTTGGGGTCCATGGTAAATGGATCTCAAAAGTTTCTCCCTTAGGAAATTAGGTGAAATGTGTCACAAAGGGTTGGGAGACTTGGGTAAGTCTTAATCCTAGATTTTGGCACATCAAAAGGAGAATTTAGGGAGAAAAGGTGAAAAAGGAGCTATAATTCACAAAATTAAGGTTTAATGGTGGAATACCATGTATTTCAGTGGTAGAAAAGAATTGTGATCAAGGAGAAGTGGATGCATTGAAGAGAAGTGAGAATTAACACTTTTAGGACGAGCTCATTTGATACTTTTTAGAAGAACTAGGATTTCATGCCAATCTTGGGATTTGGAGTACATTTATTTAGAAACATATTTTTCCCAAGCAGATATTGGCTTCACAAATCTTCCCACGAAATTTCATAATTTTTGGAGATTTGTAAAATTTTTAGGCATTTTTGAATTTCGGCCTGAAAACCTGAAAATCAGGTATCAGTCGACTGCCCTGGGGGCAGTCGACTGGTCCGAGCCAAAATGCACACTGTATGTTTTTGCAGTCAACTGCCATTTGGGCAGTCGACTGATCAGTGAGCGCAGAGTGTTAATAAGTGATTTCTGAAGGGTTTTTCAGAAACACTTGGAATTATGGATAAACCTTAGAGTTGAGAACAATTCCTTATGTGAATTTGAAAGGGTTAGAAAAAGCAAACACAAGGAATAATGACTTGATTTCAAAATGCCAAATCTTTTAAGGAATTTAGATGTGTACCAAAAGTCAAATACACTTGATATTTTCATGATATCATATTTTTCTAGGATTGGGTATATCCTAGCAAGTGTGCTTGCAAACTTTAGAGTTTTTAGACTTTTGTTGAGTTCTTTTGCACTAGGGAAAGGTTGCTTGGGAGCAAGCCTTAATGGTGTCAAAGGGGAAAGAACTCGGGTGTTGGGTTGGGAAGACTCAACTGGTGTTAGGAGGTTAAGTTGGGTAGAACTTAGCCTTCAAAAATGAAAATTGGGAGAAGGCATGGGTAAAGGGGGAGGTTCCTCCTATTGCTTGATTTTCATTTGAAATTTTTGGGTTTTGTGTCAAATTGGGAATGGTGATAGATACATGGGTAGATGTATTTTTTCCAAGTAGGTATGGGTACCACAAGTTCTCCACGAAATTTGGGAAATTTTGGAGATTTGTGGAATTTCTGGCACGTTTCTGAATTCGGCCAGAAAACTGAAATCAGAGTATCAGTCGACTGCCCTGGGGCAGTCGACTGGTCAGGGCTGGTGTGGGTATCCAGCAGTTGATTTGGTCCAAATGATAAGAAACAGTGTACGGGGATCAGTATACTGTGTTTAGGATCATTGGTGATTAAAAGAACCAATAATTGGGATATTATTGGGGTCTTTTTGATGTATGGCAAAGGGGGAGAAATGTTGGGTTTAAGTTGGGAAACCAAACATTCCTTTGCTAAAAAACCTAGGTTTTAGGGTGAGCTGAGATTAAGGGGGAGCATGGTTGCTCCATTCTTGGCGTAAGGGGAACCTTGGAGAGGTTCTTAATAAGCCTTTGTAAGTCCAGTGTAAGTGGGAGCTTGGGAGAAGCTTTAAAAAACCCGGTTTGGTAGAAAATCCTAACTTGGAGGGTTAGGTGTGAAAATCCTAGCTTGGAGGGCTAGGTGTAAAATTCCTTACTTGGAGGGTTAGGTGTGGGATGCCTTGGGATAGGATCCAGTTATGCATTGCATATGCATTCATTTAGCATTGTTTTTGCTATTTACTACTATCTTGCTTTCCTAACTTAAATGGATTGCCAAACATCAAAAAGGGGGAGATTGTTGGAGCAATCAGCCCTACAATGGGCCGGAGTGACCATAGGTTTTGATGTTTGGGCAAAGGGTTTAAGTTATGTTTTCCCTTGTATTCTTATATGTGTATGTTGAGTGTGCAGGTTGTACAGGTTACACATATGGACTTGACTGGACGGCCTCACTACGGTGAAGGATGGCATGGAGGCAAGCTGGAGGCTTGCGTGCGCATCCGAGGGACCTTGGAGAGCAGGGACGATGAGCTGATGGGCGCGGACTTCAAGGCATACGTGAAGGGTGGCATGGAGGCAAACTGGAGGTTTGCGTGCGCATCCGAGGGACAAGGGCCGAAGATGAAGAGGGCGCGAAGGCAACAGTCGAGGCTGCGGAGGAGGAGTCAGTCGAGTCGTGAGGATCGAGTGCTGTGTGAATGTACTCGGGAAAGGGTTCAGCTTGGGGGCAGTCGACTGGTAGGTGGCTGGTGAGCTGGTAAATTCGAACGTTGGGAGTGTCAACGGTCGAATTTGGCTGGCACCAGTCGACTGCCCTGGGGGCAGTCGACTGGTAGCGAGAAATCAGCCCCGAGTCCTATTTAAAGAGGACGTCGTGGTGGCTGAGTTTCTTGACGAAACTTGTCTTGGTTAAGGGCAAGTTAGTAGTCTTCGCGTCCAGAGCTTTGTTTGGTGTTGTGGTGAGGTTTCTCCACCCACAAGGAGCGACACGTGATAGCCGGAGGTTATCCGGGGTTTGATCCGCCGAAGGATTGTTGGATTAGTCACCCGACCGGGGTGGATACCAACTAAATCAGGTGGTTAGCGTTGTTTTGTTTGTTTTTGTATATTCCGCTGTGCTACTAACAACGCAGGAACAAGGGGGTTCGGAAATCGCTATTCACCCCCCTTCTAGCAGACGGCAACGATCTAACACCTAAGCTCGGGGATAAATGACGGGTCTGTATTGATTTCCGTGATTTAAATAAAGCCTGCCCTAAAGATTGTTACCCTTTGCCTCGCATTGATCAGCTGATAGATTCGACTTCCGGCTGTGAATTTATTTCAATATTTGATGCATATTAGGGATACCACCAGGTTCCCTTTGCTCGAGAAGACCAAGAGAAGGTCAGTTTCGTGATGGCAGATGACACTTACTGCTATAATGTCATGTCGTTCGGGATGCGCAATGCAGGGGCTACCTATCAACGAATGATAGTTAAGGTCTTCCTCCACCAGATCGGGAGGAACATTGAAGTATATGTAGATGATATCCTGGTCAAGACGGAGAAGGAGAAGAACATGATAACCGACCTAGAGGAAACATTCGCCACCTTGAGGGCCAACAGACTGAAACTAAACCCCGCTAAATGTTTGTTTGGGGTGAAGAGTGGTTGATTCCTCGGGTACATGGTGACGAAAAGGGGAATTGAGTCTAATTCGGAGAAAGTGCAAGTCATTCTCAACATGTCATCCCCTCGCAATTTTAAAGACGTACATCGGCTAAATGACATAATTACAGTTCTGTCCCGGTTTATCTCCAAATCTGTTGACAGAACTTTGCCATTCTTCAAAATCCTGAAGAAAGTTGTCAAATTCAATTGAGATGATCAACGCGAGAAGGTTTTTACAAATTTAAATGCATATCTCTCTGAACTTCCTATTCTATATAAGCCGCTGGAGGGAGAAACGTTATTTGTCTACCTGTTCGCAACTAAACAAGTCGTGGGTTCTACGCTTATTCGGGAAGAAGGTGCTACTCAGTATCCCATCTATTTCTTTGGGCACCTCCTGAAAGACGCAGAAACTCGATATACTACCCTGAAGAAGCTTGCCTATGCTTTAGTACTGATGACCCGAACATTGAGACCGTATTTTTTGGCGCATCCCATTGTGGTGCTCACTAATAGTCCATCGGGTGCATTCTCACAAATCCAGAGGTCTCGGGACAACTGATCAAGTGGACGGCAGAGTTGAGTGAGTATGAGATTGAGTACCACCCCCGTACTGCTCGAGACTATTCTAGGCCTGAAGTTGATGACGTATGGAAAATTTATATTGATAGCTCCTCCAACAACAAGCATAGTGGGGTCGAAGTTCTGATGATTTTTCACAGAAGAGATGTACTACAACTATCTATCCAACTCAACTTCCGAGCCACCAATAATGAAGCCGAATATGAGACGATCCTAGTGGGGCTCCAAGATGCCAAGCAAGTGGGAGCCGCTTGAGTTATCTTGCACTCGGATTCTCAGCTCAAAGCTCAGCAGCTAAAAGGAGAGTTCGAAGTTAAGAATGAGAGTCTGCAGAGATATGTAACCATATATGAATAACTGAAATCTTCTGTCACTGAAGTTGTTCCGCAGAAAATAGCCCGAGCTGATAATGTCAAGACAGATGAGCTAGCCAAATTGGCTAACTCCATTACATTATAAACGCGGGAGGAGCTCAGCACTTCCGAAGGAGTCGTGACCCAGATCGAAGAGGAAGCTGCTGACACTGTATTATCTGACTGGAAAAAACCCTATATGAAATTCTTACATAGTGGAGCCGTGCCAACGGGAGTTCTTACTTCGTAAATTTTATTTTTCCAATTTCTTTGGTTTAACACTTTAGCTTTGGGATACAAGAACTTTGACTCTTCGCAAAACTTATGTGACAAAATGTCCAGATGTCCAATGAATGCTTGTCCAATATCTCCACTTTTGATCATGTAAGCAACTATTTAGTATAAAATATTTTCGGCTGGTTTACCTTCTAATTTGATTGATTCTCTTTGCCAATTTTCATTAGATGAAAGCAATCAAGCAGGAAGGAAATGTGAAATTAAAGCTATCTATTTTACATAAATAGAGTCATTGTAAGATAAAAACTCTTCTTACAACTAAAAAAATTTTCTTATCTCGTTTTCGGAAACAAAATTTTATAGATTAAAATAATTATTACTTAGGATGATGGAAGGAATAACTGAGTTGAAATAAAAGGGTATCACTATTTTATCAAAATTTGTATTCTAGTTAATTATTTGAAGTGACGTTAATAATATTATTTTAAAAATTCATCATGAATTTAATTATACATACAAATCAAACATGTATTTAAATTTTTACATGTACTTTCTTTTAATTATTGATAAAGAATAATCCTAAATTTATCATAAATATGATAAATGCAAACTTAAAAAAAAAAATACTCGGAAGATAAAATTTTATGATGGATAAAGTAAAAATTTCTTTTTAGAAAAAGTAATGCTCGGGAGATAAAATTAAGGCATAAATTATAGTTTCGCCCAGGATTTTTAGACGATGAGGACTGGCTCTAATTTTCGTAGTCCGTTATCCAATTATTTACTCGATTAAAAAAAAATTTTTCCATCTCCTCTATCATTCGAGTGAGATATTGAATTATACATGAAATTTGGAGGAAATTACAATAGCAAATCTAAAATCTTATGGAATTGAGCTTTCATATTCTCTCTATTAAAAAAAATCGTTCTATGTTCATATATCATATTCAATGTGAGATAATTCTCATTGGAGATTGAACGGGCAAATTTAAATATATCATTGGGGTAATTTTAAAAACGATGAATTTGATTTTTTTTTTAAATTACTTTAAAAGCACATTAAACATTTATATTTACAAAAAAAAAGGAGCACTTCTTTTACAAATTACCTTTTCTAGGCGGTGGTTGCCATGGATCTAGTGGTAATTTTTTATTTCAAGATCGTAGTATGTCATTGTGATGGCCAGTTGTTGCAGCCACCAGTAACAGTTTTGTATCAACTATGAATTTTTATTATTTTATATTCCTTTAAGAAAAAATAGTTAGGAAGAAATATATATGTTTAGATAAATACAAAAGTTAAAATTACTATTTAGTTATTTTCAAAAATAAGTATGATCTTTGGTAAATTATTAAATATATTTTGATAATATATCATTATATAGATTGGAACTCTTAATTTCAAATCTAATTCGCTTATCGCTAGCTAAATCAAATAATTATTAGTAAGAAAGAATAAAGATATTGTGTTTTGTATCTAGTAGATGAGTATTGAGAGGGACAAACGGCAAGCGAGATCAATGAGACAATTGCATTACAAAATTAGCAGTTAGCTTTTGCAAATAACCTCTGAAGTTCGAAAAAATTATACTCCATACGATGGAATTTTGATTAAATTGTTTTTAACTCAGTTGTGAACCAGCCTTCATATAGATTCTTGGTGATTTGTACTGTGTATTACACATTGAACAAAACCTAAATTGTTTCTCGATTTATGATGATCGATAAAAAAAATTTTAGTTGGGCCGGACTAATTATTTTCATAATTAAATAGATCGTAAAATCTGAATATTTAGATTAAAAAATAAACAAAATTGATTCAAAAAATGATTTGAACTCCTTACACATGTCCCTTCACCTTCACTGAATCCACACATCTCAATCCATTTAGGCATTTAGGCTGCGTTTGGTAGGGTGTAATCCATCCTATAATGTAATCGAGATTACATTACAAGTTGGATTCCTTTGTTTGGAATCACTTTAAGACTGTAATGTAATGTAATCTCGATTACAAAAGAGGTTGACGATTTGTAATCTGGATTACAAACAAAACTCCTATCTGGATTACATTACAGTTTGAATCTCGTCGGACTGCGACAGTCGTCGGTAGCTGCCTCGACTGCCGGCGACCACTGCCGCCCCGCCGACGACCACCGCCGCCCGCCGCGACCACCGCCGCACCGGCGATCGCCGCCACCGCGATCGCCGCCGCCGCCGGGCCGGCGACCACCACAGCGGGCGCCGACGACCATCGCCGGCGATTGTCGCCGGCCGCCCGATCGCGTCGTCGGCGGTCGCGGCGTTCGCCGCAGTCGGCGGCGTTCGCGACCGGTCAATGGTCACCGGCCGCTCGGCGACGGTCGTCGGTCGTCAATCTTGATTACATTACAGGATGGATTGCCCTCACCAAACAAAAGAATCTAACTTGTAATGGTTATTAAAGATTACATACAACTTATTACCAAACATAACAATGTAATCAAGATTACATTACATTACATTACAAACTTGATTACATTACAGACCGAATTATATTACTCCCTACTAAACGTAGCCTTATAATTTTAATTCTGTATCAGAAGGCCACAAAAAACACTGTAATTTAGTTGTAGTGCAGTATTATTGATGAACACATTAGAATATATGAAGGTATAGCCATTTAGTAAGTAAATCATAAAAGATTTAAGCGAGGAAATAGATAAAATGTTTATTTATTTATTTAAGACATAATAAAATTAGAGCGACTTCGCCGGAGTTGGCATCAGCACGAGCCGCTGCTTCTTACTAGCAACCAACCCAAACACCTCGCTCATGTCTAGATCCTCCCTTCTCACTCCCGCCGGCAATGCCCAGTCGAAGCCATGTAATAGATTGGCCAGTGTAAGCCACATAACCGACTCTGCCATCGAGATCCCGGGACACATCCTCCGGCCGCTGCCGAATGGCACCAGCTCCAAGCACTGACCCAGGTAGTCGACAGAGTTGCCCTCGAACCGCTCCTGACGGAACTCCTCTGGCTTATCCCATGCATCAGCATCCCGCCCGATGCTCCACGCGTTGATGTAGATTCTAGTGCCGGCGGCGACGTCGTAGCCACCGACCTTGCAGTGCTGCTGGCACTCGTGGGGCAACAACAGGGGGCTGGCAGGGTGCAGTCGGAGGGTCTCCTTGACGACGGCGTGCAGGTAGCTGAGCCGTTGGAGGTCCCCTTCGTCGACGTAGCTTTTTCCTGCTGCCACACGGCGGACTTCCTCCTGGGCTCTAGCGAGCGCTCGAGGAGTCCTCACTAGCTCCGTCATGGCCCATTCCATTGTCGTCGCCATTGAGTCCGTTGCGCCGAACATCCAGTCCTGTTAAAGATTGGGATTGATCAAGAGGAAATTAATCATTTTAGATCAACAAAATCTCTAGATCAAAGTTTTAAGATTCCGTAATTCCCTAAAATTTGGATGGTACATGGGATTTAGCAGGAGAAGAGCTTTGACCCCTTTCCCTCGTGAGCCCGCCGCCGTTGTTACTCTGTTCTTCTCTGAGTAAGCGCACCAGAACACTGGCATAGGTGCCGTCGTCGTCACCGCCGGCGCGATCCCGCTCTTGAATTTCCCTTTCGAACAAGTTGTCCCACTCCTTGAAGTTCCTCTCCGGCCTCCCATTCACTCCCGTGACGGCGTTGAGCCAGCGGTGCGCCCACGGGAAGAAGTCCCCGGCAACGAACCCCCCAAGAGCTCCGCCGTCAGAGATATCATGCCCCCTATCTCGCTCCCCCCACCCCCCCCCCGCCCCTATCTGCTCCTCGAACACCCGGCCCGGCAACCTAAAGCTCACCAAACAGATCAGATTCTTGCCGAGGTCGGCCGGCGCGGCCGGAAGCGGACGGCGGCGGCCACGGTGCGCACCTCCTCCTTCTCGTGGCGGAGAGGCCTCCGATCTGGCGCGGGGAGAGGAAGTGGACGACCAAGAGCCGGCGCGCACTGGCCCAGCGGGGGGAGTAAGGGGGAGAGAGCGACTTCGAGGCCGCCGTAGGAAAGCGGCGCCAGGTCGTGAGGTTGGGGCGGGAGCAGAGGCGAGGTCGTTGGTCTTGAAGATGTCGCGGGCGAGGGCTGGGGAGGAGACTACGAGGCGGTGACGCTCCCGAGCCGGAGGCGGAGGAGTGGGCCGTAGGCAAGGGAGAGTTGGTGGAGGGAGCGGTGGGGGAGGCCGCCGATCTGGTGGAGGTTGCCGATGATTGGGAGGCCCGGTGGGCCAGGTGGGAGTCGGAGGCTGCTGGATTCCTGGTTGACCTTCTGGCGGCGGGAGGTAGAAGAGCAGCAAGAACGTGAAGGAGATGAGTAGGAGCGCCGTGAAGAAGGTGGAGGTTGCATGTGCATGGAATTGGAGGTTGGCCGACAACATTGTCGATTACCTTTCCAATTTACTCCTCTTCTTCTTCTTCTCCTTCCCTCTCTTTAAATAATTCCTGTATAAGTCGCACTCCGAATTTATTTGATAGATATGAATTAGATATAAAATCAATTTTGAATAATTATTTTAACGTTTAATTTATTTTAAATTCGACTTATGCAACTGAGTTACTTTTTTTAATAAATTTAAATATCCATAGAATTTAATTTGTAAACACATTTCTTTCTTAAAATCATTAAAAAAATAAAATTAATAGTTAATACAAATTTACTACTGGTGGCGACGATTGATCTATTATTATTATTATTAT
>JAGFNQ010000397.1:0-249494 GCA_024364735.1 Boesenbergia rotunda
TAAATAAATGAGTACTAACATAAATATCTTAAATATGCATAAATAACAATTTGCATGAGACTAATTTAAAAGAGTTTGAACTGCATAAGTATAAACAACTATAGCTTAATTGGCTGAAGGAAGCCCAAAGTAGGTCAACATGTAATCCTTAAAAAGAGTATTCTTTTTTTTAGTTTAATTTATTCAAATCTCAAGTTTTGATCTTCTCTTGACTTCTTCTCTGATCTTTTAAGAGTTTCAAGAAGTTGCAAAAGTTTCATTAGACAATTAAATTTACAGTGCTACTATTTTTTAGATGAAGGTTATTGTAATTTTTGTAAGCCTATTTTTACAAAGTACATGAGTGAGGCAAATTATTGTAGAACTAAGCATCCTAGAACCACCAGTGGAGATTTAGCTTGTACCATATTCTTTGTTGAAGTCAACTCGAACCCCCAAAGTTATGAATAAGTCATACCAATAGTTGACCCTATCAAACCAAACCTCCTTGTGATTTTTAAGGCTTGCATCATACTTGCACTCACGTATCCCACAAACACTATGTAACATACCAAATGAGGTCTTCATGACAAATTACATTTGAAGAAATGTTTTCTGGAAATTACGCTTATGTACTTGTTAAAGTATCACCATGTCTATGATCATCAGGTCACATACTGTTTTGATATAGCTGAAACATGATTTATATTGGTTATATCACGAAGTCAATGTTCTATTTATAAATCACTATGGCCATGGAACTTTCAATAACATTGTTTTGCTTTTCATGATCATCTTCCATCTGGTTTGATCTATCACTAAATTAGTATTAGAAATGTAAATAGAAAAAGAGGTGGAAAGGAAGACGGAGACTTCTTTGTATATGAATTAGTCTCATATTAAGAGTTTCATGGCACTATTATTAGTTTATATTGTTACACAAACATGTATAATGTGAATAAATATATAGAGAAAGACTCTCTCTTATGCGTGGGTGCACAAGGATGCAAATCTAGGGTCTGAATTGTATTGAATCAAGTTGACTTGTATACGAGCACGATCTACGTAGGTCGAATATCGAATCTGTTGGAGTAAGATTTGGCAGGTGGAATAACTAATATTTTTCCATACTGATGTATTAATCAATGATTAATGAAGAATCTGTAATCGATCACTATTGATGATCAAGCAATTAGAGGTAATGAAGTAGTAAAGATTTTGTTCCACTATCGTTCTCTCAAATCTTCTCTCCATCATGCATTACCGCCAGGTGGTTTGCTCGTTATAGCAATCAGATATTTTTTAGTTCGCCACGAACAACCAGTGTTGAATTGTGTACATGGTTCTGCCGATGTATCTTAAGAAACAGACGACCCGATAGAACCTCGAAGCATAGGCAGAGGTGAGATGAATCTATTTCAAGAAAATTGTATTGAGTGCAGGTCTTGGCATCTCCTTTGACGATCGAGTCCCGGCTCAGCGACTCTGCTTCCCAATTGAGGGGAGCACTCGGAGTCTTTACTTCCCGACTGAAGGAACCACTTAGTGGCTTCCTTTCCCGACTCGACAACTTTCATCCACTCGAGCGATTACCATCCTGACTCGGTTGCACTCAGCATCCACTAGGACGACTTACGTCTCGACTTGGCACTAGGAGCATTCGGTCGACTCGACTTGTCACTCGAACTCGATTAGGACTCGGACTTGGCAATGCGAAGCAACCATCTTCTAGACAGCCTGAGATTATCTGCTTAGGTCATCTCAACAGATAAGTTGAAATTGATTTTGTGTAATTTTAATTCATCTAAAATTCTTCAATATCTTCGACAGATTGTTGAACAATTAGAACTAATATGTTATTTGGATTTTTTTTTATAATCTACTAATTATATAGAATGTAGGATCAAACTTCACGCTATAGGAGGGTGATTAATGTTATGAATTTAAAAATGAGTAGATAATAAATAAAAGCAGTTGAATTAATCAGAGTAGCATAGAAGAAATAAAAATTACTTAGACTAATTCAATCAAATAAGACAAGAAAATATAAGCATGCAATAGATTTAGCTAACAGTTAACCATACAAGTAATTAATCAATCAACCCAAAATATAGACACACGCAATAATTATAAAATATGATTCTTATTTCTAATTTATCCTTTCCAGAAAGCCTCTGGAGATGAGAAAATCTTATAGAAAAAAAATCTTAAAAGATAAGCACAATAAAACAAATATGGTAATACTACAATAAATGAAGTTATTACTCTTAGTGTTATCGATCAGAAATGAAGTCCAAGTTATAGCGTGTTGTAGCACAGAAGACGATAAAGCACTAGAGAATGAGCATAAATGAAGAGGTTGATAGTGAATTGGTGATTTTCAAGGTCTCCTCAAAACTCTTTATATAGTACTCCTTCGGTCGCCTATATCAGTGTTGATGTGACTACACTGTTATCAGTTAGATAATGATGACGAAGCTTTCCGGACAATTGGAGACCTTCTGATTGACTTATCTTGATCCGACTCGCTCGAATTGCTAATAACGTCATCTCCCGCTCGTCTGGAAGCTGCTCCGGTCGCTATATCCTCTGGTCGCCTGGATTATATACGGTCACCTAGACCCTCCGCAATGCTTTCATCGAGAGTTATCACCATCCAGCCACCATCGGACTCCCTTCGGTTTCCTGGAATCATTGAACGTTGCTTCCCTTGTTACATGTAATGAGTACAATACAAAGTGTATGTAAGTACCCCAGGTTGGTTTTGATGTGATTAACTAAGTCAAGTTAGGTCATAGTATATTTTGATCCCTGTGTCTAAGTGTGTAGGAGCTTAGGATCGCAGAAAGTCGAATGAATGACACAACATACTAGAAGAATGACACGGGAAAGGGAGCCAACGAGCTCGGTGCATCCGAGAGATGCGAAGATTACGAAAGAGTACACTAGTGGACGAGAAGGCGTACGCAGCGTCCGAGGACAAGAAGTCTGGGAGGAAGCTCGTTCGAGATGAAGGCCAAAGTCGGGTTCGAGTGAGCTTAACTCTGGTTGGTAAGAAATCACCCAAGTGGAAGAAGGATGAAAAAGTCAATGTGGATGTTGACTTTGACAATTTGGTGAATTGAGGCGCCTCAGCTGAAAGTTTCAGCTTTGCACAAAAGTTGAACCCGAGGCACCTTAGATCAGAACTGATGCGCCTCAGGTTGGAACTGAGGTGCCTTAGAAAAGAGCTTATCCACAAGTTACCGTTGGCACCTGTGGATAAAACTTTATTCATCTGAGACGCTTCAGGTCCACGTCAGCACAATGGTAATGTTGAGTTTCGGGCTATAAATTACCCCCAAAAGCTAGGATAAAAAATCAACTACTGTACTTAATTTTCCTAGTTTTTTTTTGTGTTGTTCAAAGTCTGTAAGAGGCTACTCCGCCTACAATGAAGGAGCTTTTAATTAGTGGAGCTTTTCAATGCCTTGGATTACCAACCACCATGGTTGCAACTAAGTAACTTTATGTCTCTTACTAGTTCCTTTCATTTGTTTATGTTTTTAATTAATTGTTGAAAACTAACTTTTATCTTTGCACAAATCAGCAAAAGATTTAGTTCTAACTTGTAAGGCAATTCACCCCCTCTTATCGGTCTGCAACGGTCCTACAAGTGGTATCAGAGTCAATTAGCTTTTGAAGGACTAACTGCCAGATAAAGCAAGAGAAATAATCGGAACCAACATTCACCCACAGAAATTCGAAGGAGGCTTCGCCATTTGGAAGAAGAAAATTGAGGTATTATTTCGTACTGATTTTGAAATTTTACTAACTATCAAATATGATTTTGAATTTCCCAAAGATGAAACCAGAGATGAAAAGGAGGAGCATCTATGGAACAAGAAGGAGCAAGCCAAATCAATAGCCTACGGAAAGGCTGAATTCCACTTACTGAAGGTTCTACCACCTCAAGAAGACAATCGCATCGGCAGCTACTATTCCATAAAAGAGCTCTGGGAGAGGTTCCTAGAACATCACGAAGGTATGTTAGAAGTCAAGTTAGCAAGAAGAGATTTCATCCGGAATTAGCTAACAAATCTCCGAATGAAGGAAGACAAAATCGTAGCCGAGCTTCATTCAAAGATCAAGGAATTGATCTCAGGACTCACTAACCTCAGCGAATCGGTAACAAATCACAACTCAATCCGATCTGCTCTCAATGCATTCCCAAGAACCCAGGAGTGGACTTCAATAGTAGATGCCTACTATATCTCGAAGAACTTGGAGGTAAGTACCCTTGAAGAATTGTTTTTCACTTTTGAATTACATGAATGAAGGTGTATAGGAAATAAAAATAAGACGGACAACATTGCCCTAAATGCGAGGAGGACCATATTTGGAGTCTTCGGCTGACGATGAAGAAACAATATTCATGGTAAGAAAGTTAAACAAGATATTTAGATCTAACAAGTTTTCTAATATGCAGAGTAAGAAACGTTCTCTGAGAAAGAGACAAGTTAGAAGCTACCACTGTGACGAAGAATGTCACATCAAGAATCAATGTCTGAAGCTGAAGAACAAGAAGAAAAAAGACAAGCCCAAGCATAAAAACCTGAGAGCGACATGGGACAACTCTTCTTCGGATGAATATGAAATCAAAGCCTACGCTGGACTTGCACTTATGGCAAGTCATCAAGAGGACGACAAAGAAATCACCTCCGACATGCGCATCGATGAAGGGGGAGATTCAACAGAAGAAAGCAACAGTGAAGGAGGAGAGTCAAGTTTCAGATATGACAAAATGGTAAATGAGGTATGCAATCTTCCTCCAGATAAACTATTTTTTGGTATAAAATCTCTGCTTAGATCTCTATGCAAATTTAGAACGAAAAATATAGACTTGAAAAATCAATTAGCTCGCTCATGTCCATTAGAAATGTACGATTCAGTAAAATATGAAAAAATGAAAGATTAAAGGTACAAATAGATAAATTAGAAAATAACTATGTATGTGCTAATTCAAATTTCTTTTCTAAAAAGAACTTTTATATTGGAGGTCTTAATTGGTATATTAGGAACCATAGGGGCCAAATTACAAAAGTGCCTAGGAGCTACATTCCACCAAAGTTCCTGATTAACCCTGCAGATAATAACTTATTTTTGGTTCCTAAATCGATATTGAATTGTTAAAGTTTTCTTTGTATCAATTAAATTTTTTTAAAAAATTTAAATTGATTGTAATCTTCGGAATCAATTCATTTTCAATGATGCACGAAGACTTTATCTACTTACTGGAATTTTTTGAAATTTTTTAGTATTTTCGATGAATTTTTATGAATTTCTTTTCAAAAATTGAATTTTTTTTTAAATAGATAGAAAAGTTTTTTTTTGAAATCATTGATAAATACTATTGAGATCATTGATTTTCCACTTTGTCTACAATTTTTGAAAATTTTCTAAAGGTAAAATTATTTTTATACGAAAATTATATTTTTAAATTGATAAATACTTAGAAAATTTTTAAATTTTTTTCTAACATATGTACATTAGTATTCTGGACATTAAGCAAAATTGTCAGGTTTCTTCATGGATTCTTGTATAATTTTTTTTAGTACCTCTTAAAATTTATTTTTTTCTATGAATATGTATTTTATCTTTTTTTTTATGTGATCTAAAGGGGAGAGTGATGAAGATTAAGTTAAGAGGGAGGTTAACTTGGAATTTATTTTTCTTATTTTTTATGCTTCATTACATTATTAGTTTTCGTATTACTATGTTATTTTCTTGTTTGGTTAACTCTAACTTAACTCGGTTGATGCACATCAAAAAGAGTGAGATTATAAATATCCTGGGTTGGCTTTGATACGATCACCAAGTCAAGTTAGGTCCTGGTGTATTTTGATCCCTGTGTTTAAGTGTGTAGGAGCTTAGGAGCGTAGAAAGTCGAATAAAAGATGCAGCAAGCGAGAAAGAAGACACTGTTGGTGTAGTTTGCACTAATAGTCAAACTCAGATTTTGATGAAAAACAAATAAGTTAAAGTTAGATTTGTTGTTATCTAACCTTGTTACTAAGTGTGCATGATTGAAAGGCCTAGAACCTGACACCGGGCTGAAGTCTAGGGTAGTGGAGTCCTGGCAAGAAGTCCAAGTTGGTAGAGTCTTAGCAAAAGTCCAATTGGGTCCGAGAGGCTGGCAGCTAGCTGAAGTCCAGAGTGGTTGAGTCCTGACAAAAGTCCAAGTTGGTAGAGGATTGACAAAAGTTCTGGTAGATTAAGGAGCTGAGTACATCTGCACAAGGTATGTAAGGTAAGTCACTGGAGGAGCGAAATCCGGTGAGGATGAGTCCCAGTTAGGGACTTTAGGCGCGGCCAAGCATAGAACCATTTTGGATTTCTAAGTTGAAGCCTCTGACTAGATCTTAGTTTTAGGAATACAGGGTCTATTTAAAACTCATTAAATTTAGTCCATGCTATGTATTTACTAACCTTGTTTTGCAAGGTATATTTATTTTTGGACTAACTTAATTTTGCAGAGGTGTTTTTGCAAAAGTTTCCTCGGATGAACAGTAGCTGAGATATCTCAGTTTGGACTGGAGGCGCCTCAAGTGGATGAGAGCCTCTCAAGAAGTTTGTACTAAAGATAAAGTTTCAGTAAGCTGAGGTGCCTCAGTTCTGATCCGAGGCGCCTTAGTTAGTAACTGAGGCCCCTCACTTAGGATCTGAGGTGCTTTCCAAAAGATCAGCAGCGAGAGCGATAGCTTTGGATTAGGATCAGATTTTCCTAATCTGAGGCACCTTAGGTGGGAACTGAGGCGCCTCAGATGCCCTTTATAAGGGTGTCTTGACCGAGAGCTAACAGTATCAATTGCTTCTACGACAATCAAGCTCACGTGCTCATTCAACGACTTTCTCATCTTCCTGCTGCGGTTCCACTTCGACAAGACTATGTCCGACCGCTACCGGATGATCTACGCTAACACACGAACTAATCGAGATCCTACTTGAGTGTTGGTAATGAGTTTATTTTCTTGTATCTAATTTATATCAAATAGGAAGTGTAGGGTTGTTACACTTTCAATTTATTTCCTGTACTCGATCACTCTATCGGGAGTTTACCGATAGAGGGTTTTTTGTGGATTGTCCATCGGAAAAGTTCAAGAGACCTGGGCCTTCGAGTAGGAGTCATCGAAAACTTCGAATGAAGTAAAAAACGACTTGTGTTCAGATTTTTTATTTTTCGCTTTTACTTTCACTGCACACTCACTCTCTCTCTATTTCAAAAAGGGAAACATTTTTTTTAAAGTCATGCGATTCATCCTCCTCTCACGTGCAATGGTCCGACAAGTAGTATCAGAGCAAAGTTCGCTCTGAGTCGGTGCAACCACCGTAAGAGCCATGGGTTTTCTATCAGTTTTTAGTTGTTTGTACACAGTTTAAGTTTGGTATTATTACCAATCCTTAGACATTATTTTTTTTTTCATTCGGATTTACTCGAAGTTGGTGCAACACCATTCGAGTCGATTTTATCATTTACTACCTCTCACATTATTAATCCAAGACCTAGTCTTGGCAATTTTGTTTCCTTCTATTTATTGCGTGACAGTATCTGATGACCCAAGGTGAAGGCTACAACACAGCTCATCCTCTGATGTTCAGTGGGGAGGATTTTGTTGATGCAGTCTGGCCCGATTATTGTTTTGGTGTTTGACAATGATTTAAGTTTGGTTGAGCGAATTTGGGTTAAAGTCCTGGTCGGGAACTGGGCATGAAACCCTGGTGAGTGAAGCCAGGTCCTAGCTTGTGAAGCTAGGTTGAAATCCCGGTGAGTGAAGCCGGGTCCTGGTGAGTGAAGCCAGGTGATGGAAATCCCGGTGAGTGAAGCCGGGTCCTGGTGAGTGAAGCCAGGTGTTGAAATCCCGGTGAGTGAAGTCGGGTCTTGGTGAGTGAAGTCAGGTGTTGAAAAGTCCTAATTCGGAAGAGGTGGGTGAAAAATCCTAGCTTGGAGGGCTAGGTGAAAAGTCCTAGCTTGGAGGGCTAGGTGAAAAGTCCTAACTTGGAGGGTTAGGTGAAAAGTCCCATCTTGGAGAGTTAGGTGAAAAAGTCCTGGCTTGGAGGGTCAGGTGCCTAGCTTGGAGGGCTAGGTTGGATGAAGGTCTAACTCGGAGGGGTTGGGTGAAAAGTCCTAGCTTGGAGGGCTAGGTGAAAAGTCCTAACTTGGAGGGTTAGGTGCAAATTCCCAACTTAGAGAGTTATATTGAAAAATCCTTAGCTTGGAGGGCTAAGGTGAATGAAATCCTAGCTTGGAAGGCTAGGTCTGCGTCCATGGATCGGTCTGGTGACCGATCAGGGAGTTGGCACGCTGCTCCTTCGTGGATCGGTCTGGTGACCGATCCAGCGATGTCTGATCGGTCTGGTGACTGATCAGGGAGTGTATGTTTCACTCACTGCACAACTCCTGATCGGTCTGGTGACCGATCAGGGAGCGAACAATGAGTTAAGTTCCCCTGCTGATCTGCTCCTGATCGGTATGGTGACCGATCAGGGATACTGCTCAGATCGGTCTAGTGAACGATCATTTGTCGCAAGGTTCTCACTATCACCGATCAGGATGACTCCTGATCGGTCTGGAAGCAGCCTGATTGGTCTGGTGACGGATCAGGCTGGAGCCTGATTGGTCTGGGGACCGATCAGGCAGGAGCCTGATTGGTCTGGGGACCAATCAGGAGTGTGCAGAAGACTTCTGGATCGGTCTGGTGACCGATCAGGGTCCTTCCTGATCGGTCTGGTGACCGATCAGGAGCAGAACTTTAATTCAAATACGCTGTCAGAAGCTCTGATCGCGTCTGTTTTCACTGCCGATTCTCTGATACATTGCCGATTCTTGTTGATATGCATTGCTAAGCCTCTGTTGGAGTGTGCGGGTGATAGCAGGTGATTCAAACACTCAAGGAGGGTCAATGGGAGGCTTTCCTTGGAGCAGGTTTGTTTGTTTCTCCTTCTCAGGTTTCAACGGCAACTGGAGCAGCTGGCGACTGACAGAGACTCAGCTGGAGAGGAGGTCTTCAGTGGACTGAGTGCTCAGGGAGGTCAGTGGGTTCAGGCTGGCTCAGTGGATGCTGATGAATCTTGCGATGGTGAGAGGGAGCTTAAGTGAAGAAGCTGGAAGCAGAGGAGCGAAAAAAGAAGACAGAAACTTGGGAAGTTTGGCTGGGCTGTGTTCGTGCTCTCTGTTGCTTTGTGCTTAAGCGATCTTGTTGCATTCCTGTGAGAGCTTTGTGAGTGTTCCTTCTTGTGTGATCTCCTGTACTCAAGTTCCATCATCCGTGAGATCTGTGGAGAGGTTTCTCCACCGAGAAGGAGGCTCTATCTTATCCGGTGTTCCCCGGGGCTTGATCTGCCGACGATCAAGGGATCGCCCACCTTACGGGCACGCCAAGGAGTAGGGGCAAGTTATCCCCGAACCTTGTATATCGAGGTGTTAGCGTCGGTTTGCTTTCCTTTGCTTTGGGTTGTTGTTTTTAGTTTTCTGTTTCTGCATTTGCTTCCGCTGCCTAACTCAGAAGTGCAGAATAGATTTGAAAGCTCAAAAGTTTTGTGTCCGACTAGATTCACCCCCCCTCTCTAGCCATCAGGGTTCCAACAGATTTCTCTTACTGGAAAAGAAAAATGGAGGTCTATTTGAAGACCGACATGGACCAGTGGTTTGTCGTCTTGAGTGGATACTCACCACCCATGGATGAAAGAGGAAATGCTCCACTCAAACCAGATAAGTGGAACAATGAGATGAAGAAGAAGACATAAATTGAATTCAAAACACAAAATATTCTCCAGTGCGGGTTGCTTAAAGAAGAGCTGACAGAATTGGTCCCACTGAAAGCTCCAAAGAACTATGGGATAAGTTAATTGAGTTACATGAAGGGACTAGCGATACGAAGGTAACAAAGAGCGACTTGTTATTAAATAAATTATTTAACATTAAAATACAGGAAGGAGAGACCACGAGTCAGCTCCACGCCCGAACAAAGATATCATGAATGGATTTCACCTGATTGGATATCAGTTAGAGAATCGAGACGTGATAAGGTATACCCTAAATGTCTTTCCTCGAAACTCACTGTAGACATCTATTATAGATGCCTAAAAATTTCGCGAAATCTTTCCAAGCTAAAATTAGATGAATAATTCTGTGAATTAGAGCTCCATGAATAACCTAACACCAAAACAATCGAGAAATGTATTGCTTTGATTGCAGGGTCCTCAAAAGAAGCAAGGTAAAAAAGTAGAACCTAGGAGGAATTTGAATGCGAGTCAGGCTCAGACTTAGATGATGAAGAACACCTGGTCAACTTGGTAAGAAAAATGTTCACCAGGAAGAAGAAAAGATTCTCCAAGAAGGTCATTCAGAAAGTGATGGAGTTACCTACCACAGAAACCAAAAGCAACATCACCTGCTTTGGCTGCAACAAGAAAGGGTACTTCAACATGAATGCGCATTCAAGAAGGAGGACCAACCCAAGAGAACAAAGAAGAAGAAGACACTACAAGCAACTTGGTACGAGACATCTTCTGACGACTCAGATGAAGAACCCTCAAAAAAATTCTAGCTACCTGGCACTGATGGCAAATGAACTTGAGTCAGAATTTGAACAAGGCGAAGAGTCCAAATATGAGTCAAGCCACAAGTTTGTAATCTTTTATGATGGCTTGACCAAGGTACAAGAACTATTAAATGTAAAGTTTTTTAAAATTATTTCCTGTTTAGATGGAAAACTAACTGCATATGAAACTAGGGTTGATCATCTCCTTAAGGAAAATCAAGACCTTAAGGAGCACATTATTAACAATAAATCAATTGATCAAAAGTAATCTAAAAAGTCTACTCAACTTGAAAAAGAAAACTCTACCCTAAAAGGTGAAGTACAAAAACTTAAGGACTCACTAGAAACTTTCACAACTAGATCTAAGAATGTTGACCTAATTCTTGGATCTCAGAAGGGTGTTTACAATAAATCTGGGATAGAATACAAAAATAGATCATCCCAGAGATCTTTTGTTTCCTTTACCCACTCACGCAAGAACCTATGAAAAGTGTTGGTCCCGAATGCTTACCTAAAAAAGCAAGTAGGGCAAAACCAATATTATGTCCCTAAAAAGGACATACACTATGTTGACTCAAAACACGCTACCTACCATTCAAGCGGAGGCACTAAATTAGTTCGTACCTCAAAATCAGTCCTTACCCGTTAGGGTAATTAGGACTAGACTTGAAAGTTAATTTGACACTTAATCTACTTAGTACCAGGGTGGGACGAGATAATAGTACGCTAGGGAAGTCGTTTTAAGAAGTCAGGTAGGGTAAGATGTACCCTATCTATTCTTTTTAGCTTGGTGGAACTAGTCGAAGCTACCTCGCCACATCCTAGACTAGTTAGACTAGGGTTTCTCAAAGAGTAAGTTAAAAGTATAATTTTCTTTAAAAGACTTTGTCAAGGAAAGAGTCGTTGCTCCGATAACCAAGAAAGCCCTTATGTCTTGCCAAGACCTGGAAGGTAATTTTTGAAATGTATCTTTAAATTACTATTTGTTAAACCTAAATTTAACAAAAAGTCAAATTAATTTTCCTAAATAAACTCAACTCATCTCACAAAATTATAGGATTACTCTAGTTGATAACTTTAAACCGGGTGAGATGATTAAGGACAACATTTGAATTCATACTGTCTTCCAAATTTAATTTTAACCTTAACTTAATCAAACTTAATTAAAATATTCCTTAATTAAAACTTTAACTTAATTAAAATCTAACTTAATAAAATCTACATTAATTAAAAGTTTAACTTAATTAAAATCTACCTTAATTAAAACTTTAACTTAATTAAAATCTAACTTATTTAAAATTTTAACTTAATTAAAATCTACCTTAATTAAAACTTTAACTTAATTAAAATCTAACTTAATTAAAACTTTAACTTAATTAAAATCTAACTTAATTAAAATCTACCTTAATTAAAACTTTAACTTAATTAAAATCTAACTTAATTAAATTTTAAACTTAATTAAAATTACCTTAATTAAAAGGTTAACTTATTTAAAATCTATCTTAATTAAAACTTTAAACTTAATTAAAATTTTAACTTAATTAAATTTTACCTTAATTAAACTTTAACTTAATTTAAACTTAATTAGAATTTACCTTAATTAAACTTTAACTTAATTTAAACTTACTTAATTAAAACTTTAACTTAATTAAACCACCTTATTTAAAAATGTAACTTAATTTTAAATTACTTAATTAAAATATTAGCTTAATTAAATTCACTCAACCATATTTAAAATTCTATAATCAAAAATTAATCTAAACCTTTAAAAAAGGCAAAGTAAGGCGCCTTGTCCCAAAGCTAAAGGCACCTCCCTTGCGTGGTGGTCAAAATCCCACTTAAACCGAAGTACGGCGCCTCAGGAACAAACTGAGGTGTCCCACTTTTGAATTGAGGCTCTTCACTTGATAACTGAGGCATCTCAGTTCGTGAAAAAGAAGAAAACGAACAGAATGCTCATTTCCTCGCCGAAACCCCTTTTCTTCCTCCTCTTGCCATCAGTGAAGGCATCTCCACACCCAATCTCGCCAAAAATCAACACAATCACAATCTACCATGTCTCCTAGGTATAATATCTACTCTCTCTTAGAATCTACGCTTGATATTAATGATTTGTGTGATTGTATCTATGTAAAATCTTAATTATGTCATGATTGATATTATTTATGAAAAAGAGCATTTTAAATCCACCATCCACAAGCAGAGCAGATGCTCCCTCTTCTCATGATAAGTTCCCCACTAAACGTCTTAGGCTTAGATATCTAGAGCATACATTTGTGCCTCTGAAAACTAGATGCCTAAATCACTCCTATTTTCATAGCTATTGCTTGGAACTTGTGGAAAATTTTGATTATTATCAGTTGAAAAAGCTTTTATTTTGTAGTCAATCTTACAATCTAACCCTATGCTCCCAATTTTATAACAATTTGATTAGGGTTAATTACGCGACTTATTCTACGAAAGTAGCAGGGAGAAACTTCATGTTCTCCCCCATTGTCCTGATTGATCATTTAGGACTCAGGGCTTCTAAATGTCCTTTTCTCTACTTCCCCAATAGGGAGATGTCATTTGGCGAACCCTACTCATACATCACATTAGATACGATCCATATGTATTTTTTGGGATAGAGACGACTCCGACTGTGACTAATTTCATATCCATGTCCCTTAGAGTTTATGATTACGTGTTGTACAGAGTTTTCACTGCTTGCATTCTGTCGGTCACATCTTAGGATGTGTCGACCATTCGTCCAACTCACTCCTTCTTCCTTTATGCCCTACGACAGCAACTCGTTATTGACATTACAACCCACATATTCCATAACATCATCCTTGCATCATCCACCGTCACCAAAAAGAGATTCCACATGCCCTATTGCTATATTCTGACAGCCCTCTTTGTAACCATAGGTATTGATATGTCACAGGAACCACTCACTCCACTGAGTGAGTATGATTTCATAGGTCAGTGTCATATGTCCCTAGGTCATATAGAGGTCTATGTTCAAGGGATTTTATCTTGGAGAGGAGGTGCTCCACCCATCGGACCTGATGATCCAACAGTAGTAGTTGAGCATGTAGATGATGAGCTAGATGGAGAGTAGCGGGCTAAGTAGGCTGTCAGAGTCGTAGACGAGGAGGTCCCAGATTTCATCTTCATAGATCTTTACATATCCGACTTCACTAGGTCCGTCAAGCAGTGACTCACCCGACTCGAGTCCTCATTCTTGATCCGGAAATCCATCTTCGACCTTCGCGAGGATGTCCGAGGTGCAGTTGTCAAAATTCGTGAGGAAATTTGAGAGTCAATTTTAGGAGTTCGTACTCAGATTACTACAGGATTTCATAGGTTGGAGGATCTGATGCGAACCTCCGCTCTACCATCTTCACCTCCCTCAAATGAGACCTAGTTGTTTTGAGCTTTGACTTTGTGGCTTGAGTTGTCTATTGTTGTAGTTAGGGCTGAGAGCTGCTTTACTTACATTGAGCTTTGACTGATGTTTGGACTTACTTGCTTTATGGTTTGAGTTTTTGTTGACGTGGTAGTTTAAACTGTTACTTCCTTTACTTGCTTTATGCTCTAACTAATGTTGTTTGTCTTATCTCCTTACTCATGTGCACTAAACATCACTCATACTAAGCAATTAATTGATTCAGGGGGAGCAAATCTATGTTTAATTAATCCTTTTGTTATTTTCTTTATAATTTGCTAAATCAATATTCTTCCCCTTTGAAATTGAAGCTAAGTAAATTAATTAATTCAGGGGAATATTAAGACTAATTTTTTAAAAAATTTTGACAAATAAATCTTCACTTCAATATTTTCATCTATGTTTTCTCCTTTTTCAAACCTTATCTTTAAAAGATTACTTATTTTTTTTATATGTTTTGTTTTATCATTACTTAATGATGAATATTTAATTTTTGAAAACTCATTTTCAAAACTAATATGTTAAAATGATTTTTAGAATTTTCATTTTTTTTAAACCTTGGCTTATTGCTTATACTTAGTTATTTTTTTTTTCGACTTGCAAGTACTCTAAAAGTGAAGTCTAACACCTACTTAGACATATTTTTGTAAAATTATTTTTACTGAATTAACTTGTCCTTGCAATCTACTTGGAAAATAAGCAATATTCTCATTTTTTGTTTGATTGTTTTGAAAAATTATTTTTGAAATAAAAAATTAACCTTCACTTATGCTTTAAAATTATTTAAGTCAGGTTTAGTGGCTATATTTTCTTAACCCAACTATATATTTTCTTAAGTCTCCCATTAGATTCAAATATTGCTAGCAAATCTTTATTCTTAGTTTCAAAATTGCTTATGCTCTCTCTCTTGATAATTACGTTATTGTTTGTTTTGATGAATACTAAAAGTGTAACGCCCCAAAATTTCCCATATGAAATATTATCATGAAATATTATAAATTCATGGAATATAATTAATATTATGAAAATATTGTGAAATCATGGAATATAATTAATATTATGAAATTTCATGATGGGCTTGGCTTAATGGACTTTGATATGGATTAGTGCAAAATGTGATAAAAAGGAGGAAGCAAGGATTGAACCTTGAACCTCCTAGTTGCACTCACCATGTCATAACCAATGAACCAAGCAATGTTTCTTGTAGAGGGAATAAGAAACATGCTTGTTAAAAGCTAGGGAGGTGAAGAGACATGTCTTTTCATGAGAAAAGTATAAATAAGGGAAGTTGGAATAACTTCCTCTTTCTCTTCTTCTTCCTCCCCTCATCACCGAAATTCTCTTCTTCTCCCTCTCCATTTTCGAAAAGTAAACCCTAGGATTTTAACCCTAGGGAATTGGAAGGAAGAAGAACCCTTTAAGGTTCTTGCCTTCTACTAGGGCCAAGGTTGCTAAGAGAAGGCAAACAAAGGAAATACTCACCTTCCTTCAACCAAGGGCACCTTAAGATCTTAGAGAAGTAGAAATCAAGCGAAAGGATGTAAGTATCCCCTCGCCTGCAGTGTAATAGTTGTGGTGTGATTATTCTCCTTGATTTTTCAAGAATGAGGACTTCTTCTCCATTGCATGTTTCGGCCACCCCCTTTGGGGAAGGCCTTGGTTCTTTCCTTGATACATAAGAAGACCTTTGAGACTTAGAGTATATATGTATATTGAATTTCTTCATGATGGTATGAACAAAAGAAAGAAAAACTAGGGGTTACACTTCTTGTAAGTTTCGGCCACCCTTAGAGGAAGGCCTTGGGTTCTTTTGTTACATGATTAGACCCTTGGAACTTAGGATATATGTATATGTGGTTTATGCAAGATGTGGTGAACAAAACATAGGGCTTTGTGCTTGAAGGAGTTTCGGCCACCCTTCTTGGGGAAGGCTTTTGGTTACTTTTTGTCACATAAGTAAACCCCTTATCACTTAGAGTATATGTGTATGTGTATCCTTCAATATGTTGTAAACAAAACCTAGGGTTTAGAACTTGGATGGGTTTCGGCCAAGGCCTAGAAAAAGGGGTTAGTGAGGGTTGAATTATCCTAAAATATATCCATGTTTAATGTATTGTAGGATAGTGTATACAAGGTGTTTGTATGAATGTATGTGAGAATATTTAGTTCAAACCTTAATTTTCCCTATACTTAAGTTTCGGCCAACCCTAGGAGGACTAAGGTTTAGGGTTGTATAATTATCTCATGATGTGCTTTATGTTTAATAAGTTGCATGAATAATATGTGAAGGCTAAACTACCCTACGGGACATGATTATGTTAGCAAAGTAATATGTATGAGCATGTATGGAATATGATATATGTATGAACATGTATGGAGTATTATGTACGTATGAACATGTATGAAATATGATGCATGTATGAACAAGTATGAAATATGATGTATATATGAACATGTGTGAACTATGATGTATGTATGGACATGCATGAAATATGATGTATATATGAGCATGCCTTATAGCCCCTGGGGGGTACCTTTATGAAATTGCATGTGATATGTTAAAATACTTGAAGGGATACTCAAATAAGTATGGGATCAAGAGCACCCCTTATGTTGTGTGGTGTGTCCCTACGGGATCATGAGCACCCTTGAAGAGTGGTGTGTCCCATAAGAGTGAATATGGAGTATTCCTTAGCATATATGTAAAAGCATGATAAGTATTTTACTTTTAAGTTGTGTACCCGACTCGTAAGGGGGTCGTTAAACAAATCCGGGGTGCATGTTAACGTGGCTCCGGTAGGACGGAAGGGTCCTGCTCTAATGAATTGGTGGCTCACTACCTCAATTCATTAGGGAACGCGCAATAGTTTCCGCGTGATAGTTGGTACACAACAGGGCCCAATATGATATGGATGTATTTTTAAGTAATACCATTATGGAATTGTTTTGAAAACATTCATTGAAAGCATTTGTTATATGTGAAGAGTATGCTTATGGTACTTGATACTGCATGCTTAGAAACTTAGATGTTTAATATGCTTTGATGAACTTATACTTATGATTGATTATGTGTACATGTTATATTCTTTCGCACGGATTTTGCGAGTAGGACAGGATCCTTACTAAGCATTTTGCTTACTAGTTTATGTGTTGTCTTATGCTACAGATAACACTTAAATGGAAGGAAGAGGCAGGAGGCTGAAGATGTGTGGGGTGGTGGCTCGGGAAGAAAGATTTCTATATCTACATATTTATGCTTATGTTATTCTCCTTGACAATAAGTATTAGTGATTAGGATTGACATGGCATGATAGTGTTTACCTTGGAGGTCTCTTATACTTGATTATGTTATGAGTTACATTACTAGTGATGTTATCATGTTATAGAATGACATTTGATAATTTTTGCAAGCACGCTTAGTACCTAGTTCCCTTAAGTCCTTGCCTTGTTGTTTTAATGTCATGCTAGAAGATAGAAATAGAAAAAAAAAATATATTACTATATGATTGAATGGACGTAACCCCGCCCCGAGAGTAGATATAAGGGCGGGCGTTACAGGTTGGTATCAGAGCAAGTTTCCCCTCCACCACACACACATCAAGCTTCCTTCTGCCGCTTCCAAGTAAGAAATCCTACCTCGCTTTATTTTATTTCATGTACAGTAATGATATATATAGAAATGATATATGCTTGCATGAGATATAGATGATTTATGCTTGCATAATATAGAGATGATTTATGCTTGCATAACAAATGAAAGTAGTGATAATTCTTATGTTAGTCTAATTATCACCTGTATGATAGACATGGCTAGAAGACGTAGCAATCGGGGTAACGAGACAGTACCCCCACCTGATATGATGCAAGTGATCACAGATCTGCAGCGTCAGGTCACTGAACAACAGCAGATAATAAACACTCTGATGACCCAGCAGGGGAACACTGCAACCCCGCAGGGAAGTCAGAATGTAATGCCTACTGAGCCTCCAACTGCACAGGCACCCCCGGACACTCCGGCCCGAGGAGTCCGACAGGAGGCCTATCTGATTCAGTGGCAGAGACTGAAGCCGGAAAAGTTCTCGGGTACCTGCGAGCCCTGGGATGCTCAGGCCTGGCTCAAGACAGTTGAGAGCACAGTGGAGTTATTAGACTGGCCTGAGCATGAGAAAGTTAAATGTGTCTCGTTCTGCTTTACTGGCGACGCCAGGATGTGGTGGGAACGGGTAAAGGCTAGAAGGTCAGTGGACCAGATGAAGTGGAAGGACTTTGAGTCCGAATTTCTGGAGGAATTCTTTAATATGCGAGTCACAAACAGGCACTTTGATGAGTTCACTGAATTCCGGCAGGGAAATCTCTCAGTCAACGATGCCGTTAAGCAATTTAACCGACTGACACGATTATGTCCGGAGCTGGTCAGTACAGAGAAAGAAAGGGTCAGATTAATGCTCAAGATGCTCAGGCCCGAGATAGCTCTGAATGTAGCTGGTGGCGTTAATAGGCCCCAGACTGCAGAGGAGCTGTTCAGCAGCGCCCTTATTACCGAGCATTATCTAAAGAAGATGAATCAGCAAAGCCAACCACTGACCGCCAGCAAGAGTCAGGATCAGTCGGGAGGTCAGAAACCTCCGAATAGCAACCCCCACGAGAAAAAGAACCACGACGGAAAGAGGAAGCCATGGAATAGATCTGCCGGTGGTTATTTAGGCAAGAAGCCTAAATACCCCCAATGTGCCACTTGTGGGAAGATGCACCTAGGGACATGCCTTTTAGGCGCCAGGATATGCTTTACTTGCGGAAAGGAAGGGCACATGGCCAGAGAGTGTCCTACTACAGCCAAAGCACCTCAGCCGCAGTATGTTCAGTATAAAGGTGCTCCTCCCCAGCTACACCTGATGCAGGCAGCTATAGATGGTACTCACATATGCCAGGGGAGATTAGAGGCCCCGCCTGCCACGACAAACGCCGAAGTTTTCTCTCTTACGAAAGAAGACGTGGCGACTGCCTCTACCGTTGTCACAGGTCAGATATTTATTTACAGTCAGTATGCTACTGCTTTATTTGACACTGGGGCAACACATTCGTTTATCTCTATGCAATATGCCAAAAGAAATAATATGTCACTGCAAGATTTGGACTGCAAATTTCTGACAGCACTTCCCTCGGGTGAGGTGATGCCCTCTACCCAAATACTACGTGCCGCACCAATCAGAATCGCAGATAGGGAACTCTACTGCGATCTAATAGTGCTTGATATGTCAAATTATGATGTGATATTGGGCATGGATTTCTTGAACAAATATGACGCCTCCATTGAGTGCCGGAAACGAAGAGTTATCTTCCGACCTGAGGCGGAAATTCTGTTCGAGTTTATCGGAGAGCCGAAGAAGAGGACAAGTAAATTCTTGTCGGCTCTGAAAGCAAGAAAGATGTTAGAAAAAGGATGCTCTGGATTTCTAGCTCATGTGGTTGATACCAGTCCTACAGAGGGGCCAAAGCTAGAAGACGTCAAGGTTGTATGCAATTACCCAGAGGTATTTCCCGATGACTTACCAGGGTTAGCACCTGAAAGAGATATAGAATTTGCAATTGAGTTGGTTCCTGGTACCAACCCTATTTCTAAGGCACCGTACCGTATGGCGCCGACAGAATTAAAGGAGTTGCAAGGACAGTTACAGGAGCTACTTGACAAGGGATTCATCCGCCCTAGTCATTCTCCCTGGGGAGCTCCCATACTGTTCGTGAAAAAGAAGGATGGGTCGATGCGAAGGTGTATCGACTATCGGTCGCTGAACAATGTGACTATCAAGAACAGGTACCCTCTACCCAGGATAGATGACCTGTTCGATCAATTGAAGGGAGCCACGGTTTTCTTTAAGATTGACCTGAGGTCTAGTTATCACCAAGTCAGGGTGAAAAAGGAGGATATACCGAAGACGGCTTCCCGAACCAGATGTTAGAGGATATGTTACGGGCTTGTGCCTTGGACTTCAAGGGAAGCTGGTGTCGATACCTGAGCCTGGCAGAGTTTGCTTATAACAACAGTTATCAGGCTACTATCGGGATGGCACCGTATGAAGCTCGGTACGGAAGAAAATGCAGATCTCCTATATGTTGGCTTGGGAGTGGTGAAAAGAAGGAGATGGGACTCCAGACGGATATTATAGACGAAACCACTCAGGCTATAAAGAATATCCGTCAGAGAATAGAGACTGCTAAGAGTCGGCAGAAAAGCTATGCTAATAAGCGACGCAGACCACTAGAGTTTGAGGTTGGGGATTCAGTATTCCTTAAGGTAGCCCCTATGAAAGGGGTGATGAGATTCGGAAAGAAAGGGAAGCTGAGTCCGAGATATGTGGGACCGTCTCAGATTCTGAGACGGGTAGGCAAAGTGGCCTACGAACTGGAGTTACCGCCAGAAATGTCGGCTATCCACAATGTTTTCCACGTATCAATGCTCAGGGAATGTATCTCTGATGTGAATCAGATAATAGAGCCCCAACCAGTACAAGATCAAAAGAACCTAAGTTCAGAACGCCGACCTGTTCAGATCTTAGACCGGGAAGTCAAAAAGCTAAGGAACAAGGAAGTACCCTTAGTAAAGGTTCTGTGGCGGAACGAACGATTCGAAGAAGCCATGTGGGAATGAGAGGAGGCAATACGATTAAAGTATCCGGAATTATTTTAAAGTTCAGGACGAACTTTTTATAAGGTGGGGAGGATTGTAACGCCCCAAAATTTCCCATATGAAATATTATCATGAAATATTATGAATTCATGGAATATAATTAATATTATGAAAATATTGTGAAATCATGGAATATAATTAATATTATGAAATTTCATGATGGGCTTGGCTTAATGGGCTTTGATATGGATTAGTGCAAAATGTGATAAAAAGGAGGAAGCAAGGATTGAACCTTGAACCTCCTAGTTGCACTCACCATGTCATAACCAATGAACCAAGGAATGTTTCTTGTAGAGGGAATAAGAAACATGCTTGTTAAAAGCTAGGGAGGTGAAGAGACATGTCTTTTCATGAGAAAAGTATAAATAAGGGAAGTTGGAATAACTTCCTCTTTCTCTTCTTCTTCCTCCCCTCATCACCGAAATTCTCTTCTTCTCCCTCTCCATTTTCGAAAAGTAAACCCTAGGATTTTAACCCTAGGGAATTGGAAGGAAGAAGAACCCTTTAAGGTTCTTGCCTTCTACTAGGGCCAAGATTGCTAAGAGAAGGCAAACAAAGGAAATACTCACCTTCCTTCAACCAAGGGCACCTTAAGATCTTAGAGAAGTAGAAATCAAGCGAAAGGATGTAAGTATCTCCTCGTCTGCAGTATAATAGTTGTGGTGTGATTATTCTCCTTGATTTTTCAAGAATGAGGACTTCTTCTCCATTGCATGTTTCGGCCACCCCCTTTGGGGAAGGCCTTGGTTCTTTCCTTGATACATGAGAAGACCTTTGAGACTTAGAGTATATATGTATATTGAATTTCTTCATGATGGTATGAACAAAAGAAAGAAAAACTAGGGGTTACACTCCTTGTAAGTTTCGGCCACCCTTAGAGGAAGGCCTTGGGTTCTTTTGTTACATAATTAGACCCTTGGAACTTAGGATATATGTATATGTGGTTTATGCAAGATGTGGTGAACAAAACATAGGGCTTTGTGCTTGAAGGAGTTTCGGCCACCCTTCTTGGGGAAGGCTTTTGGTTACTTTTTGTCACATAAGTAAACCCCTTAGCACTTAGAGTATATGTGTATGTGTATCCTTCAATATGTTGTAAACAAAACCTAGGGTTTAGAACTTGGATGGGTTTCGGCCAAGGCCTAGAAAAAGGGGTTAGTGAGGGTTGAATTATCCTAAAATATATCCATGTTTAATGTATTGTAGGATAGTGTATACAAGGTGTTTGTATGAATGTATGTGAGAATATTTAGTTCAAACCTTAATTTTCCCTATACTTAAGTTTCGGCCAACCCTAGGAGGACTAAGGTTTAGGGTTGTATAATTATCTCATGATGTGCTTTATGTTTAATAAGTTGCATGAATAATATGTGAAGGCTAAACTACCCTACGGGACATGATTATGTTAGCAAAGTAATATGTATGAGCATGTATGGAATATGATATATGTATGAACATGTATGGAGTATTATGTACGTATGAACATGTATGAAATATGATGCATGTATGAACAAGTATGAAATATGATGTATATATGAACATGTGTGAACTATGATGTATGTATGGACATGCATGAAATATGATGTATATATGAGCATGCCTTATAGCCCCTGGGGGGTACCTTTATGAAATTGCATGTGATATGTTAAAATGCTTGAAGGGATACTCAAATAAGTATGGGATCAAGAGCACCCCTTATGTTGTGTGGTGTGTCCCTACGGGATCATGAGCACCCTTGAAGAGTGGTGTGTCCCATAAGAGTGAATATGGAGTATTCCTTAGCATATATGTAAAAGCATGATAAGTATTTTACTTTTAAGTTGTGTACCCGACTCGTAAGGGGGTCGTTAAACAAATCCGGGGTGCATGTTAACGTGGCTCCGGTAGGACGGAAGGGTCCTGCTCTAATGAATTGGTGGCTCGCTACCCCAATTCATTAGGGAACGCGCAATAGTTTCCGCGCGATAGTTGGTACACAACAGGGCCCAATATGATATGGATGTATTTTTAAGTAATACCATTATGGAATTGTTTTGAAAATATTCATTGAAAGCATTTGTTATATGTGAAGAGTATGCTTATGGTACTTGATACTGCATGCTTAGAAACTTAGATGTTTAATATGCTTTGATGAACTTATACTTATGATTGATTATGTGTACATGTTATATTCTTTCGCACGGATTTTGCGAGTAGGACAGGATCCTTACTAAGCATTTTGCTTACTAGTTTATGTGTTGTCTTATGCTGTAGATAACACTTAAATGGAAGGAAGAGGCAGGAGGCTGAAGATGTGTGGGGTGGTGGCTCGGGAAGAAAGATTTCTATATCTACATATTTATGCTTATGTTATGCTCCTTGACAATAAGTATTAGTGATTAGGATTGATATGGCATGATAGTGTTTACCTTGGAGGTCTCTTATACTTGATTATGTTATGAGTTACATTACTAGTAATGTTATCATGTTATAGAATGACATTTGATAATTTTTGCAAGCACGCTTAGTACCTAGTTCCCTTAAGTCATTGCCTTGTTGTTTTAATGTCATGCTAGAAGATAGAAATAGAAAAAAAAATATTACTATATGATTGAATGGACGTAACCCCGCCCTGAGAGTAGATATAAGGGCGGGCGTTACAAAAAGGGGAGGTTAAGGTTTACAAGCAAGAAAAGTAGAATATCTGAAATATTTAAAGCCAACCCTGATTTTAGAGCATGTTATTGTTTGATTACCTGTGTATCTTTATTTGCTGTTGATTTTTCTAATATTAACCCAGGTTGTCATTCCATCAAAAAGAGGAAGATTATTGGTGCAGTTTGCACTAATAGTCAAACTCAGGTTTTGATGAATGACAAATAGGTTAAAGTTAGGTTTGTTGTTATCTAACATTATTACCAAGTGTGCAGGATTGAAAGGCCTAGAACCTGACACCATACTGAAGTCCAAGGTAGTGGAGTCCTGGTAACAAGTCCAAGGTGGTGGAGTCTTGGCAAAAGTCCAGTTGGGTCTGAGAGGCTGATTGTTGGTTGAAGTCTAGGGTGGTTGAATCCTGGCAAAAGTCTAAGTTGGTAGAGGCTTAGCAAAAGTCTTGGCGGGTTAAGGAGCTGGGTACATCTGCACAAGGTAAATGAGGTAAGTCACTGAAGGAGCGAAATCCGATAAGGAAGAGTCCCAGTTAGGGACTTTAGGCGCGATCCAACTTAGTACCATTTTGGATCTCTAAGTTGAGGCCTCTCACTAGATCCTAGTCTTAGGAAGATAGAGTCTATTTAATACTTATTAAATAGTTCATACTATGTATTTACTAACCTTGTTTTGTAGGGTATATTTGTTTTTTGGACTAACTTGGTTTTGCAGTAGTGTTTCTGCAAAAGTTTCTTTGGATGAAAAGTACTCAAGGTGCCTCAGTTTGGACTAGAGACGCCTTAGGTGGATGAGAGCCTCTCGAGAAGTTTGCACTGAAGATAAAGTTTCAACGAGTTGAGCCGCCTCAGTTCAGATCCGAGACACCTCAGTTGGGAACTGAGGCACCTCACTTCGGATCTGAGGCACCTTCCAAAGGATCAGCAGTGAGAGCGATGGTTTCGGATCAGGATCAGATTTTCCTGATCTGAGGTGCCTCAGATGCCCTTTATAAGGGTGTCTTGACCGAGAGCTAACATTATCAATTGCTTCTACGATAATCAAGCTCACACACTCATCCAACGACTTCCTCGTCTTCCTGCTGCGGCTCCGCTTCGACAAGACTATGTCCGACCCCTGCTGAAAGTTCTACGCCATCACATGAACAGATCCAAATCCTACTTGAGTGTTGTTAACGAGTTTATTTTCTTGTATCTAATTTATATCAAATAGGAAGTGTAGGGTTGTTATACTTCCTATTTATTTCATATACTTGATCACTCTATCGGAAGTCTACTGGTAGAGGATTTTTAGTGGATTGCCCGACGGAAAGGTCCAAGGGACCTGGGCCTTCGAGTAGGAATCGCCAAAGACTTCGAACGAAGTAAAAAATGACCTGTGTTTAGATTTTCAGTTTTTCACTTATACTTCTGCTGCGCACTCACTCTCTCTCTATTCCAAAAAACGAAACATTGTTTTTTGAAGTCATGTGATTCACCGCCCCTCTCATGTGTAATAGTCCTATAGGCACGGGTAACAGAGTCGACGAGCTTGGTGCATCCAAAGGACACGAAGATTGCGGAAGAGTACACCGATGGATGAAAATGACATACACGGTGTCCGAGGGACGAGAAGTTGGAGAGGAAGCTCGTTCGAGGTGAAGGCTAGAGTCGGGTATGGGTGAGCCTAGTACTCAGGTGCTCGACAGCCCAGGCGCCCGTAAGCTCACGGGCGCCCGTAAGCTCACGGGTGCCCGACAGTGGCTGTTTTGGTCAGTAGCCGCTGACCATTCTCTAGTCTGTCTTCCAGTCTTCTTGGGTGATTTTCGGCTAACCGAAGTTAGGCTCACCGAACCAGACTTTGGCCTTTCACCCCTCGAGCGTCCTTCCTCCCGGCTTCTTGTCCCTCAGACGTCGCGCGCGTCCTTCTCGCTCCACCGGTGTACTCTTCCGCAGACCTCTCCGTCCCTCGGATGCACCGAGCTCGTTGGCTCCCTTTCTGTACCATCTTTCACGACCGTTGTGTCTTACGCTCGACTTCCTGCGCTCCGAAGTTCCTGTACACTTAGACACAGGTATTAAACACACCAGGAGCTAACTTAAATCGGTTGATCACATCAAAATTAACATGGGGTACTTACAATCTCTCCCTTTTTGATGTGCATCAACCCGAGTTAAGTTAGGGTAAACAAATAAAATTAAAGTCTACCCCCCTTAACATAACATTCCTTCTCCCCCTTTGATCACATCAAAAATTTAAAATATTAAGGGAAAATATGGTTAACACAATGTTTTAAAGAATTAACTTTAGATAAGTTGTCCAACATTTTTGAAAAATCATAATAAATTTGATTATATATTTTGGTTTAAAAAAAATCAAAAAATATAGATAGAAAAAAGAAAACAACTTCTCCCTTTTAAAAAAAAATCAACAGTTTAAAATATATTTAGGAACCCAATACAGATTTTTACTAACAAGGTTTATTAAAAACTTAGATAGAACATCTGATTTAAAATTTTTTATAATTTGGTCCCTATGAAGTCTGTAATACCAATTAAATTTTGAATTTCTTGAAAATGAATAGTTGTTTTTCAAATTTTCAATTTGAATCTTGAAATTTTCATTTTTAAATTTTAATTTATCATACATTTCTAGTGAGCAAGAAGATGATAGTTATTTTTTCAAATTTATATTTTATGTTTTTAATTTGCATAGGGATTTCATCATTTTCTTTATTCCAAAGTATAATTGATCAGGAGGTAAAAAACATACCTCACTTACCATATCTGTTTTGAAGTCTGAAGTTCCCCCTTCTTCGCTGCTGTCCACTGAGGTGGCTCCCCTTCATCAATGCTCTCATCTTCTTGGTATGAAGCCATCAGAGCAAGTCCAGCATGTTCCTCGAGATCTGAGTCTTTCGATGAAGATTCATCCCATGTCGCTTTTAAATTGTGTGCTTTTGTCTTTTGTGCCCTTTTTTTTGTTCTTCACTTTGGGGCAGTTTTCCTTCATGTGTCCTTCCTCGTCGCAGTTGTAACATTGGATCTTCCTTTGCTTCTTACCCTGCACCTTATTAAATTTTTTAGTTTTGAAATACTTGGACAACATCCTTACCATAGATGTTGCATTCTCATCATTTTCTGAAAAATCCTCTTCATGCTGGGTCCTTTTGGTGCCTAGAGCGATGTTGTCCGGTTTCCTTTTTCCTTCACATCTGGATTTATGAAATTCTAAAGTGGAAAAAAGTTCCTCTAAGGTACTTACCTCAAGGTCCTTAAAGATATAATAGGCATCGATTATTGAAATATAGTTAGGGGTTCTCGGGAAGGCGTTCAATGCGTACCTTTGCGCATCCCGATTGTTTACCGATTCTTGAGATTGCTGAGTTCTGTCATCAGCTCCTTCAGCTTAGCATGAAGTTGTGCTACTAACTCTTCTTCTTCCAGTCGAATGTTGCTAAGCTAATTCCGAAGCAGATCTCTTTTTGCTAATTTTGCTTCGGAGGTACCTTTATGGAGTTCAAGGAACTTTTCCCAAAGTTCCTTTGCAGATCGATAGTTTCCGACTCGATTGACTTCTTGTGCAGGGAGTACGGTCAGCAGATGGTATTCTTCTTTTCTGTTTGCCACAAAGTCAACCTGCTCCTTCTTAGTCTACTGACTTTCATCTTTGGGTTTGTTCTCGACATCCTTCGGAGCTACAAAATTATTTTTCATTATTAAAATTAAATCGAAATTAATTTTGAAAAAAATCTGCATTTTGCGCTTCCAACTCGCGAACTCCCCTCAAACATTGGCGGGTAGATGACTGGTTCGACCATTTTGATATTGCTTCAGACGGCGGTTAGTCCTTCTGAAGCGTCCTTGCTCTGATACCAATTGAGGGTGATCGAAGGTCAGCAAGAGGGGGGGTGAATTGCCCCTAAAAAAGAAAACTCAATCTTTTATTTTTTAACTTAACAAAGATGTTAGTTATGACACAAATATCATAAATAAATAAAGCAAATAATAAATAAAGAGGCAATCGGATTTACTTGGTTTGCAACCGGGGAGGTTGCTAATCCAAGGCTGAATATGGCTCATTTCTCCTGAATATAACTCCTTCGGGCGGAAAAATCTTTTACACATGGAAAGCTCAGAAAAAGAAAGAGAACTTATGCTAGACATGTTTGCTAATGCTTAGAATACATTGGTTGAATGAAACTGAGCCTCAGGGGTGTATTTATACCACCGGTAGCAGTTATCCGTTTGCTGACGTCGCACTTGTAGGGCGCCCAAGAGCTCTTGGGCGCCTGACATGTGACCTTATGCTTATCCAGAAAGTAACGTTCGCAAACAGCTAAACTTAGCCTCTTGGGCGCCTGATAGCACAGGGGTGCTCGAGTGCTCGGGCGCCTAGTACTCGGGTGCCCGACAGCCCAGGCGCCCGTATGCTCACGGGTGCTCGACAGTGGCTGTTTTGGTCAGCAGCCGCTGACCATTCTCCAGCCTGCCTTCCGGTCTTCTTGGGTGATTTCTGGCCAACCGGAGTTAGGCTCACCCGAACCCGACTTCGGCCTTTCGCCCCTCGAGTGCCCTTCCTCCCGACTTCTCGTCCCTCGGACGCCGCGCGCGTTCTTCTTACTCCACCGGTGTACTCTTCCATAGAGCTCCACGTCCCTCGGATGCACCAAGCCCGTCGGCTCCCTTTCCGTGCTATCCTTCTCGACCGCTGTATCATCCGCTCGACTTCCTACACTCCTAAGTTCCTGTACACTTAGACACAGAGATTAAATGTTAGGATGTATACTATAAACCTAGCTTTTGTATGAGCATCTATTTTGGAATAAAAATCACAGTGGTCATGTGTTTACATTTTTATATTTGTTATATATGCTATTGTCTGTTACTTCACATTGTAGATAACATGGTGTGTGGTGTCACACAGAAGATCGTATTATTAGTTCCTTGTAAAGTATAAGTAGTGGCTCACAACCAAGATGGATTTGGACAAACTATTGGAACGGTTGTAGTGTAATTTGATATTAGTCTATCTTGACTATAGAATTACACTAGTGCACTTTGTGTGTATTGAGAAGGACCGTTTTGAGGTTGTTCGATTTATACTGACTATATAATCGAACAAGACCTCGGTTATTATGGATGTACATACTCTTAATCCCAATATAATAACGGGCACATATACTTAATATTTATTTTTTTAATTTACCAATGGGCGAGATTTATTCGTCAAATCAATAGACCTGGTAAATTGGAAAATAATATTATTTATATGGTGTGTCGTTGATTATAGAAGGAAACCGTGTCCTAAATTATTTAGGATGATGATGCCCCCTTGAGGAGCTCATAAGGATTATCATGTAAATCCTGCAGGTGGACTTGGTCCGACATGATAATGAAGTTGAGTGGTACTACTCTTGGAGTTATATGTTAATTAATTAAATTATCAATAATTTAATTAATTAACGGACATGCGATATCTTAAACACGGGGAGATGATGTACACATAATAAGAAGGAGCCTATATTTTATTATGGGGTTGGTGCGGTAGTTCAATAATAATCCATTAGTGGAGCAGGTTATTATTAACGGATCGGGTTGAAGATCCGTTAGGAGACCAAAATCAACTCCTCCTCATGGTCCCTATTGTAGCCTACAAATACCCTCATAAGCCATCATGAAACCCTTAACATAAACCTAATCCCTCTCTCTCTCTCTCTCTCTGGATTGCGGCGCTGGCAACAAGAAGAAGAGGTGGCGCGGCTAGGGTTTAGGGAGAAGGAAGAATAATTTTTCCGTCTCTTCTCCTCTTGGCTTTCTTCCTCCTTGTGTGTGGCGTGTGGCGCTACCATCTTGGGTAGCTAGGGTTCACGCAAGGGAGTAGGAAGAAGGAGAACATCTCCTTCCATGGAGGCTTGCGACATCTCCTTCCTTTGAGGATTGTGGCGCAAGAAAGGAAGAAGAAGGAGGGTTTTGACAGCTTTGTTTCTTGGAAGATTGTCACCCACATGACGTCCAAGAAGATGATAGGAATACAATAGAAGATCAAGAGGTAGATCAAGAGGTATAATCTTGTTTTTATTCCGCTTGTATTCTTAATTGTATTTGTTTTCTTGGATCCCGAATTAAACATAAGAATCGGTGATCCATACTTCATTTTCTATTCCGCTGCTAATTGATAAAGGAGTTTGATTGCTTGAATAATAAGTTTGTTCAAGCGATCACTTAATCGAAAAGCATGATGATGAAGTAGGTCATTCGGGAAGTTTTCTTTCCCTATCCGGATTAATTCTAATCTATAAAATTTTAATCCGGGGATATAGGGAGGAATCCTAACGCCAACATTAAACACACCAGGAGCTAACTTAAATCGGTTGATCATTTCAAAACTAACCTGGGGTACTTACACATTTTGTTTGTCAAGCATTAACCACTTGGACTTGCATCATCTAGTATCCAGTTAGGAATTTTATATACAAAGCCTTAAACACTTGAAATTGATTCTTCTAACATACATCTAAGAATTTTGTCTGCTTGGTTCCAACCAATGCTTAGCATAGCTCATGCTTGACATCCAATCAGGATTCAATTACCTAATACCACTAGGATTTAGCCACTGCTTGGCACCCAACCAAGACTTTATCACATGTTAAGTAACATACACATGCAAACTTGATACAAATGGTTTAATCAAAACTAATTTGTCTTTAACGTTAGTCTTATATCAAAATTCTAGGTTAAATATTATATACCCAGTATCAATAATCTTCCTCTTTTTGATAGTATAAAATCTAAATTAAATTTAGTAAACAAATAATCAAAAATTAGATTGTACATTATATTCCGCATAAGATGAGAAAATAGAGTTACTATAATCATATATAAATATACTAATTTCAAAATATAACTCATAAATCCTCCTTAAATATTGCTTTCTTAATCATATAAGGGTTGTGATATTGGGAAGTTTATAAAATTGTCTTGATTTTAACTTTAGCCCTTATTTTACCTTTCTCTTACCTATCTCTCCCTTTTTCATATTTCAAAAATGGGTTTAAAATAACAAATATTGAAGCAAGCCATATAGTCAAGTGTATGTTGCCAAAATTAACTAAATAAAATATATGAATAGATTATTTGCAAATAGACAAAGCAACTATACAGATTAAGTCAAATCATACCCAAATCATAAAAGATGATCTATAAGTCAAACCAAGCAGAAGTCCACGGCAAGTCTACAGTAAACAAGAAGATAACTACAAGAAGAAATTTTGCCATAGTAAAGTCTTTATCTATTTAAGTACAAGTCTAAGAAGACCTAGTCTATCTTGTATAATTCAAATCTTCTTCTAAGTGTACTAAAGTCAGCTTCTATTAAGGGTTTTGTGAAGATTTCTGCTATATTAGATTTAGATTCAACATGTATAAGTTCAATGTCACTATTTGATATGTGTTTTCTAACAAAATGATATTTGTCCTTACGGGATGGATTGATGGCTAGCTTGTGAAGTGTTGCCACCTTGAGGTCGGGGGGGGGGGGTCAAAACCTGGCAAAGTCATGTGCTCCCCATGTGCTAGCCATAACATCCAAGCTAGTAGCTTCCGTGATTTATCTTTTTCATATTGACCCTGAGACGGGTTGACGAAGATGCTGGAGGCAAGTGAATCATCTTTTGCCACCTAACAAAATGATATTTAACTTCTATATATTTGGTTCTAGAATGTTATATAGGATTTTTAGTTAGATTAATGGAGCTGATGTTATCAATCAAAAGTTGAACCAATTTTGTAATTAAGTTCATAATCTTTAAGTGTGCTCATCATCCATAATAATGAAGCTACACATCCACCCATAGTAACATATTCTACTTCAGTGGTGGATAATGCTACACAATGTTATTTACTACAACTCCAACTGATTAATGATTGTCCTAAAAATTGGCAACTTCCACTATTGTTTTTCTTGTCTAACTTACATCTAGCATAATCAGAATCAATAAATTCTACTAAATCAAAACTATTTGTTCTTGGATACCATAGTCCCACATTTTGAGTATCTTTTAGATATCTTAAAATTCTTTTAACTACTACTACGTATGACTATTTAGCATGGACTACAACTAGGTAGGCATGAAACTCCTTCTCAGTTGGATTGCATCAGATTAGGCATATTAGTGCTTCTCAGTCGGATTAGGCATATTAGTGCTTCTCAGTTGGATTGCATCGGATTAGGAACTCCTTTCTTCTCATCTCAGTTGGACAGCGACTGGACTAGGCATGAAACTTTTCAGTAGGCCAGCAGCTATGTAGCAAGAACTAATTTTGCTTCCTCGACGGGAAAGCAGGGGGAAGATCAGCCTATCCGTAGAGTTCGCAAGGAAGATCTATAACTATATATAGGCCCCGCGAGGCCCTACTTCTAGTCGGTCGCAAGAGTCCCTGAAAAAAGATTGGGCCGACTGCAATCAATTAGGAGAACAAACAGGAATTACTTAATTATGCACACTTAGCTTTTCTCTTTATCTGGCTTATCTACTGGTTCGAATTCGAATTGGATCTCTTTCTTCACAAGCAGCGGCTAGGGCTCCATTTGCTAGCTTCACGGATAATTTCATTACCTTCACGAGCAAGATCACGTCCCTCATTACGAGCTTGTACACACGCTTCTAAAGCCACCCTATTAGCTACTGCACCAAGTGCATTTCCCCAAGGGTGTCCTAAAGTTCCTCCTCCAAACTGTAGTATGGAATCATTCCCAAAGATTTTGGTTAGCGCAGGCATATGCCAAACATGAATACTCCCTGAAGCCACGGGTATAACACTTGGCATTGAAACCCAATCTTGAGTGAAGAAAATACCACGACTTCGATCTTTTTCAATAAAATCATCACATATTAAATCAACAAAACCAAAAGTTATTTCGCATTCCCCTTCCAATTTACCTACTATTGTACCAGCGTGAATATGGTCTCCACCAGACATACGTAATGCTTTAGCTAGTACACGGAAATGCATACCATGATTTTTCTGTCTATCAATAACTGCATGCATTGCGCCATTCACCATTCAAAAAAACGCTATTACACTACACGAAAGATCTTTTCTTACCATGAACGATCATTTCTACAGGACTGGAGCGAAGCCAAAAACAAACAGATTAAACTCCTTTTGATGGAAGATAGGCTCATTCTGTTTTGCCACAGATAATCCGCCTGTGTCAGTTCGAGTCTGGCGAGTTGCTCCTTTCTTCGTGTGTGGAAAAGAATTGGTTTCAACGGGATCTCTCGACTTTGATCTGACTCCCGCCGAGCGATAGCGACGTGGCGACGGTGAGTTCCTGACCCGATAGAGGTAGGAACGAACGTATGTTATACAATAATTTGGATGTACCGCACACAGATAAATAAAAGAAGATCAATTTATTCGTAGTGCTTTTTTGAATGGCCCAAAGCCCCTCATTGTAATCTCGACCTGTTGCTTAGGCTCGAGCGGCGAGAGGGTATGCAATAGCTCGCCCTTCATTTAGTAAGTTCGTCGGAGAGGGTTAGATCTTTCGTGTAGTGTAATAGCGTTTTTTTGAATCCATTCACGTAATACTATAATTTGCTTGATAGGTCTTTTTGTTTTTGTTTGAGAGAGGAGCGAATTATTGTGATAACGACGCGATCAGATTCCTAGGAGTTTGACCCGCGAATAGAATAGTGGCCTTGAGATAGAGGATTGAGCGCCCTAGCTAAGACCGGCTGACGAACGAGAGAGCATAGGTTTCGGGTATATAGTCTCCAGAGATTATATAGTCACTGGCTGCTTTGAACTTGCTTTTCCCTCTGCTGTTAGAAAAGAAAAAAAGGGGTTGGAGAAAGAAAAGGTATTATATGAAAGTATATGTATACGAAGGCTGCCCCCCTGAAACATAAGATTCATAGAACAAGCAACTAAGGGAGCTCAAAGTCCTTCCTTGGCGTGTTAGGATGGTTTGATTGCCACAGAGTTGGAGTCTACTTCCTATTCCTAATGTTATTTTGAGCAAAATGACGTGATAGTAGAGGCTTAGGCCGCGCAATCAGGTGTGAGTTGGAAGAATAGCCGACTTTGATCTTCATTAATGGCACTGAATCGGGTGCTTACTCATCTCCCTGGTAGTATGGAGGAAGAGAATGATTAGTTGGGATTTGGAACCAAAGGCTATTTTTGGACTTTACTAATAGGAATGGAGCTATGGACACCTGTCCCCTAATCGGATATTGTCGCTATTCATAGGTTTGCAGGCTTGTCACTTAGTTGACTTTCACCTTGGAATCGGATCTTTCAACTGATCCAGTGATGGTCATTGATGCCGCCCATTGGTGTCTCATCTCATCGGACTGAGACCACGGGAGGACCCTGAATTGAATGACGTCTCCTAATACAATTGGTAAGGCCTGTCCGCCGTTTCACTCTCTTTGGTCTCCTTCCATGTCCATTGGAACCAATAGACTTGTCGGGAAGATCAATAACAATTCGTTCAATTATAACGGCTGGGATAGACAACGAGTAGATCAAAAATAAAATAGTGAAATGTTGGGGCAATCAACCCAAGTATGATCTGGAGGATCATGGGTTTCGATGTGTGTGTCAATATGATTAAGTTAGGGTTTGTTGTTGGTCTAATATGTGTATGTGAGTGTGCAGGTTTGCAGGTACACATAGACTTGATTGGATATCTTCAGGTACGGTGAAGGGTGGCATGGAGCCAAGCTGTGGGCTTGTGTGCGCATCTGAGGGACCATGGATGAAGCAGGAACGATGAGCCGAGGGAAGCGGACTTCGAGGCGTACGTGAAGGATAGCATGGAGGCATGTTGTAGGCTTACGACTTGCGTGTGCATCTGAGGGACGAGGGCCAAAGTTGAAGAAGGCTTGAAGGCGATAGATCGAGGCTGCTGGAGCAGAGACGATGAGCTGAGGGACACGGACTTCGAGGCATACATGAAGGATGGCATGGAGGCAAGCCGAGGGCTTGCGTGCACATCTGAGGGACGGGATCCGAAGATGAAGAGGGCGTGAAGGCAATAGATCGAGACTGCTGTTTGAAGAGTCAACCAGGTCATGAGGGTCCGAGTGTTGAGTGATTGTACTCGGGAACTAAGCCGGGAGGGTTTGAGTGCGGAGAGAAATATACTCGGGAAGGATAACCCGAGGCTTAGGGAAGGACCAGTGGACTGCCCAGTGGACTACCCCTGGGGCAGTCGACTGGTAACAGTCACATTTTAGCCTCGAGCTCTATTTAGGGGGCACATTTCAGGCTACTTCTTCTTGGCAAAACTTGCTTGGAAAAAGCTTGTTAGTAGCCCCTATTGTTCAGGTAGTGTCCAGATGTTATGGTGAGATTTTTCTACCCACAAGGAGCTACGAGAACTAGCCGGAGGTGCTCGGGGAATCATCCACTGACGGATTAGGGATCGTCCACCTTACGGACAACCGTGGAGTAGGAATTTTATCTCCGAACCACGTAAATAGGTCTGTTCCTCTTAGTTTAGTTTTAGTTTTAGTTTATTCCGCTTGCGCACTAACTTTGTAGGAAGAAAAATCAAAGAAAAGCTATTCACCCCCTCTAGCTTGACGGTCACAGTCCTAACAAGTGGTATCAGAGCGAAGGTCGCTCATCTACGGACTAACCGCCGAGAGAGCACAAGCTAGAGGAAATGACGATTGGAGACAAGTTGGGTGTTGACGTGAACATTCCACCTCCCTACGACCGCGAAGATTTCAACTATTGGAGGATGCGGATCATGACGTGGTTTGGCATGGATTGGGAGTACATAATGGTACTAGAAGAGTCATTCAAGATTCCAAGAGATAAGCATAGGAAAAGACTTCGACCTAGATATTGGACCAAAGAGCAACAAACCCAATCTAAGGCCAATGAGAAGGTAATTGCAATATTAATTGATATCTTGCCTAAAAATGTATTGAGTGGTGTAGGTGAATACAAAAATGCATATGAACTATGGAACAAGATGGGAGAATTCCATGAAAACCCTACACAAGCTCAAATAATAGAAGAGTCAAAGGAAATGAGTCCAATGGTCCAAGAAGAGAAAGAAGAAAGTGAAAATTCATTCATATCATCAAGTGAAGTGGCTCAAGAGAGTGAAAGATCATCCACTTCATCAAGGGAAGAAGAAGAGATTTCCACTTCAAGAATTGAAGGGGAGGGGGGGGGGGGAGAGACTCTCTTCAATGCCGGAGCAAGAAGAAGCTTCTACCTCCACCAAAGCAAGGACAAAAGATGACATCATTTGCTTTGGATGCAACAAGAAGGGGCACTACAAGGACAAGTGCCCACTAGGTAAAAAGGAGGTAAACCCTAAACCCGAGTCCATTCATTTAAATTCTAACATAGGTTGTAGGGAAAAGAAAGAAAAGAAGCACATTAGGTGCTACACTTGTGGAGAGCTAGGGCATTATCACACCAAGTGTCCAAGAAAAGGAGAGCTCAAGAAAATGGAGCATTTAAGAAGCTTGGAGAAAGAGGAAAAGAAGAGAAGCTCACATCAAGGGGGAGCTCCAAGGGTAAGGGAGGTAACCCCTAACTTTAAGAATGCTTCAAATTTTCCTATGCATGCTAAGAATGATAAAAATTGTTTGCCTATGTGTAATTTTAGTTTCAAGTATCATGATAAAAATAAAGTTACTGTTGCGTGCCAAAATTCCAAGGAATCCATGCTTCATAATAAATCTAGGATTTTTAGACCTAAGAACCAGGGTATTAACCCTAAGAAAGGGAGACATATGCCTAGAAAGATGGGTAGATCTAGGAATGATCAAAATGGACATGGTGATACTAAGGTTAGAAACCTAGAGAAGGAAAAATCAAGTCTTGAGGGCAAAGATTGATAAATTAGAAAAGAATCTAGATAAACTTATTAGGGGGTCCAAGGTTTTGGGTATGATACCGATGATCAACACCTTAGAAATGATAGACCGGGTCTACGATACCAATTTAGGAGGTCAAATATTAGTAAAAAGTCATATTCAAGGTTGCCCTATGATTATAGCAAAGAAGAGGCCAAATTCAGCAAGGAAAAGTCATTTAAAGGGGAAAAGAAGAATTTGACCAAGGATAAGGTATATAGAGTTAAGAGAGTTATAGTTGAAAGTCAAGAAGCACCGGAGGAACACCGGTGTGGTCTTGCATTTGTAAATGAGTTACCTAGGAAGATAACTAAGGCTAGGAGCTCAAGGGAGAGCTCTAGAAGTCAAAATGGGATCCATGGTCAATGGATCTCAGGAGGATTTCTACTAGGAGATTAGATAGACTATGGAATGTGCCAAAGGATTTGGAAGGCTAATGTAAGTCTTAATCTTAGGAATTTGGCATATAAAAAGGGAGTTTATGGATATAAAGATGAAAATAGAATCATATTGTGCGAAAATTGGTTTTTAATATGTAGATGTCATATAAATAAGTGCCAGGAATGTATTGTGGTTAAGTGTGAGAAGAGGCATCAAGAGGAGATCAAAAGTAGAACTTTTAGTTAAGTTTCAATGACACTATTTAGGTAGTTTTGAATTTCGTGCCAATCTTGGGATTGGTAATAGATTAATTCCGAACAATATTTTTCCTAAGTAGATATAGGTACTACAAATCTTTCCATGAAATTTTAGATTTTTTGGAGATTTGTAAAATTAATTATGCATTTCTGAAGTTAGGACTCGAAAACTAAAATCTGGGTACCAGTCGACTGGTTCAGAACCAGTCGACTGGCATAGTGTAAATCAGAAACTGAAAATCAAAATCACCAGTTGACTGCCCCCAGGGCAGTCGACTGAACTCTCGATTCAGTTTTGCAGTCGACTGCCCTAGGGCCAGTCGACTGGTACGCAAGGTTTTTAAAAGAAAAGGCCACGCAGGGGTGGCCAAACCTAGGGTTTTCAGTGCCACCCCCTACGAGCTTGCATCTTCCCCAACCTCTCCTTGCGATCTAAGGTGTTCCCAAGTCCTAAAAACACTTTCCTAGCCTCCTCCTATATCAGATCTAAACCTAGGGTTAGTAAAACCTCTCCTCTCAAATCGATCTTCGTCAACCCTCATCATGAAACGAGCAGGAAAATGGTAATGACTGGTATAGTTTGATTTTTTTCCATTTAGTTCATGATTTGGAACTAATTTGCCTTATTTTTCTTGGTTTTCCTTGTTTTCTTTCTTTATGGGGTGGTTCTGGTACATGCATTGGTATGTCACATCTTAGGGTTGCACATAAGAGGCAAAAGGGTGAGGGGTCATCTCACCAAGGTCAGGTAGATCCGGAGGGGCCTCGGTTTCATTCCGAGGAGTATCGGAAAGTTTTTAACGATGTGACTTTCATTTTAATGAATTGCCGCTACCTCAACAAATCATATTTCTAGGATATCACCCCCCACATCATTGAGATCATTGCATATTTTGGATTAGAACAATTGGTCTATTGTCAGCACTTTATCAATTTTGACTTATGTAAGGAATTCTATGCCAACCTTACATCTACTATGCCCAGAACGAGGTATATGAGTCAATGGTACAAGGGACGTGTTATGATCATTTTAGGATGTAGAGTTTCAAATAGCCAATTTACATGTTTCCCCACAGTTGCTGAGCCTTTAACTTTACCAGGTGTCACCATAGATCAGATCCATCGGTATTATTTTAACAGACCTCAATGTACTCAAGACCGTATCTTTGTAGCAAAAAACATGAGCCCGATTGGTAATGTCTTGTATAAGGTTGTCTTAGACTGTATTCTTCCGATTGTCACCAAGGGGCGGTCGAAGATTCGACTTCCCCACTTGGTGATGATGTATGCCCTAGAGAGGAAACTGGACTTCGACATAGCCCGCTAAGTATTTGCATCCATTATTTATTTCTCCCATGATGTTAATATGAAGTTGTACATGTCATTCGGTCATGTTTTGACCGAATTCTTTCGGTCTAGAGGGGTTAGAGTCATCGAGGTCAGGTTCATAAGTTGTCTAAGTATTATGATCAGATAAGGTCTCGACATCTCTCTTTAACTGGGATCGAGAAACATGAGGGGATGACGATCTAGCGTCGTCGTCCTGCTTCTTCGAGCTCAAATGATGATGAGGAGGTCGATCCTGCTGCGGCTACTGGATTTCACAGGAGCAGTTCTCCCTCCTGCAGTCAGAGGTACATGATCTGAGGGGGGATTTTCAGACATTTCAGCAGCGACAGATTGAGATGCAGCAGCAGCAGACTGCCATTCAGGGGGAGGTTCATGGTCCCACACAGTTCTGTCAGGGGTTCCAGCAGTAGCAGGATGAGATGAATGCAATAATGCAGAGCTAGAACCTTATGTATCAGGCCCCTCCTCCTCCTCCTCTAGGCGATGACGAGTAGTTGAGATGGACTTGGTGAGGCTAGTGTTGAGAGTATATCTAGTGTAGACAGTTTATGTATCTCTCAAACACTTGTTTTGGGTTATGTAATATTTGATGACTTTGGGGCCACGACCCTTGTGACTTCTTTGTGCTTTCATATTGTGTTATGTAGTGTTACGTCATGACTTTGATATTACTTATATTGTTTGAAATTCATGGTTTAATATTGAATGGTGTGATATTGCTATTGTAGGCATAAGGACATTTCATATATACTTGTATATGTCTAGGGTTAAGAGAAAAAAAGGGGAGGCTTTATCATCTTGAGAATATATAAGGAAAAGGGGGGACTTGAGGTCAATTCTATGTGTAAAATGGTAATGGATAGGTTTGGCAAACACATGGAATCAATTAAAGGCTTAAGAGTTGATACAAAATGATACATTTTGAATGATTTTAGAGTTTATACCAAAAGTCAAGCATATTTGATATTTTTCACGAAACCATATTTTTCTAGGGTAGATTATATTCTAACAAATATGCTTGCAAAGTTTTACATTTTTCCGAAGTTTATGAAATTTTCTAGGAGTTTCTGAATTTGGGCTGGAAATTCAGAAATAGGTTGTATCAGTCGACTGCCCTTGGGGCAGTCGACTGATGTTTCGGTAAGTTTGCGTAATGAAGGGACCAGTCACTGATGTTGGATCAGTCGAATGATCTTTCGGGTTTGTGATTTCTGAGGGGGTTTTCAGAAATAGGATGAGTTATTTTTGGCACTAGAGTTAGGATTGCTTGGGGTAATCTTTTTGATGGTGTCAAAGGGGGAGAATTTGTGATGTTAAGTTAGGTTTGACTTAACTTGGTGTTGTGGAAAATTGGAAATTATGTGGAGGACATAGGTTAAGGGGGAGGTTACCTCTTGTTTGTTGTTATATCTATAATTTTCAATTGTTGTTGTTCTACCTAACATAGATATATTGCCACACATCAAAAAGGGGGAGATTGTTGGGGCAATCAACCCAAGTATGATCTAGAGGATCATGGGTTTTGATGTATGTATTAATATGATTAAGTTAGGGTTTATTGTTGGTCTAATATGTGTATGTGAGTGTGCAGGTTTGCAGGTACACATAGACTTGGTTGGATGTTTTCAGGTACGGTGAAGGGTCGCATGGAGGCAAGCCGTGGGCTTGTGTGCGCATCCGAGGGACCATGGACGAAGCAGGGACGATGAGCCGAGGGAAGCGAACTTCGAGGCGTACGTAAAGGATGGCATGGAGGCAAGCCATGGGCTTGCGTGCACATCTGAGGGACAAGGGCTAAAGACAAAGAAGGCTTGAAGGCGATAGATCGAGGCTGCTGGAGCAGAGACGATGAGCTGAGGGATGCGGACTTCGAGGCATGCATGAAAGATGACATGGAGGCAAGCTGAGGGCTTGCGTGCGCATCTGAGGGACGAGAGCCGATGATGAAGAGGGCATGAAGGTAACAGATCGAGACTGTTGTTTGATTAGTCAACCAGGTCGTGAGGGTCCGAGTGTTGAGTGATTGTACTCGGGAACTAAGACGGGAGGGTTCGAGTGCGGAGAGAAATGTACTTGGGAATGGTAACCTGAGGCTTAGGGAAGTGTTGATGCAGTCTGGCCCGGTTGTTGTTTTGGTGTTTGACAATGATTTAAGTTTGGTTGAGCAAAATTGGGTTAAAGTCCTGGTCTGGGACTGGGCATGAAACCCTGGTGAGTGAAGCCAGGTCCTAGCTTGTGAAGCTAGGTTGAAATCCCGGTGAGTGAAGCCGGATCCTGGTGAGTGAAGCCAGGTGTTGGAAATTCCGGTGAGTGAAGCCGGGTCCTGGTGAGTGAAGCCAGGTGTTGGAAATTCCGGTGAGTGAAGCCGGGTCCTGGTGAGTGAAGCCAGGTGTTGAAAAGTCCTAATTCGGAAGAGGTGGGTGAAAAGTCCTAGCTTGGAGGGCTAGGTGAAAAGTCCTAGCTTGGAGGGCTAGGTAAAAATTCCTAACTTGGAGGGTTAGGTGAAAAGTCCCATCTTGGAGAGTTAGGTGAAAAAGTCCTGGCTTGGAGGGTCAGGTGCCTAGCTTGGAGGGCTAGGTTGGATGAAGGTCTAACTCGGAGGGGTTGGGTGAAAAGTCCTAGCTTGGAGGGCTAGGTGAAAAGTCCTAGCTTGGAGGGTTAGGTGCAAATTCCCAACTTGGAGAGTTAGATTAAAAAATCCTTAGCTTGGAGGGCTAAGGTGAATGAAATCCTAGCTTGGAAGGCTAGGTCTGCGTCCCTGGATCGGTTTGGTGACCGATCAGGGAGTTGGCACGCTGCTCCTTCATGGATCAGTCTGGTGATCGATCCAGCGATGTCTGATTGGTCTGGTGACCGATCAGGGAGTGTGTGTTTCACTCACTTCACAGCTCCTGATCGGTCTGGTGACCGATCAGGGAGCGAACAGTGAGTTGAGTTCCCCTGCTGATCTGCTCCTAATCGGTCTGGTGACCGATCAGGGATACTGCTCAGATCGGTCTAGTGAACAATCATTTGTCGCAAGGTTCTCACTATCACCGATCAGGATGACTCCTGATCGGTCTGGAAGCAGCCTGATTGGTCTGGTGACTGATCAGGCAGGAGCCTGATTGGTCTGGGGACCAATCAGGAGTGTGCAGAAGACTTTGGATCGGTCTGGTGACCGATCAGGGTCCTTCCTGATCGGTTTGGTGACCGATCAGGAGCAGAACTTTAATTCAAATACGCTGTCAGAAGCTCTGATCGCGTCTGTTTTCACTGCCGATTCTCTGATACATTGCCGATTCTTGTTGATATGTATTGCTAAGCCTCTGTTGGAGTGTGCAGGTGATAGCAGGTGATTCAATCACTCAAGGAGGGTCAATGGGAGGTTTTCCTTGGAGCAGGTTTGTTTGTTTCTCCTTCTCAGGTTTCAACGGCAACTGGAGCAGCTGGCGACTGACGGAGACTCAGCTGGAGAGGAGGTCTTCAGTGGACTGAGTGCTCAGGGAGGTCAGTGGGTTCAGGCTGGCTAAGTGAATGCTGATGAATCTTGCGATGGTGAGAGGGAGCTTAAGTGACGAAGCTGGAAGCAGAGGAGCGAAAAAACAAGACAGAAACTTGGGAAGTTTGGCTGGGCTGTGTTCGTGCTCTCTGTTGCTTTGTGCTTAACCGATCTTGTTGCATTCCTGTGAGAGCTTTGTGAGTGTTCCTTCTTGTGTGATCTCCTGTACTCAAGTTCCATCATCCGTGAGATCTGTGGAGAGGTTTCTCCACCGAGAAGGAGGCTCTATCTTATCCGGTGTTCACCGGGGCTTGATCTGCCGACGATCAAGGGATCGCCCACCTTACGGGCACGCCAAGGAGTAGGGGCAAGTTATCCCCGAACCTTGTATATCGAGGTGTTAGCGTCGGTTTGCTTTCCTTTGCTTTGGGTTATTGTTTTTAGTTTTCTGTTTCTGCATTTGCCTCCGCTGCCTAACTCTGAAGTGCAGAATAGATTTGAAAAGCTCAAAAGTTTTGTGTCCGACTAGATTCACCGCCCTCTCTAGCCATCCGGGTTCCAACAAGTGGTATCAGAGCTTGGGGCTCTGTTCACGGCTTTACATCCGAGAGCTTACAACAAGATGGCTGGAAGAGAAGGAATGAGCACAAACCGACCTCCATTCCTCGACGGCACTGATTTTTCATATTGGAAGTCAAGAATGGAGTTTTACTTGAAGACAATCATGAGTTTGTGGTTCGCTGTCAAGGAGGGGTTTTCCCTTCCAAAGGACAATGAAGGAAAGGAGCTTGAGTTTTCCAAGTGGTCGGCTGAGCAAATTCGGAAGGGTGAAGCAAATGCCAAAGCTGTGGTCACCTTACAATATGGGATGACCAAAGAGCAATTGATCAAGATTGGTCCCTTCACCTCTGCCAGAGACCTTTGGAACAAAGTCATTGAGCTCCATGAAGGAACTCAAGACACCCGGACTGCCAAGAAGGACCTCCTTCACAGCCAACTCCAGAACTTGACAATGGGAGAAAATGAAACTGTAGATATGCTTCATTGTCGATTCAAAGAAGTATTGAATGGTCTCCACTCCATTGGTGAAGAGGTAGAAAACCGAGACCTAGTGAGGTATGTCCTTAAATCATTTCCTAGGAATGCCTTGTGGTCATCCATGGTGGATGCTTATAAGGTTTCCAAGGACTTATCTTTTGTTAAGTTAGAGGATTTCATTTGTGAGATGGAATTACATGAGATCTCTAACCAAAGTCCCAAAGAGAAAGGGATTGCTTTAGTGGCAGGTGACAACAAGAAGAAGAAGGAGGAGAAGAACACTCACTGTCACATGGCATTCATGGCACTAGAGGACTCGAGAGAAGAAAGTGATAACGAATCAAGCTCCTCAACCGCGCCTTCATCATCTTCGGATGATGAAGAGGTAATCTCTCCCGAGTTGGATAAGTGCTATAGAGCTATCGCATGTTTAACCAAATTGTTAAAGAAATCTAAGAATAAGGTTAAGTCATTGAAGTTGGAAGTAAAAGAATTAAAATCCTCTAAGGTTGAGGATATTAATGACTTCCATAATGAATCCCTTGAGAATGAGAATAAGATCTTGAAGGGTGAAATTGAAAATCTCAAGATTGTTCTTGAGAAATTTTCAACAAGCTCCAAAACCCTAGACATGATCTTGAACTCCCAAAGGGCGGTTTACAACAAGGCCGGTATAGGTTACCGACCTAAAGAACCGACCTTTGTGTCATTAATGTCTAGAACACATTTTAGATCATCAAATGTTCCTAGGGTTAAAAAGAAAATGACTAAGGCATGGGTGCCAAGGTCTATGATTGAAGGTTCTTTAGGTCCCAAAATTTGGGTACCTAAAACCTCTATCTTTAGAATTGTATGAGCATTATTTGAGGAGGAGCATCTATCAACATGGGAGGTTGATATTTGGTGCTCCAAACCCATGACCAAAGGCAAAATTGTCATTCACATGGATGGTTATGGAAAATTTGAATTAAATGCTTTGAGCTCCATTGTTTTAGATCTTATGACAATATAATCCCTTGGCTAGTGATTTTTATGGTATTCATGTGTTAAAATACTTAGTCATGGTATAATCTACTTTAGTGTTTAAGTTCTTCCATGATCAAGTATGTCATGATTTTCTTGTATGTATTATGCCAACATGAAGAACACATGGTTTGTGAAAATCACTATGAAAATCTCACAATACATGATTAGACAAAGAACATGAGTTTAAGGCCTAGGCTTAAGCTTTTCTTACTATTTTGGAGATGAATCTAGATGAGTATGCCATGACTTTGATGTTTGGATGATTAACATTAATCTATGACATGCCCATTGTGATTAAGAACAAGATGAACACATAGCTTAAATTGGTCATGATGTGAAATAAGCATGTTTTGAAATTTTAATCATCCATTGGAATTGGCACAAACCTAATTTTGGCTAAGAACAACATGATAACATAGGTTATGATGTTTTAAATTCCATGACTTGTTTGATTTCCCACTGATCATGCTTTGATATAAACCTGTGTTTGGTACTCAAGTTCATACTTAGAGCATATTCATCAAAATTATTACAAACATGTGTTGGTTCTCCTCATATAAACTCTTAATTCTTGATATGGAATAACACTTGGTTAAGAGACCCCATGTTTGGAACCAAAGTAATTAAAATCAATTGAATTAGGGGTTTGGGAATGGCTAAGAATTGAAACAAACCTGATTTCAGAATTGCTGAAATCGGTTTCTGAAATATGAAACTGAAAAACCTTTTGTTTGAACCCAGATCGGTCCACTGACCGATCAGGGATCCCTCTGATTGGTCTGGTGACCGATCAGACCAAGTCTGATCAAGGAACTCTCAGATCGTTCCAAATTGATCCAAAACCTCCTCAAGCCAATCTCTTCTCGTCGAATTGTATCAGTTTAATGATTATACTATAAACAAACATGATACAATCCGTTTACAATTGAAACATATTTGATCACCCATTGGTACAAACCTGGTACTAAGGGAGCACAAAATTATTCAAGTGATACAAACCTGGTACCTAATACTGATTTGATACAAACCTATGTTGGAATGTTCAAATTCTTAAGAAAGGGTTTGTTGAGTCATGACTCTTATTCTTAATGTCGTGTTTCGGACATTTTTCTGAAATAACGAATCTCAATAGAGTCTACATCCCTATTGTGGAATGTAAATTGTTAATGCAGTCTGATCAGGAATGTATCAGAGTTTCAGGAATTTTTCTGAAATTTGATCGCTCCCCAAACTAATCAGATATGTTTCTGCATCACGTGATCAACGAACCTGATCGGTCACGGAGACCAATCAGGACTATGTGTCAGATACAGATGCATTCCTTACTTGTCATGTGAAGCATATACGTATTTGACCATGATATACTTCTGTATATGTCTTCACATGAAATTTCGAATATTAATGCAATCTCATCTTGAATGAATCAGAATTACAAAAATTTTTCTGAAAAACTGATTGTTCATAGATACATCAGAAATTTTTCTGTATCAATCATAAGTCTGATGAAGCTGCATTATTACTTGTCATATGAAACATATACATGCTTGACCATGATATTATTCTGTATATGTTTTCATGTGAAATTCACACTATTTGGCGTATGATGTATATACATTGTTGCCATGATACATTTATGGTATATGCCTCTCATATGCGATTCAAAAAGTATCCTTTGATTATTTTGGGTTTGGGGAGAGACCCTTGGTTTGAGGGGGAGGTATGTTTAAACTTAATAACCATACCCTTTTCGATGTTTGACAAAGGGGGAGAAAATGGCTGATTAAGTTTATGGTTATTATAGGGGGAGGATCATGATTCCCTTATGAGAATTGAACGGACTTCAATTGATTGATACGTAAACTTAAATCGGGTTGTCAAACAACAAAAAGGGAGAGATTGTTGATGCAGTCTGGCCCGGTTGTTGTTTTGGTGTTTGATAATGATTTAAGTTTGGTTGAGCGAATTTAGGTTAAAGTCCTGGTCGGGGACTGGGCATGAAACCCTGGTGAGTGAAGCCAGGTCCTAGCTTGTGAAGCTAGGTTGAAATCCCGGTGAGTGAAGCCGGTTCCTGGTGAGTGAAGCCAGGTGTTGGAAATCCCGGTGAGTGAAGCCGGGTCCTGGTGAGTGAAGCCAGGTGTTGAAAAGTCCTAATTCGGAAGAGGTGGGTGAAAAGTCCTAGCTTGGAGGGCTAGGTGAAAAGTCCTAGCTTGGAGGGCTAGGTGAAAAGTCCTAACTTGGAGGGTTAGGTGAAAAGTCCCATCTTGGAGAGTTAGGTGAAAAAGTCCTGGCTTTGAGGGTCAGGTGCCTAGCTTGGAGGGCTAGGTTGGATGAAAGTCTAACTCGGAGGGGTTGGGTGAAAAGTCCTAGCTTGGAGGGCTAGGTGAAAAGTCCTAGCTTGGAGGGCTAGGTGAAAAGTCCTAGCTTGGAGGGTTAAGTGCAAATTGCCAACTTGGAGAGTTAGATTGAAAAATCCTTAGCTTGGAGGGCTAAGCTGAATGAAATCCTAGCTTGGAAGGCTAGGTCTGCGTCCCTGGATCGGTTTGGTGACCGATCAGGGAGTTAGCACGCTGCTCCATCGTGGATCGGTCTGGTGACCGATCCAGCGATGTCTGATCGGTCTGGTGACCGATCAGGGAGTGTGTGTTTCACTCATTGCACAGCTCCTGATCGGTCTGGTGACCGATCAGGGAGCGAACAGTGAGTTGAGTTCCCCTACTAATCTGCTCCTGATCGGTCTGGTGACCGATCAGGGATACTGCTCAGATCGGTCTAGTGAACGATCATTTGTCGCAAGGTTCTCACTATCACCGATCAGGATGACTCCTGATCGGTCTGGACGCAGCCTGATTAGTCTGGTGACCGATTAGGCTGGAGCCTGATTGGTCTAGTGACCGATCAGGCAGGAGCCTGATTGGTCTGGAGACCAATCAGGAGTGTGCAGAAGACTTCTGGATCGGTCTGGTGACCGATCAGGGTCCTTCCTGATCGGTCTGATGACCGATCAGGAGCAGAACTTTAATTCAAATACGCTGTCAGAAGCTCTGATCGCGTCTGTTTTCACTGCCGATTCTCTGATACATTGCCGATTCTTGTTGATATGCATTGCTAAGCCTCTGTTGGAGTGTGCAGGTGATAGCAGGTGATTCAAACACTCAAGGAGGGTCATTGGGAGGCTTTCCTTGGAGCAGGTTTGTTTGTTTCTTCTTCTCAGGTTTCAACGACAACTGGAGCAGCTGGCGACTGACAGAGACTCAGCTGGAGAGGAGGTCTTCAGTGGATTGAGTGCTCAGGGAGGTCAGTGGGTTCAGGCTGGCTCAGTGAATGCTGATGAATCTTGCGATGGTGAGAGGGAGCTTAAGTGACGAAGCTGGAAGCAGAGGAGCGAAAAAACAAGATAGAAACTTGGGAAGTTTGGCTGGGCTGTGTTCGTGCTCTCTGTTGCTTTGTGCTTAAGCGATCTTGTTGCATTCCTGTGAGAGCTTTGTGAGTGTTCCTTCTTGTGTGATCTCCTGTACTCAAGTTCCATCATCCGTGAGATCTGTGGAGAGGTTTCTCCACCGAGAAGGAGGCTCTATCTTATCTGGTGTTCACCGGGGCTTGATCTGCCGACGATCAAGGGATCGCCCACCTTACGGGCACGCCAAGGAGTAGGGGCAAGTTATCCCCGAACCTTATATATCGAGGTGTTAGCGTCGATTTGCTTTCCTTTGGGTTGTTGTTTTTAGTTTTCTATTTCTGCATTTGCTTCCGCTGCCTAACTCTGAAGTGCAGAATAGATTTGAAAAGCTCAAAAGTTTTGTGTCCGACTAGATTCACCCCCCCTCTCTAGCCATCCGGGTTCCAACAGGAAGGACCAGTCGACTGCCCCAGGGGCAGTCGACTAGTGTGGCCCGAATTCGAAAGGTCAACTATGAATTTTGAATTCTAGTGAGGCCAATCGACTGCCCCTGGGGCAGTCGATTGGTAACAGTCACATTTTAGCCTCGAGCTCTATTTAGGGGGCACATTTCAGGCTACTTCTTCTTGGCAAAACTTGTTTGGAAAAAGCTTGTTAGTAGCCCCTATTGTTCAGGTAGTGTCCAGATGTTGTGGTGAGATTTTTCTACCCACAAGGAGCTACGAGAGCTAGCCGGAGTTGCTCGGGGAATCATCCACCGACGGATTAGGGATCGTCCACCTTACGGACAACCGTGGAGTAGGAGTTTTATCTCCGAACCACGTAAATAGGTCTGTTCCTCTTAGTTTAGTTTTAGTTTTAGTTTATTCCGCTTGCGCACTAACTTTGTAGGAAGAAAAATTGAAGAAAAGCTATTCACCCCCTCTAGCTTCACGGTCACGGTCCTAACATGAAATGGTCCCAGAATGGAAATAGTTAGCTATCACGCCATCCAGACACTTTCGTTTCAGTATCTTTTTGTTGTTGCCGGGTGTCTCCCTTTCATAATCATAACTTGAAGGGAGGTTCAATTAGGCGGGCGATAATAAATGGATATCTAGAACTTTCTATAGCTTTGGGTAGACTTGAGTTTCAACCCGAGATTTTTGCCTAAAAGAGAATGATCATTTAGCTTTTCTAACAAGGGAAAAAGAAGACTCATTATTCTTTCCCGCGTAAATTGCATTTCAATCCGGAAACAAATGAACCCATTGTAGGAAGTGTACAGGGATCCGACAGCGACGGAGTCGGGCGATGTGGCTGACTTTTCTGCCGTCTTCAATCGGTAATATAAGATACCGCATCAACTCTTATAGTGTATTATTCCTTGACTCCTTTACTTGACTTTCTTTATCATACTGAGTCAATTCCTTAAGTAAATGGGAGTATTCGTAAGGGAGGAGTAGTCATGTCAGAGTGGGTTGTCCTCCTACCCGTTCTCTATTTAGAAGAGTAGGCCCATAACCACGAGAGTAGAGAGGGGTAGGCCTCGAGGAGTTTCTATCTATTGATACCGATGCCGCTACATCGAATGCTGCTGCTGTGGGGAACCTGAAAAAGCTGCTGGAGAGTCAAAGGGGAAAAAAGCAAAACTCCCAATGGGAAAAAAAGACCTTTCCCGTTGGGAGTGGGGTAGTGATACCGATTTCTTAGCTGAAAGGCTGCCAGTGACTATTTTCTATTCTACTGTGGGATCTCCTGCTGTTGAAGAAGTTGCTGTTCAATCAACTACTGCTACTGCTTAATCTCCAAATTCTATTATTTTCATTATGCGTCATTATCATTCGCAGTCGTGAATGAAGGAGTATAAATGGTCAATTTTTCCTTTGGGGAAAGACCATTGTATACTTGGAGTAGTGATTCAAAAAAACACTACGAAAGATCTATCCCTGCCCTTACTTTGACTTGGAGGAGAAAGAAGGGCAAATTCCTGTTGGTTAGAGCTGGCTGACTCAGTCTCATCTTTTCAATGCCAGCCACGTCGCTATCGCTCGTCCCTTTCTCTTTTGATTGAAAGCAGATGCGGTTCTGCCATGAAAGAAGATTTTCAACAACCAATGCCATTAACAAATATGAAAGGATCTACTGAAACTCAAATCATTATTTCCTATATTTTGAACTCTGTGGTGGAACAAAATCCGTTTCTTGATTGTTTTCTATCATCGGCCTGGAGATAGAATAGTAAGTAGATAGTAAGGGGAGCGAAAGAAAGTGAATTGATCTGTATCAGGAAGAACCACTTGAAGGAGAGAGAAGAGGCTCTAACTGAGCTCTTTCATGCTCTACGGCTACCGTAACGATAAGAATGAATTCCGACGTCCATAGCCGTAGAGAACACTTTATCCGTTACCATCTTCCTTTTATTCTGAAGGGTAGATCTTTCGTGTAGTGTAATACCGTTTTTTTGAATATTCACGACTGTTCCCGTGGGAGATATGTACGAGTGAATTCCAAGATCTTTCGTGTAGTGTAATACCGTTTTTTTGTAGAACGACGTAGGGGCGGAGCGCTCGACCATAAGGAAGAGGGACAAAAAGTGCTCGACCCAAAGGGGAGAGGGGCGGAGCGCTCGAGCGAATGAATGAGCGAGAGGGACGTAGGGAGACCAAACCAATAGGGAGATAGATAGGCTCGACCAGAAGAGTGAATGGCATTGTGCCAATATTATTCACTCCTTCTCTCTACCCGTCAAATATTTTATCATTCGCACCTTCCATTTAATTTAGACTATCCGATGTTCATGGCACCATTCCCACGTCGCTTTGCTCGTCCCTTATGGCATTTCGAGCCCTCCGTCCCTTCCTTTCGTCAGCCCTCCGTCCCTTCCTTTCACCTAGAACTGAACTCAAACTCATAAGTTCCTCCCGTTCTCTCGTTCCTCGTACGCAGCAGTGAGCCGCGTCGTTATCACTCGCACCTTCCACGTCGCTGCGCTCGTCCGTCGTTTCACTCGTCCCTACGTCGAATATCTTTTAGTATCTTTTAGGACTATTATAATATAATACAATAATACATCTGAGAACTCAGTACTCAGTCAATAAATCAGAGAAGTAATCGAACCAAGAACGTCTCTCTTGAGGGAAGCCCTCGCCCTGCCCTGTCTATCAGGTGTTCAATGAGTTGAGGGGCAAAAAGGAGCCGGAGTTTGGTTTGATAAGAGATCCTGCGAGCCAGAGTGTGATCCAGCCTTCTTGTTATAAGACTCCCTCCTTTCCCTCCTTTTCTAAGCCTTTTAGGTTCAAATCACCTGAACCCCAGCCAAGGAGGTTCTTTTCACCCCAGATCAATAGGTCTGAATTTCTAAATAGGTCTGTTGATCCGGATAAGCCAAGAGAAAATACACTGAATCCGAGTATAAAGAGGTCAGAGCCAGAGTGTGATCGAGGCTTTGATAAGCCAAGGAGAGTACGTCAGATAGTGAGTCAGTACATAAGGTCTGAAGCCCAGGATAAAGAGGATAAAGAGAGCTTGCTTCTCACTCTTTCCATTAACGACTGCTGCTGAGTAATGAGATATTCATATGATGATACTAAACATTTCCTAACATCTTGAAAAAGACACTTGAAGAGTAGGCCGATAGCCCGACTGTTCCCGTCTCTACTGGAAAAGCAATGCAATGCAATGAAGATCATTGACGACATATGTTGCTGTTCGGAAAGGGTACTATATTGAGTTCTTCTGTAACGCCCGAAAATTCTCGAAACCAATTTTAGAAATATCTTAGAATTTATTCTGAATTTATGGATATTTTTATGAAATTTTTCCGTAAACGAAAGTGGCAAAAAGGGGTAAAAATAGAAAATCGCATAAGTGGGAATCGAACCAGTCACCTGCGATTTGAGAGAGGAGTGGGCGGACCAACTGGGCTGGTTCGTTTTGTTGATAGAGAATAAGAGAATCAATAGATAAGGTGTAGTTAAGTCAATCCGCCCCATAAGTATAAATAGATACTTAAAGAGAGAAGTTTATTTCCTCTCCACTAAACCCTCGCCCAAACACACGCACGCCGACTTCCCTCTCCTCTCTTGTGCGCCGACCACACCCAACCTCCTCTCCTCTTCCAAGGGGGCGCCGGCCAAGGAAAGACCAAGGAGAGCGGAGCGTTTCGTTCGTCTCGACGAGAGGAACGCGTAGGCGCGAACGGTTCATCGAGATCTCAAGTTTCTCCCGAGCCCTAGACGTCAACTTTGGTTGTAAGTCCAAGATATCAAGGTAAGTACTGCTCACCTGCAGTAAGAGGCGGTTTTTCCGCAAGTTTTTCCCGTTAGAAAGTTAAAAGTGCAATTTTCCTTTAGTTATGATTTTTGCATGTAACTCTAGATTAATTCATGCTTGTATAAGTTTGATTAAGTACCCTATATGAGGTTAGGGACTAAGAAAAGTATAAGAGAAGAAAAGAGAAGATAAAGAAAAGAAAAGAAAAGGCCAAGGCCTTAAGAAATCCCCAAAAGTCAAGACTTAGGGATTTGGGCACACTAGGTGCTCGATAAAATGCCAAGGCATTTAAAGATAAGAAAGAAAAGAAAGAAAAGCTATTTTATTTTCTAAGGCCAGTACCCGGCGTCCAAGGGCGTCGTTAAAGAAATCCAGGTGTCCAATTCCAAGGTCTTGGCCCTGGTAGACCAAGGTCTGCTCTATTAGGATTGGTGGCTCGCTACCCCAACCTTTTAGGGAACGCGCATAAGATGGTACTTACGTCTTAAGTGGATCCAAGTGATTATTATTTTCAAGTATATGCTTTAGCAAAGTTTTCTAAAGTTTAAAGAAGTTTTCTAAAAGTTAAAGAAAGATTTAAAGTTAAAGAATTGCTAAAGTTTCAAGTTAAGCCAAGAAAAGCGAGTTAAGACTTATTAGTGCTTGAGTATGCATGTTTTGAGTTATACATGTTTCTTAGTGTTTCTTTCAAGCATAAAAAGTATCTCATGTGATTTCATATTGTTCAAAAAGCATGTTTGCACATTTTCGAGATTTTGTGAGCTAGATAGTACTTACTAAGCTTTTTGCTTATTAGTTGCATTTCCTCTTGCTGCAGATAAAGGTAAAGGCAAGCAATTCTGAAGGAAGGCGACGAGGCGGTGCTGAGTAAAGTGTATGTGGTGGCTGACCTTGGAGAGGTCCTTGGGACAAGATGAATAAAAGACTTAAAGTGCATTTGTTTTAAAGTCTTAGTTTAAGTTAGATCATATGACATTTATTCAAGTACTTGCGTTTTAGATATTTTGCATGTCTTAAAACCACAAGTAAAGATTCCATGTCATTTCATTTAGCATACATATCCTTATGATTGCATTGGATGAGTATAAGTGTGAGTAGTTTGGAATATTGATACTTGATGGAGCTATTTGATACATGTGCCAAGATATTGTGAGTTTCCTTTGAATCAAGTTTTTATTGCTCAATTATGCTTAGAAAAGTTGCATTCATATTCCATAATGCTTTAGTGATGTTATAGAACCTTGTGGAATGAGTTTAAATGGTTAGAAGTTAAGTTTGGTACAAACTCTAGCATAAAGTTTATATAGATTTTCATAACTTGTTAAATCTCGCAGAAAGTCCTAATTTCGAGTTTATGAAGTTGTTTTGATTGGATAAAATGTTTAGGAAACTAGTATAGAGTATAGAAATGGTGTTGTGTCTTTGTATGGCTTGAAACTATATGTTTGGTGGACTTTTGAAACAAAGTTTCGAATCTGAATTTCAGCTTTTCAGGCGTGCCAGTCGACTGGTACAGTATCAGTCACCTGCCCTATCGAACAGTAGCTTCTGTTCGATGCATCAGGCGACTGCCAAAAGGTCAGTCGCCTGGTGCCAGTCGACTGCTATATAGCAGTCGACTGGTACCATTAAAGAGAAGTGGTATAGAGCAGCTGGTTAATGGCTTAGTGTTACAATTAAGAGCAGCTGGTCAAGTCCTGGCAAAGCAAATAAAATGAAAGTTGTTTTGTTTTTTTGAAAAAAAAAGAGAGGGAAAGGAAGTGTGCCATTGTATCATGCATGACTATTAAAGTTAGAATATCATCCTTAGATGGATTTGAAGAAAAAAAAATTCCGCATTCTTAGTCGTGCAATAGAGTCAAGAAGTAGAAGAAGTAGCGGGCCGACTAAGGTAGAGAAGGCGGGTCGCTACATCTTCAACCTTCCCTCATCTCCCACCGGCTAGCTGATTTATGATTGACCTGCTCTGGGCACAGAATATAAGTCAATTCTGCCTTCCTGCTCCATTTTGAGCCCAGAAGGGTGGCGCGCAAAGGCAAAAATATAAGTAGATATTCAAACTAGATATTAACGAAGCTCCTCGCGTGAATAAGATTTGATCCTCGTTCTCTGCCAAGGGAGAGTTCCCTCTGTCCTACCTATACCCTCCTACTGGATTATTGAAAGGCTTTCTCGGAAGGGAAAGGTGCCTCTTGAGTGCGAATCAGATGCAGTGGCAGCGACTCCGAAGTGCTCTAGGGTCGGCAATAGGCAACTTATATAATGAGAAAAAGCGGACAGAGCCTCATACTCTTTTGTAGGCCGTCGTGCCGTCACACATAAGCATGCAACACCCTCTCACTTTTCTAGGGATTGGATTTCTCTGGCTTGGTTCTCGGACGGCCCTAGCCTTCAGTCTTCTCAGTCAGTGTTAAGCGCTTTCTCTTCTCCTACTCTTATTTTATTCGCCCTTGACTCCTCTACTCTGAGCTTATATTTCTCCTCCTCTCTTCTTATCAGTTCGATATGCTATGCTGCGAAAGAGCGCGATGGGATTGATTCTTTCTTTATCTGCAGATGTCAGTGAATGAACTGCCAGAAGCTTGATAACTTTCATTTTGTTGATTAAATTCGGCTTTCAAATCCATGTTTTTGATCCCTTGTCATTTGCTTAAGTTGCATTTATATTAGGTTCCATGAAATCTTTCTATTTTGCCCTTGGATACAATTCTTCCTATATTTGAAATATTTTGGCATTAATGTTGAATCTAATTTTGTAGGCTTCAATCAGTCATGGACCTAGATCAAGATTGGCTTAGGACTTGAGTTCAGAATGAGCCTAGATCAAAGGGATCAAGAGCTGAATCAATATGGGCCGTCCATTTAAGATGACGGTTAGATCTAAGCCATCCGCCAACTTCCGGTCGATCCAAGCTCAAGATAGACTTAATCAAGTTCATGGATCAAGATCTGAAAGTTTGGGCCAGATCAGAATTAATTTAGCCGTTGGATCGAGCAATAGAAGATTTAGATCGTCCAAGCTAAAGACGGTTAGATCTGAGCCATCCGCTTCAGATCTGAGTGATCCGAGTTAAGGACAAGCAGATCAGAACACTTGATCAAGATATGGGAAGTTTGGGTTCGATCTGACTTGATCTGACCGTTGGATCAGAGCGGAACAATCTCAGCCGTCGAAATTCGAAATGCTCAGTTAAAACAGAAATTCCCTTGCCAGTTCGCGTGGTCGCGTGATCGCATCTCAGTTTCTAGCTTTCCTTCTCCGTTTTCTTTTCCGATCGTCGGCCACCACTCCAAGTCAGTTTGCCTTTCAGATTCCAAATCGAAGAGGTATTCTTCTGCCAGATCTGCAACCTAGTTGGACGCTGAAGGGATTTCGAAAGAGGGTTTCGTCGGAACTCTGCTTTTCAGATCAGAGACTACTTGTCAGTTGTGTCAACCGATCGGAGCTTCCAGATGCAATCGAAGGGGTTCTTTGAAGGTGTCTGAAGGTTTCGGGGTTGTTTGCATCGCAATCTGTCAAGGAGGAAGAGATCGTGAAGAGTGATCAGTTGCACATCGAGATTACTGCAGTTTGTTCGCAGGAGTCAATTTCTTCCTTGATTCTTGAGATGGAGGGTTTCTAGCTCACTCTTGTGTGACGGCAAGAGGGAATTTGTGGTGACGAATATGAACTGGAGCTTATTACTATTAGATTTTAATTTCTGAGTTGTTCCTATCATTTCTGAACTCTGCTCTAGCTTTCTATCAGCTGTTTTCAGTTACTGATCGGACTGACGTCCGATCCAGACTCCACCTGATCGGTCATCAGACCATCAGGCTGACATCTGGTCGGTCAGCAGACCGATCAGGATATTTCCAGCGTAGACATATTTTGCCTTAGTTACAGCTTGCTTAATTTCATTTCCAACGTAGATACAATGTTAGTGACTTTCTACAATTGATATCAGTTTCAACTTTGATTTTGCAACTTCGAATTGTCTTGCTAAATTTTCCTAGTGGTTAAGCTTCATTTTTGCAAAACCTAGTTAACTCTATTTAGTTACATCAATTCCATTTCAGTTGTTGTTTCACTTCTTACTTGTAAAACAAAACCCCCATTTATCTAGAAAACCCAAAATATTTAATGACAAATAACTTGCAAGCTCAATTCAAACACTTACGACTAGTCATTGGAAAAAAATATGACCTGAGGCCCCTATTCTACATTTCTACTTTGTTAGCAAGGGTTTTCATCTTTCTAAATATCTAAATTCGATAGGCCCACATTCGTGACAGACATCTATTTTGGGATCTATCAGAGCTCCTATGAGAGTAAGCATGGCATAAGGCGTACGTTTTTCGATATCTTCCGAGGATCAGACCGCCCTGACAACTTCTCCTTAGTATAGAAGTTATTTGCAGAATGAATGAACCAAAAGGGGATCTTTATGTGCCAGCGTACAATTGGACCGACCCTGCTCCCGCCAGGACTTATCTCCTGCCGAACATATGAATGAAGACGACTTCCTCGCGGGCTAGTCTTGGAGTAGAGCCTAATAAGCTCATATGCGGGTGCTGGGTACGAGGTCAAGAAACTCTGCAGACCGATTTGTGCTCGGCATTCCGTTAAATCATCATCTCCTAGCTCGGCATTAGTCGGATCCTGCAGCCAGGCCTTTGAACTGAGATTCAGCAGGAGCAGGTCCCTAAAGAAGGAAGCCCTATTCAAATTCATACGTAGGTGGAAGAGGCCTGGTCGACTTTCTTTTCTTCTGCACAAGAAAGAGAGCTGGCTTGGGATAGGTGCTACTAGTATTTAGTCTAGCTAATATCCAATTATATGGAGTGTCAGGCATTAGCTAGAGTGGCGCAGAAAGGAGTGTGATCTCTACCATCTGACGGGCTACCTTTCTACTTAATTTAATTTAAGGACTCGGCTGCGTCGCTCTGGCCAGGGGCCCTCTTCTTCAACTAAGTAAGCCCGCTTACTAGATGGAATTCCTTATAATAGCAACTTCATCGACTAATCACACCATGTAGTGTATAAGCAAGATGATGACATAGCACGTTCTTTCTATTCATCCGTACAGTTGAGACTATGGTCTCGTTCATGGCATGTCCCATCTCTAGTCGTTCATGTCATATGCTATATACGACAAAACATAACCGAAGGGAATGGAAGTGAACCGATGTACACTAGTACTCCAAAACCAGATGAATAAATAGAAAAAACGGACGAAGATAAATGCACCTAACCCACCTACCCACTCATCAGGTGTTCAGCTGACATAGACCCCTAATTTGAATTCGGCGACCCATCTTTTGACTACGGTTGACTACGGGTTGGGTTGCTGAAAGAGTTCTCTCTCATCTCTCCATCCTTCGGTCTCTCCCTCTGGTCGATCCCTCAGTCAGTCCCTCTCTTCTCTCTCTTTGGTAGGTCGCTTGCGTGAGTGCCAAGCGAAGCGTATAGCATCCGGTAACGACTGTCCCGGAGCGCAGCGCCTCACAAATCGTTACCTTTCTCTGAGTCCGTCTGTCTTGTCCTGCGTGAGTGCCAAGCGAAGCGGAGAGAATCCGGTAACGACTGTCCCGGAGCGCAGCGCCTCACTTACCAGCTCTATAGTTTCTTATGGTGTATAATAGGTTTTCGGTCGTTTCGGTCGGTCAGGTACGGCATGGGCGCGTTTGGTCGTGAAAGCTAACCCGGAGATTCTCTCAATCCAGCGACGGATTGTTCTCCAATCACAGCCTTAGGTCCGCTGTCCCAATTAGCCATTTTTGCTTCTGATTATCCAACAGACGATCCACACGTTACTCTCGTTCTGTCTGTCCCCGGTGGGTCTGTTTTAATGGTGAATCCGGATTTGTAAATGACACGAAGCCGCATCAGTATTGGACTCCAAACTGGACATGCCAATAGTCCAATCCGATTGGTAGCAATCCAATCTAGAAAAATCATACAAGGCCTTAGTCGATCCCATCTCAAAGGCACATCCGATCCAATCACCATACGGAGCAAGCTCCTTCCTTGTTGGCCGTGTGGGTCCCTTGTCTGTAAATTTCTAGGAGTTTGGAACAGCATTTCTGTGATCAAGATACTTCGATTTGGTCCAATTTTCTGAGACTTCGATTCTCTCCTTCACTGAAAATTGAACTCCAAATTCTTCAAGCGAAATGAGGATCAATTTGTCTTGTGATTGTTGTTGTGTTCGTACCTGTTGTGTGTTTTATGTTCTTGTAGCTCGTGTTTTGTCTGAAAGATTTGACTCGACTTTCTAAAAGTTGAATGTAAGTGTTGGAGTTCTGTCCGATTGTCGTTTGTATTCTTCCATTCCTATCAATTCCCTAGCTTTTTCCAGTCCTATCAATTCCCTTCCCTCCCTAATTCTTCCATTTCTATCAATTCCCTTCCCTCCCTAATTCTTCCATTTCTATCAATTCCCTAGCTATTGAAAACAAATCCACCCCCAGACATATGGCAACCTTATAGGGATTAGTTTTCCCTAGCAATTCCCTAGCTATTTAATTCCCTAGCTTTTCCAGTCCTATCTCCCTATCTCTTCGCTCGCTATCCTATCTCTTCTCTCCCTATCCTAGTTCTTCCCTCGATAAATCTTATATGGGTGGATTTCCTATCCTATCTCTTCTCTCCCTATCCTAGTTCTTCCCTCGATAAATCTTATATGGATTTCTCTTCCCTCGCTATCAATTCCCTTTCTCTCCCTAGCTATTCAATTCCCTAGCAATTCTGGTAGCTATTCCCTTCCGGTGTAGCTCTGTAGCTCGTGACGGGTATATTAGCGGGTACCCCCGCCCAGCCCGTCACCGAGCGGCTGGGCTATTCCATTCCCCCCTCGGGGTTAATTTTCACGTAGAAAGAATCTCTCCCTGCCCTTAATCAGTCGAGCTATTCATTGATACAATCTCCTATAAAACGATCCCCAGCGGAGTCATTCATGGCCCAAAGCCATGAACTCGTACATTGCACTCGGCCCTTCCCTTAGCGCCTCACTCTAGGCGGGGCAAAGGATGCACGGAGTGAACTGTCTAGCCACTCCTTTCTTTAGTATCCTAGGTGGTCTCTTGAAAGATCTCCTTCGGCAGCGCCGTACTGAATTCTGATTTGGATTTCTTTCCTGGATCCGGACTTTTGTAAGCCAGTATAGGCTCCCCCAGTTGGTTATAGGTGGTACATAGCACACTACTAAGGAGAGGGCCGACTACAAGAGTATTGAGGGATCACCATAGGGATTCTGGTCTATGCCTCGAAGGCTCCATGACTTTCTTTGCTTTGGTACTGGCTAGTCATTGTTCTTGCACTTGTCAGCCCCCTTCTTCTTCTCTGTCCTAGTAATTGACTCTAGACCCTACCCTCCTTACTATGGGAAGCAGTTGTCTTCGGCATGTCTCTGGGAATCTGGTAATAGGACTGCGGAGTAGGCTTGGATAGGAGTCAGGACTATGAACCCTGCCTCTGACCTCTTTACTAGGAACGTTTTCAGATCCCTTCCTAGGCACTTATCAGTGGGCAGGCAGCCAAGGCTGTTCAACTAAATATGGGACTCGCCGTGATCAGTAGGTAGAGCAGTGGAGACTCCGGCGAAGAAAACTAAGCAAGTCTCTATCCAGGGCACTCGAGAACCCCTTAGAAGTGCTCCCTAACGTATCGCGTAATGTAATATAGTTCAGTTCGCCATTTCTCCATCGATCGAGACCCCTTCCACCGAATCAGATGCGAGAGTCTAGTCTACTTAATCTACAACCCGATTGTTGAATGCTACTGCCCAATTCCTCCTTGCAACGTTTCCATGGCCCGCGCATGCTTTTGTCGAAGATGAGTAGGCGGGCACCATTTCGAGCTCCAAGGATTGAGAGCCCTTGTTCTTCCTCTAATCTATCAAAGCCCTCTCTTGTTGCCTCTCTCCCAATGAATGGTCACTCCCTTCGACCTAGTTGGTTCTCGAAGAACTCCACAGACATCTCTAGCTAATTGATGTCAAGGCTTCCATTGCTAGCCTCCACTGCGCTTCCTTTCACTCTAACAGGCCGACCTCGACTCTCAGGGCAATTCATAATGATCTTCTAATGAAGCTAAACAAAAGGAAATAATTCCAGGTATAAGCCCCTACCTTTACCTTTAAACGGGGAAAAATGCACCTCCGGAAAAATCATTCTTGGATTTCTCCCCTACCTAAACGGGGACTTGTAGAACCTGCCTTAGAAGATGTTACAAGTGGAACTAGAAGATGGTTGGTAGAATTCATAATTATATTATAATGAAGCTAAAATGACCCTTTAGGGAGTGAACCAAATGATCAAATTCAACTTCATAGAAAGATCTACCATTGCACTTCGGAAATACCCTTAAGGTCGAGCCCTACGGCCCTCCCTATCTTTCCTCTGCACATATCATGGCGTCACGGGCAGTTCTCGCTCCATCATCATCCGCTCGTACTGAAGCATTTAGCGAATTCAATTCACTAATACAAGGTATCAGCCCCTCAAACTCTTGTTTTCTCAGGCAGGATTCTTAGGCACCCATCAGGTCCTCTACATCAGCTTCTCTCTTTTCACAGTCGAACCAGTAAACTTTCTAAGAATGGTGTGTTTGTCTTCCATTCAACTCGTCTAAGCTTCGAAGAACACACACTTATAATTAGTAGGAATCTTCTGAGCCCAGATTGGTAGGTTATTGAATCACTGTCGGCTTCTAGCTTGAGTTCCTTCAAATATTTGACCCATGCCTGCCTCTAGAGATTTTGAAGAAGCAAAAGAACATCTATTCCAAAGACGAAAAGGAGGAGCGAAGAATGACGAATGAGTGATAATGACGTAGGCGAGAGTGTTAGGATGTATACTGAAAGTCTTGCCTTTTCTATATGAACATCTACATTTTGAAAGAGAATCACAAGATCACTGTTGAGCAGGAACAACATAGAGGTGCAAATGTCTAATACTTTACACTGTAGATAACATGGTGTGTGGTGTCACACAGAAAATCATGTTATCAGTTCCTTGTAGAGTATAAGTAGAGGCTCACAACCGAGATGGAGTTGGACAAACCATCAAGATGGTTGTAGTGTAATTTGGTGTGGTTTATCATGACCATAGAATTATACTAGTGCACTTTGTGTGCATTGAGCAGGAACAACATAGAGGTGATCCAATTTATACTGACTTTATAATTGGATCAGACCTCAGTTTATTATGGAGTACATGCTCTGAATCCCGATAGGCATATGTACTTAATATTTATTTGTTTGATTTACCAATGGACGAGATTTATTCTGTTAAATCGATAGGCCCGGTAAGTTGGGAAATAATATTATTTATGGTGTGTCATTGATTATAGACGGAATCTATGTCCTGGTGAGTCAGGATGATGATGCCCCCTTAATGAGCTCATAAGATTCATCATGTTAAATCCTGCAGGTGGACTTGGTCCAACATGATGATAAGGATGAGTGGTACTAATCAAGGAGTTAAAGGTTGATTAATTAAAATTGTTAGTAATTTAAATTAATCAATGAGCATTCGATATCTTAAACACAGGGAGAAATTGTACTCATAATAGGTGGAGTCCATATGTAAATATGGGGGTTGGTGAGGTAGTTCAATGAATGACCTTTAGTGGAATGGTTCTTCATTAATGGATTGGGTTTGGATCCATTAGTAGGTCAAGACCCAACTCCTCCTCATGGTCCCTATTGTTGCCCTATAAATACCCCATGGAGTCATGAAACCAAAGGGATCCAAATTCATTCAACCCTAAGCCTCTTCCCTTCCTCTCTCTCTCCCTTCTCTCTCCTAGGGCACGGGGCAAGGAGGAAGAAGGATCTCCTTCTTTCTTCATCTTCCCTTCTCCTCTTCTCAATCGGTTGGTGGCCGACTACTACTAGACAAAGGGAGAGTTGCTCTTTCCCTTTTGTGGTGTGTGGCGAGGAAGAGAAGAAGGTCGGCGGCCGGCGCAAGGAGGAGGCGGCGGGTGCATTGGAAGTGCTCGGCCGCAGGCAAGGAAGAAGAGAGGAAGCGAGATCTTCCTTGTGTGCTTGGTGCCGCGTGATAGGAGGAGGTAGAGGAGGTTGGATAGGGTGGTTGTGAGGGAGAAGAGCTCTTCTCTTCTTCTCCTTCATCTTCTTCTTCCTTGGAGGGCCGGTGTAACCCTAGCTCTAGGGTTTGTTGGCGCGTGGAAGAGAGAAGAAGACGATGATATTGGAAGGCCTTGGTGGCTACAGTTCTTGGTAGATCGTCACCCACATGACGTCCAAGAGGGGAGGGTCATACAATAGAAGATCAAGAGATAAAAGAAAAGGTATAACCTTCTCTTTGGTTTCTTGCTTCTATTATTTTATGTGGTGATGATTAATTATCTTTGTTGATTAATTATTGCTTAATTAATGTTGATAATTAATTATTTTGGACCCCGATAATAAACACAAAAACCGACGATCCGCTCGTCGTCTTTTTCGCGACCAATTGGTTAGGTGAGTTACAAGGCTTGAACTTTGAGTTTGGCTAAGTTGTAACTCGAATCAATTGGTACGATAACGAGACGGTCATTTGGGAGATATGTTTCCATTCGGATTAATTTTTTAATCCGTAGACATGAAGAGGTTTCCCATGGACGACCTGGTGTTCGCTTAGGAAACCCGCCAAGCCATACCCAACAGAGAGGAGTGAGAATTAGTTAGACGGGGTGAAAGCGCGAAGACCATAGATGACGGGAGAGCACATACGCATGTGTTAAGCTAAATCTTTCTTATTGTTAGAAAGAATGAAATGATTTAATCAATTTCCGGGATCTTAGATGCATATGTTAAGCAAAATAGAGATTCTTATCTTTTCACTTCTCACTTCAATTGAAATTATGACTTCATCTTTTCGAGTTCTTCAATTCAGACTTCAATTCTTCTTTCGTTCGGGACCTTCTCTCGGAATTTGATCTTAAGTTCGAGTTCGAGTCAGACTTCAATTCTTCTTTCGCTTGAGTTCGGGAATTTCTCTTTTTATCTTAAGTTCGAGTTCGAGTCATACTTAAATTATGATTCGGGACCCGTTACGCAAAAGGGATATTCTGATCTTTGAACTGAAATTGAAATGCGAAAGAATGATTCTCTAGTTCGAGTTGCATTCAATGAAGATTATGATTCTCTCGTTCGGGAATGATTCTCGTCAGTTCGAGTTGCTAGTGTGCATGTGTTAAGCAAAATAGGGATTCTATCGGAAGCGAACTCACGCTCACTTAACTTAGTTACATGAAAAGATTTGAGCCCTAATTTCTCTCGTTCGGGACGAAGAGTTTAGGAAATAGCCCCTACTTATTCTTTTTAAACTTCGCAACTAGCGAAGTCCTCCTTCGCCCTTTTTGAGAAGCTAAGGAAGACTACTGATTGTATTCAGAGAAATTGGTTTGTATTTTCGGTATAAACCAATACATGGATGGCTTTCAATATCATGTTGGAAAATCTCCTTTCTTTTTTCCACCGATAGCCTTTGGCTTTAGCAAATTGCATTCCCTAAAATATTCTGATGTTTAGGGGCCTCTCAATAGAGATTAGCTTGGTACTTTCGCATGATCGGTACAAGCATCCGGTAGAGTTAGAGAGGAAGACCTATCCGATAAAGTAAAGTGCAGTTGGTTTCGCTTTATCCTTTTAGTTTGGCAGGAGCAACTCCCTAACCGCATAGAGGTTTCTTATGGCATGGCATCGAGTGATATCTGCCTTAAGAGTGTTGTGTGTGGTTCAAAGCCTAAATATGAGGGTCTCTGATTCCGAGCGATGATGCAGGGATCTGCTAACCAATGCAACCGGTAGGGGTTTTGTAGAAGGATAGGTTATCATCTTCCTTCAGTCTTTCATTTGTCATACAGGTATCTTTTGTACCGTGCATCAAAGTTTTGGTTGATAGAGTCCAACTAGGAGCCGCTTATTATACGAGTCAGATATGAAAAACTTTTGCAGAGCTCTTTCCTTTCGGATCTTGCTTTCACCCCCTAAGAAGACTCTAATGAGTAGTCTACTTTGTTTGAAGTGCCCGTTTTTAGCCTAGTATGTAGACGGAATCGCTTTCCAATTAAGATTAGTTACTCTGTCATTAGCTAGTCTTCGGAGTACCTTTGTTTTGTCTAGCCCAGGTTTCTCAGATTATTTCCTCTGGGATGACGGAAAGAGATCGAAGCTCTCTCTTCTGACGATGGTTGGAGTTGACGTCAGTCAAAGTCACTTTTAAGGCTAAATAAAAAATTGGAAGACCTTCGCTTGCTGAAGCCTATCGGAAAAGACAAAACGAGGATGATCGTCTGATTGTACCTGATCCTTTCTTATCTGGCTATTTAAAATCTGACTCTCTTGAAATGGGCCAGCTATCCACTCGCTTAAGTGTCAAATGGTTTTTTTCGAGTGTGTTTAATCAATCGATCCTTGGTTTACGTGTGTAGGATGACTCCCCTTTGGTGAAGTGAAGGGTGTTAGGATGTATAGTAAAAGCCTTGCTTTTGATTAAGAATACATTTTCATTTTAAAGAGAATCACAAAATCACACAGTGCATGTTTATATTAGTATATTCATAAAATGTCTAATACTTGGCATTGTAGATAACATGGTGCGTGGTGTCGCACAGAAGATCATGTTATCAGGTTCCTTGCAGAAGTATAAGAAAGAGGCTCACAACCGAGATGGAGTTGGACGAACCATCGGGATGGTTGTAGTGCAATTAGGTGTGGTTTGTCTTAACCATAGAATTGCACTAGTGCACTTTGTGTGCATTGAGTAGAACCACAAGAAAGGTCATCCAATTTTGTACTGACTTCGTAAATTAGATTAGACCTCGGATAATATTATAGAGTACGATCTCTTAATCTCGAAATAATAGCGGGCACGTATAATTATATATTATTTCTTTGACTTACCAAAGGATGAGATTTATTCTTTTAAATCAATAGACCCGGTAAATTAGAAAATAATAATAATTATATGGTGTGCCATTGATTATTAACGAAATCTGTGTCCTAGTGAGTTGGGATGATGATGCCCCCGTTGGTGAGCTCAAAAGGATCGTCATGTCAAATTTTGCAAGTGGACTATGGTCCGGCATGATGAAAAGGTTGAGTGGTACTAATCAAGGATTAAGAGGATAATTAATTTAATTATCAATAAATTAAATTAATTATTGAGCATTCAATATCTTAAACATGGGGAGATGGATGACTCATAATATGTGGAGCCCATATGAAAATATGAGGGTTGGTGAGGAAGTACAATGAGATCCTTTAATGGAATGGATCACCATTAATGGATCGGGTTTGGATCCATTAGCGGGCCAAGAACCAACTCCTTCTCATGGTCCCTATCTTAGCCCTATTAAAACCCCATAGGAGTCATGATACAAGGATAGAATGAATTAATTGAGAATTAATTCGGATTAATCACAAAACCCACACAAAACCCTTCTTTCCCCAAAACTCTCTCTCTCCTAGGTTACTTGGTGCCGGCGAGAAGGAGGAGGAAGAAGAAGATGTTGCTCTTCATCTTCAGCTCATCCTTTGGGCATGAAGGACCGGCAGGAGAGGGAGGAGCACGTTGGTGCTGGCTTGGAGCAGAGGCGCGGGCGGAGGGTGGCCGGTGGCGGGTTTAAACACCTTGCGGCGCCGGCGTCAAGAAGGAAGGAGAACTCATCTTTCCTCCCTTCTTCCTCCTTGTTCTCTTCTCCTTCCCTCACAGTTGTCTCCTCCTCTACGTGCACAAGCAAGGAGCATAGGGGGAGAAGTTTCCAGCGGCAGGAAAACAGAGGATTGGCCTTTTGTTTGGCGCCGGCGGTGAGGGAGAGGGATTAGGGGGTTTCCGGTGGGTTTTTGGGAAGAAGGAGCATGCTCAGCTTCTTCTTCCCTTTCTTCATCTTCCTAGCAGCCTCTCAGTGCTGCCTCTTTGGCCAGCCGGAGCTTGGAGCTTGAGGTAGCCCGCGGCGAGAGGAGGAGAGGCGAGAAAGGAGGTGGCCGAAACCCTAGCTAGGGTTTTTGCTACCAAAGAGGAAGAGGCTTGAAGAAGGTGATTTTGGCATGCCTTGGAGACTCCATGTCTTGGTAGATCGTCTCCCACACGACGTCCAGGAGGGGACGGTCATAAGGTAGAAGACTGCGAGGTAAACGGCGAGGTATAACTCTCCCAAGCTCCGTTTTACTTTTGCTATGTTTAATTGTGCCATGATTTTATGCCTCGTCATTTTATGTATGTTTGTTAATTATTTTAATTGTTTATCATGGATAATAATTAACTAACTAGACCCCGAAGATAAACACAAAAATTAGCGATCCAACCGTCGTCTTTTTCGCGGTCAATTAATCCGGAAAGTTACAAGGCCTTAACCTTAGTTTTGGCTAAGTTGTAACTTGGATTAATTGACACGACGACGAGACGGTCGTTAGAGGGACGGGTCTCTATTCGGATTAATTTTTAATCCGTAGACATAGAGAGGTCTCTCAGGTACGGCCCTGTGGTTGTCTTGGAAACTGCCAAGCTATACCTAACCAACAAAGGGATCATTTAAAAAAAAAGGAAAAATGCAAGTCAAAGAAAACTTACTAGCCAAAATGTCAGAAAAAGCGAAAAAAGGGTGGAAGTCGTTGAATTGTTCGCTTTGAGAGGAAGCCCTTTTTATCCTTATGTGGTACTCAACCGGCTATACTTTGATTACTTTTTTGGTATGTCTTTAACACTTTCTTATCAACCTTTTTTTTGGCGAAGGGAGCTTGAAGACATTTTAGTTTGATTTGCTTTCTTAAGCTGATTCGCTGACCCGAGTGCTTGCCTAACCCCTTTGCATTTGTTTCCATCTTGATATGGACCCGGGCCTGAGATTGTCATACCACTCGTAGGTAGGACCGTCGAGTGAAAGGGGAAATTGTCTCAATGGCAAAGACCCATTTTGTGGCAGTGTCCTGGCAATCGGTAATGAAATGAGATAACTGTCTTTTAGTTAAGGGCAACCTCCCCCATCAAACATATAAAATGGTGGGACTTTGTGTTGGTGCAGGAAGCACCATATCGAACCTTGTTTTAATATTGGCAAAGGATTCAAAGTTAAGTGTTATTTTTGATCTAATAAAGTTACTCAAGTGTGCAGGAAAGTCCTAGTTAATCTAGGCAAGAAGTCCTGGTCGAGGACTAGGCACGAAGTCCTGGCAAGGGGCTGGGCACCGAAGACCTGCTCGGAAGGTGGGCACGAAGTCCTGGTCGAGGACTGAGCACGAAGACCTGGTCAGGTGGATCGGGCAAAAGTCCAACTGGAGGAGCCGGTTGGCAAAAGGTAAACTCTCCTGAGAGGAGTAGGTGAGGACATGTTCCCCGTCGAGGGAATAGTAGGCGTCGGTTCGACCTAGGGTTCCATTTGGGAGACCCGAAGTCAGAACCAAGACAGCTACGACTGTAAATAATGACTAACACTCTTGCTTGGTTGTTTTGGAACTAACCTTGATTACAGGGACCGAAGGATTATGTTTCTGCAGCTCAGACGCCCCAAAGGAGTGGGGTGGTTCACTAGGCTAGGCGCCCGGGAGGTCACGGGCGCCCATGGTCAAGGCCAAAAACTACCAAGAAGCAAGACTGCTTCGAAACCACATTGGGTTAGGTGCCCAGGAGGTCCCGGGCGCCCAAGGTCAAAGCCAAAGAGGTAGTCGAAGCAAAATCAGCCACGAAGCTAGCGGACCAAGTCAAGCTAGGCGTCCAGGAGGTCCCGGGTGCTCCAATCAGCTCGAGAGGCTGATTCGAAGGGGATAAGCGCTGACCGAGTTGCGGATGAAGTTTCTCCGATCTGAAGGCACGTGTCAGGCGCCCCCAGGAGTGTTAGTAGGAGCCCTAGAGCCAATTATGTGATGATTGACTAGTGGCATTTTGTATCATATTCTATTATTAATAAAAGCATGTTTGGTTATTATACTTACTTTGTATTCTGTGCCGAATGACTAAGTATAATAATGTCCTTGTGTAGTAGGTTCTTATCTACATTATATCGATTGGTTGAATCAATAGTGAGATAATGTAGAGAACACAACACTAAATTATTCCTAGTCAAGCATTAATATTGAGGGACAATATTAATGCATGGAGACTAGCATGTAGGTCAACTGATGACTTGAGCTCACAAGTCATGGGTATGTGATATCAAGTTGACACATGGGTATACATTAGAGAATGTGTACTGAATGACCCGGCATGAGAAAGTTTCATAGATTGTCATATGAGTGTCATAGACTTTCTCATGTGACTATTGGTATGAATAGTCCTTAGACCTGATGTCACTACGGTTCCCTACATAAGGAGTTATGTACTTTGGTATCGTCAAATGTCACCCGTAACAGGGTGGACTATAAAGGCGATCACTGTGTATGTAATGAATTATGCGGAGGGATGTGAATGATGTAGATGAGATCTATCCCTCCCATATGATGGGAGTGATATCTGTGGGCCCCTTGATCGAGTAGGACTACTAAAACGCATGTCCATGCTCAAATGAGTCAATATGAGATATTGAGCTCATTTGTTTGAGTGAGTCTACTCAGTGATCAAGAAACACAAGATTGATTGAGGATGACACGGTCTATGCCTCATTGGTCAATCTAGATATCAAGGATAGAAGGACAAGATCATACATTATCATAGTCACGGAGGTTTAGTCGGATCTCGACTTTTCTTGTTACTTGGGTAGCAATGATGCATTGCTAGATGTCGCTCATTGCTTATGTGTCTAAAGTGTTTAGGAGCATTGCCAACGTCACGAGAACCTATTGGGTCACACACAAAGGACACAATGCTTCGGGAAAGTTGATCGGCAGATCTGAGCCCGAGTTGGGAACTCGGGAGACCTGAGCCCGAGTTGGGAACTCGGGAGGTCAGTTCGGAGGACTCGAGTTGGGAACTCGAGAGAGACCGAGTCGAAGCTCGGCGGACCGAGTCGGAGCTCGACGGACAGAGTCGGAGCTTGGCAGACTGAGTCGGAGCTCGGCGGACCGAGTCGGAACTCGGCGGACTGGGTCGACACTCGACAGACTGGGTCGGAGCTCGGCAGACTGGGTCGGGAGCTCGCCACTCGGGAGACTTGGTCGGGAGACCAAGTCGAAAGCCCGAGAGGCCCGGTCGGAATTGCATGAAGGAAAGAGAAAAGTCTCTCTTCATTGGATGAAAAGATTCTTTTCTTGCATGGGAAAAGATGAAGAGCCACATTAAAAGATGTGCTCTTTATTGGTAATAATGAAGGAAGCCAAAGAGATACAAACCTCTTCATATTCATGGGATGATTATAAAAAGGGCATTGTGACTTTGGATGAGGTCTTCTTCTTGCCTTAGCTTTTCCCCTTCCCTTCCTCTCTTCTTCCTCTCCTCTACTCTTGGCCGAAACCTTACTGTAAGGTTCTTGGTGTTTTCGAGCTACCTCAAGTTGCTAGCACAACTAAGGTAGTTCTCCCGAAGTTGAGAGATTGTGTCCGTGTGGATACGAATAGAGGCACGGACGTTTGAACGTGCAAGAGATCCGGCGCATCTTGGATGAGCGGGATAACCGAAGGGCACACTTCAAAGGTATATCTTCTTTAGAAGTAGATGTAGATCAACTTTGTATGAGTTTTTCTTTCACATGGATCACTCGTGGGTTCTTGTTTCCGCTGCATTTTTATTGTTTTGTGCCGGGAGAACCCAACAGGAGGACTATAAAAGCGGCTCGACCCCGAGGCTTCAAGAACACAACTTTCCAACGCCTCTAAGCTTTTCGTTCAAGCACTCTACTCCGGCAAACTCCGATCTCGAGACTCTAGCACCGACGACGACCCTCTGCTCTGAAGTACGATCCACATCGGACGTCGGTAACGAAAAGTGTATTCTTTTATTTACTATAATATTCTTGTATCAAAATCTGTAAACCTTTGCGCGATTATAGAATTGCCCGCAGTAAACGGTCAAGGACCGTGGGCCTTGGAGTAGGAGTCGACCGTGACTCTGAACCAAGTAAAAATACTTGTGTTCTTTGTGTGTGTTGTTTTATTTCCGCTGCATATTTTCTCTTATTCTTATCCGAAAAGATTTTCACGATATTCACCCCCCCTCTATCGTGTTTCTCGATCCAACATTTTGTACCCTGGTGGATAGGAGAGCGGTAAATAGGGGAAGGGCAATATTTGTTTAGGGAGTAGTACGCCAAATCAATTATGCAATTCCCATTGAGTCAAGTATTCATTTTTGGAAGGAGAGATTGTTGGGGTAATCGGCCCTGAGATGATCTGGAGGATCATGATATTTTGATGAGTGGGCAATATGGTTAAGTTAGGATTTGTGTTGTTCTCACATATGTACATGAGTGTGCAGGTGTACAGGTATATGTGGACTTGATTGACGTCTTCAGGTGAAGGATGGCATGGAGGTAAGCTGGGGGCTTACGTGCGTATCTGAGGGACCATGTATAGAGGAGATGATGAGCTGAGGGACGCGGACTTCGAGGCGTACGTGAAGGATGGCATGGAAGCAAGCTGGAGGCTTGCGTGCGCATCCGAGGGACGAGGTCCAAAGATGAAGAAGGCGTGAAGGCAACAGTCAAGACCGCTGGTGAAGATTCAACTGGGTTGTAAGGGTCTGAGTATGAGTGTTTGTACTCAGGGGCTAAGCCGGGAGGGTTTGAGTGCCGTGAGATTTGTACTCAGAGTAAAACCCTAGGTTTAGGGATGAGGCAGTCGACTGCCCTGGGTCAGTCGACTGCTATGGGCTGGAACAGGCTGTCAGATTTCGAACGTTGTGATGCAACGGTCGAATCTGAGTGGGACCAGGTAACTGCCACTTGGCAGTCGACTGGTAGCCGCTGTTCCAGATTCGAGCCCTAGTTTAAAAGGGGCTCGTTTACTCCTATTCTCTTTGACGAAACCTGCTTGGGTAAAGCCGGTTAGTAGTCTACTGTGTTCACAAAGCGTCCAAGGTGTTGTGGTGAGGTTTCTCCACCCACAAGGAGCGACACGTGATAGCCGGAGGTTATCCGGGGAGTGATCCACCGACGGATTGTTGGATTAGTCACCCGGCCGGGGTGGATACCAACTAAATCTGGTATTGTTAGCATTGTTATTTATTTTACATATTATTTCCACTGCGCTAACAACTTTTTAGAGATCAAAGATCCGAAAAAGTGCATTCACCCCCCCTCTGCACGCCTACATCGATCCTACAGTTGGTATCAGAGCAAGTACCGCTCTTCATCGGACTAACCGCCGAGGGAGCACTTGCTAGAGGGAAAAGAGTCATGGAAGAAAAATTTGGCGACGACATCAACTCACCACCATCATACGAGCATGAAAATTTTGAGTATTGGAGAGATAGAATGAAGACGTGGCTCGGGATGGATTGGGGTTGTAGAATAATCATTGAAGACCCATTTGAAATCCCCAAGGACAAGCACGGCAAAAGGCTTCGGCCTAGATATTGGGCAAGTGAACAACAAGAACAAGCTAGGGTCAATGAGAAGGTAACAAACATCTTGATTAATATATTGCCTAATCATATTTTAAGTGGTGTAGGGAAATATTCAAATGCATGCGAATTATGGAATAAGTTGGAAGAACTTCACAAGAACCCCTCACAAGCTAAAGTAGTCGAAGCATTTAAAGAAGTAAGTTCAATGGTCCAAGAGGACCAAAATGAGAAATTGCCCATGTCATCAAGTGAGGAACCATTCACCTCATCAAGAGAAGAAGAGGATGAATTAGTATCAAGAGTTGAGGGGGAGGAGAGACCTTCATCCTCACAAGAGCAAGAAACGACTTCCACCTCCATCAAAGCTAAGTCAAAAGAGCATATTGTATGCTTTGGTTGCAACAAAAAGGGGCACTACAAAGATAAGTGCCCACTAGGAAAAAGGGAGGTAATTTCTAAGCCCAAGTCCATTCAAATTAAATTTAATGTCGGTTGTAGGAATGGAGGAATCCAAGAAAGGAGGAAAAGAATTAGATGTTTCACATGCGGGGAATTAGGACATTACCACACAAAATGCCCCAAGAAAAGAGAACTTAGCAAAATGGAGCACCTTAGGAAATGGGAAAAAGGAGAAATAGAGAAAAGCACTCATCAAGGGGGAGCACCAAGGATAAGGAAGGTATTCTCTAACTCTACTTATACTTCAAGTTTTACCATGAATGCTCACAATACTTGCTTGAATGATAGAATTAATAATTGTGTGCCCATGCGTGTTTTTGGTTTCAAATATCATGATAGAAGTAAAAACAATTCTGTATGCCAAAACACTAAGATTTCTATGATTCATGAAAAATCCAGAAATTCGAGGTCTAAGGACCAAGGTGTGAACCCTAGGATGAAAGGAAGTATGCCTAGAAAAGTAGGTAATCCTAGAGATGGTCCTATTAGATCTAGTGATTCTAGGGTTAGGATGTTAGAAGAAGAAAATCAAGTTTTAAGAGCAAAGCTTGATAAGTTAGAAAGAAGTCTTGGTGAAGTCATTAAGGGATCCAAGGGATCAAACGTGATACACAAGGATCAACCACCTAGGAATGGTAGGTTAGGATTAGTATACCAACCTAGGAGGGCTAATGATGATAAAGTATCATATTCAAGGATGCCCTATAACTATGGTAGAGAGAAAGTGAAAAATGGCAAGGAAAAGCCATTTAAAGGGAAAGAAAAGAAGTTGACCAAAGAAAAGATCTATAGGGTTAAGAGAGTGATAGTGGAAGGGCAAAAAGCACCGGAGAAGCATCGGTGTGGTCTTGCCTTTGTAGAAGAGCTACCTAAGAAGGTAATTAGGGCTAAGAGTTCAAGGGAAAGCTCTGGAAGCCAAAATGGGGTCCATGGCCAATGGATCTCAGGTGGGTTTCTTCTAGAAAATTAAAAAGAAGTATAGAGTGTGCCAAGGGGTTAAAAAAGGCTAAGGCTAGTCTTAATCCTAGAGAATTGGCACACTAAGGAAAGGATTATAGAGAAAAAGTTAAAATTAGAATTCTAGCTAAGACAAATCGATTTTAATGCCCAAATACCATGTAACTTGATGCCATGAAGTGATTATGAGTGAATATAAGGAGAAGCATCAAGGTACGGTCAAAATTAGAACTTTTAGGAAAAGTTCTATAATACCTTTTTAGAAAAACTCGGAGTTTGTACCAAACTTGGGAGTTGGGATGACTTTAACTGAAGTTATATTTTTCCTAAGTAAACATAGGATCAACAAATGTCCTCGCAAAATTTCAAAATTTTTGGAAATTGGTGGAATTATTGGTACATTACTGAATCTCGGACTGAAAAACCAAAATTCAGATACCAGTCACCTGCCAAATGGCAGTCACCTGCTCGTAAACACAGAACCTTACTGTGGGTTCTCGCAGGCGACTGCCCATGGGGCAGTCACCTGCCCATAAACACAGAACCCTACTGTGGGTTTTCGCAGGCGACTGCCATAGGGCAGTCACCTGCTAAGCGAGGGATTAAAAAGGATACTGTCGCGCAGGGGGTGGCCAAACCTAAGTTTTTGACATTCCAACCCCCGACGATTTCGTCTCTTTCTCGTCCTCAACCTCTACCAAGCCCTAAAACTCCTCTCTAAGCCCTTGTTCAACCTTGATCTACTTCTAGGGCTAGTTGAAACTCCCACTTTTAAACAAATCCGGATCTCAAGGTCTCAAGATGCAGAGAATGAAGAGGTATCACGATTTAAGTTTAGTTTTTCATTAAGCTTATGGTTTTGGAACTAATGTGGCATTTTGTGCATGTTTTCCTTGTCATTTTCCTTGTTTGGGGGTGTCTTGGTGCACATGCATACATTTGAGATGTTAGGATGGCCACTAAGAGAACTAGGGGTGAGGGTTCATCCCGACAAAATCAAGAAGAGTCTAGATTTTGATCCTTGGAGTGCAAGAAACAATTTGAGGATAATGAATTCATTGTAATAAGTTGTCGTTACCTGAATAAGAAGTTCTTTGAAGAAAAATCTCTACCACTGGATGAGATGATCAAACATTATAAATTGGCAAAGTTGGTCTACTGTCAACAAGATGTCGATATTGACCTCTACATGGAATTTTATGCAAACTTAACATGCATTGATGCAGACAACAACCTATATGAGTCTCGAGTGGCCGGGGTCACTGTTCCCTTCTCTGTTATGAGTCTGGCTAGTTTCTTGGATTGCAGAGCATCCAATAATCCGGTTACCTACTTTCCCACAGTTATAGAACCATTGGAATTTCCTGGGGTGACAATTGATCAAATTCATATGCACTACTTTAGGAGGCATCGACATGAGTCTGAGCGTCTGTTTGACGCTAAACCCATGAGACCTGCCAGCCATGTCTTATATAAAATTGTTGTTGAGTGTATTCTGCCGATTGTCACCAAGGGGAGAGCTAAGATCAGACTTCCCCACTTAGTCATGATGTATGCATTGGAGAGGAGGCTAGATATTGATATCTCTCTTCAGGTTTTTAGCGCCATCTGTCATTCCTCCCAGAGTGTGAATGGCAAGATTTATATGCCATTCTGTCATTTACTCACAGAGTTCTTTCATTCACGTTTTGGCCTCCGAGTCTGTAGTGGTCAGGTTCGACACCTGTCCAAGGATTATGACCAGATCGGTCAGCGACAGTTGTCCTTGGCTGGTATCGAGTGTAGACAGGGTGGGTTTGTCTGGAGAGAACGCCCAGAGGCCCCTGAGGCAGTTGAGGAGCCCGCAGAGCCGATCACACGAGCAGAGTTTACCCGACTCCAGGAGGATGTTCATACTATTCAGGAGGGCGTTCAGAGTCTTCAGCAGGGTCAGGCAGCGACTCAGAGGAATGTTCAGGGCCTCACAGAGTGTTGCCAGGGCATCATGACCAGGTAGGAGACAATGTATGAGATGCTGCAGCGATGGGATTATCATATCAGGGTCCTCCTGCCCCTCCACCTCCTCCTCCAGATGGTGATGACCACATGTATTTCTGATCAGAGGATGCTTGTTTTGAGGGAGTTTTCAAGTGTTGAGAGTATTATGTGATGTTGTCTTATTATCTCTCAAACACCTTCTAATTTGATGGTAACATGTATTTGGATAACTTTTGGCCTTGTTTGGCCCTAGGTAGTATGGTAATGTTTGCAAGTTAACTTTGACTCCATGAACTATGTACTTTCATCATGCTACTTTTATTAAAGTTGTGCTTGTGTGGGATGATAAATGCTAGTATATTGCTAAACATGTTGATATTCTTTTGTATATGTATGCTTATGATACTTTCTACATGTTTTGATTAAAAATCACATAAAAATATTATATTTTCCTCTCTTGTAGCATACAATGAGATAAGAGTGTCATGTGGGTGAAAGGAATGCTTCTTTAGACTCGAAAGGAAATTGGGAGGAGACTTTGTAAAAACATAGACACATTTATATGTATAAGGGAAGTTTGCGAATCATTTCAAATGACAAGTGGAAGTGCTAAGAGGTCGCAAACACTAGTCATCTATATCACACCTCTACCTTGATACAAAGTGCTTGATTTTGAAGATTTTAGAGTTTGTACCAAAACTCAAGCACGGTTGGTGATTTTCACAAGCCAAATTTTTCTAGGGTAGGGGATACCTTTACAATCGTGCTTGCAAAGTTTTACATTTTTTCCGGATTTTCTGGAATTTTTATTTGGTTTCTGAATTTCGGCTGGAAATTTAGTCTGCAGTGTCGCAGTCACCTGCCTGGGGGCAGTCGACTGCGGTGAGGGGCAGATGGTGGCACGTGGTGATTTCTGAGGGGATATTCGGAAATCTGATTAAGTTCTATTTGGCACCTAAGGTGGGTTTGCTTGGGGCAATCTTTTGATGGTGTCAAAGGGGGAGAATTTGAGTGTTAAGTTAGGTTTTTAGATTGAAACTTAATTTAGGTTTGGTTATAACTTTAGGGTAAGTTGGGAAACCTTAACTTGGGATTAGCAATAAGGGTTGAAATTTGGGAGAAAGCATAGGTTAAGGGGGAGGTTGCCTCTTGTGTGTGTGTTATTCTTGAATTTCAATTGCTTTTGCTATTATCATTATTGCTATATGTTTACCTAACTTAACATATTGCCACACATCAAAAAGGGGGAGATTGTTGGGGTAATCGGCCCTGAGATGATCTGGAGGATCATGATATTTTGATGAGTGGGCAATATGGTTAAGTTAGGATTTGTGTTGTTCTCACATATGTACATGAGTGTGCAGGTGTACAGGTATATGTGGACTTGATTGACGTCTTCAGGTGAAGGATGGCATGGAGGTAAGCTGGGGGCTTACGTGCGTATCTGAGGGACCATGTATAGAGGAGATGATGAGCCAAGGGACGCGGACTTCGAGGCGTACGTGAAGGGTGGCATGGAAGCAAGTTGGAGGCTTGCGTGCGCATCCGAGGGACGAGGTCCAAAGATGAAGAAGGCGTGAAGGCAACAGTCAAGACCGCTGGTGAAGATTCAACTGGGTTGTAAGGGTCTGAGTATGAGTGTTTGTACTCAGGGGCTAAGCCGGGAGGGTTTGAGTGCCGTGAGATTTGTACTCAGAGTAAAACCCTAGGTTTAGGGATGAGGCAGTCGACTGCCCTGGGTCAGTCGACTGCTATGGGCTGGAACAGGCTGTCAGATTTCGAACGTTGTGATGCAACGGTCGAATCTGAGTGGGACCAGGTAACTGCCACTTGGCAGTCGACTGGTAGCCGCTGTTCCAAATTCGAGCCCTAGTTTAAAAGGGGCTCGTTTACTCCTATTCTCTTTGACGAAACCTGCTTGGGTAAAGCCGGTTAGTAGTCTACTGTGTTCACAAAGCGTCCAAGGTGTTGTGGTGAGGTTTCTCCACCCACAAGGAGCGACACGTGATAGCCGGAGGTTATCCGGGGAGTGATCCACCGACGGATTGTTGGATTAGTCACCCGGCCGGGATGGATACCAACTAAATCTGGTATTGTTAGCATTGTTATTTATTTTACATATTATTTCCACTGCGCTAACAACTTTTTAGAGATCAAAGATCCGAAAAAGTGCATTCACCCCCCCTCTGCACGCCTACATCGATCCTACAGAGGTGGTGTTCATTGTTTTCTTATTAGGCCAAGCAACTCTCTCCTTTCCCGAAATTGCATGGATTTGACAATATGGAGGAGGAGGGTCTTTGCTTCACTTTGTCTCAATCTCCTACCTATCGTCGGACATCCTATCCTGTCATCTTTCCAACATCGAACATCCATATTTTCAGTCAATTCTTATGGTATTTCAAGTGTTTCTAACCATTTCAAAAGGAAATTCAATGTGAATAGGCTAAGTCATCTCATAAGAGAAATCGAGTCTTCATGAATGTGATAGTGAAATTCTACTGGGAAATAGTACCCAACCCCCTCTACTAATTGAATTGACCTTATTCCTACCAATCTATACTCACCTAGGAAGAATGAAAGCACTAGGTTCTATGTTGCGTGTTATTGAGTAATGGCAAATAGGCCCCCTAGGGCTAGAAAGAATCTATACTATATTTTGTTGCCTCTCTAGATGATACCAAGTTCAATTGAACAAGAAAAGAAAGTAGATAGAAAATGGTTGGCACTCCAGTGGTAGGTCAAAATTTGAGCTCCTTGGTATACGCATCATGGGTAACCCCCCATGAGGGACTAAGACAATCCAAATGGGAAAGCATGGGCAGATGTGCTTCATGTTTCACTATGAAGCTTTTGTTTTGTTCGTAAATCCGAAGATAGGAATTGGTGCGTTCAGTTCAAAAGATTGTATATTAGAATGCTCTAGTTATTGGGAAAGTAGTCGTATTCACCACTGATATGGAAGTTGGCCGCAGGTGTTCCTAGCTCTTATATCTCTCTTGTTTCGAGAAGTCAATTCTTTTGGGCACGATTGGTATTCCGTAGAGCTTTGCTGTGTACTTTATTTTCTGGCATAATGGCTTAACACTCAGACTTTCACTATGGTTGTTGGTGGATCTGTGCTCATTCCCAGGTTGTTTTTTTCTCTCATTAACGGGCTAAGCCTCTTTTTGGCGTTTTGATCGAATGAGGTAATTCCATCATGCATGGAGTGGATCAGTCCAGTATCATTAGGGTAGGCTTGCACTTATGTAGGTTTCGCCTGATTTGATTCACTGTGCTCTTTCTTTTTTGGTGCTACCCATTTTCTGTCTTAGGTGTTGGTGTTGGGATTCCTCCCTATATCCACGGATTAAAATTCTATAGATTAGAACTAATCTGGATAGGAAAAAAAACTTCCCGAACTGTAACGCTCGTTTTTTTTTTCATAAAGCGGCGTTACGCTAACATACGTAGGGGCATGTGAACATCGTAATGCAGCGGAATAAGTTAAACTTACACATACATACACCTAGCTATCTTTCCTAACATAGTGACATGGGAGCTTAGCATTATTAACATCATACTTATCATCATGTCATGAAGTCACATAAGCCATTCATTAGGCACATAAGTCGCAACCGTAAAGTTTTAGCATAAGACTTGTCAATATATCTTTTTCTTGGCCAAGTCACTACCACACACATACTCTTGTCCCTCGTGTTGCTTCCCCTATTGTCCTCTTGCTTGATCTGCGGTATAAGGAAATAAGACTATAAGCACATAGGCTTAGTAAGACTCTTTCCTACTCACTAAAATCATTCGTCACTTAATCATAAGCACACAAAACATTAACATAACCTGGTGCTTAGCATGAATCATAAGCATAAGACATAAACCATCCTTAACATGGCATGATACGTGGCATACATATAAACATAACTATAACTTACTTAACATGGCATGATACATGGCATAAACATAAACATAAATATACTTAACATGGCATGATACATGGCATAAACATAAACATAAACATAAACATAAATACACTTAACATGACATGATACATGGCATAAACATAAACATAAATATGCTTAACATGACATAATACATGACGTAAACATAAACATAAATATGCTTAACATGGCATAATACATGACGTAAACATAAACATAAATATACTTAATATGGCATGATAAATGGCATACATATAAACATACAACATACTTAACATGGCATAATTTCTAGCATAGCATATGAGCATCTTCTTAACATAAACATAAACATAAAACTTTTACTATCATGCATAATTCTTAATGTAAAACATAAGCATAAAACATTACTATATTGACATAATGCATAACATGAATGAATGCATGAGGCAAATGCATATACATAAGGATGTTTAACTTTTAAAATCATACTTTTAAATACTTAAACATAATCATAACATCATTGGGGTCCCTGGCTTGTACCACATACATACATCATAAGCGCGCATCCCTAAGTAAATACGAGGTAGCGAGCCCCAACCTACTAGGGTAAGGACAGCATAGTCGGTAGTCCTAGAACCGGGGCGTTCTTAAGGTGCTCATCCCTGTTGCACAGCTTCGGTAATGCCAGAACCGTGGACAGCATAGTCGGTAGTCCAAAACTGGGGCGTTCTTAAGGTGCCCATCCCTTGGACCCATACTTCGGTCCGGTACAAGCCCATTCATAAAGTAAAATAACTTCACATGTTTCATTATTCATGGGACATTCATAGCATATTTAAACATAGCATAACCTTGTTACATGAAGCATGACATAAATCATACTTGACCATTCATCGTTCATACTTAATGCATAGCATCATTATGCCCTAAGGCATAAGCATTATCTTCATTCATTAACATGGCATGCTTACATAAACATCATTCTTGTTCATAGTGCTTGCATATTCATGGTACATAAGGTAAGCATTGCATTGTATTCCTAGAACATGACATGTTTACATAGACCATCATCCTAATTCATAGAGCTTGCATGATCATGATACATAAAGTGAGCATTGCATTATATTCATAGAACATGACATATTTACATAGATCATTCTCCTAGTTCATAGAACTTGCATGATCATGATACATAAGATAAGCATTGCATTGTATACATAAGTATAGTATCTATCACAAGCATGCATGGGTAGGACTCCTATAAACATGCTACGTACTACTTAAGTGCATGGCATAGAACATAAGACATTCATAAATAAACCCTACTAAACATGGCATCTAACATAACATACCAACATGAACCATAACACTTAAGGTTAGGGTCATAGGTAACATCATTTTCTATCACATGCTTGATCCTATATTTATACATCATAATAAGCCATAAACCATCATTCTTGAAACCCTAACTCCACCTAAACCCTAATCATGTTGCTTGGCCGAAACTTATATGGAAGGGTTCTATCATTAAATTGACATATAAGATAGCATGAGGTAAGGAAAAAGACCATACATTACTTATAAGACCATAGGAAGCCATTAGGGCTCATGTTTAGGGTTAACCCTAACTCCTAGCCCTTCTTCTTGGTTTGGCCGAAACATTCAAGAGCCATGGGTTCATGGAAAAGATTCCTAAAATTTCCAAATTAATCATCTACACCATCCATACCATACCCTAGGAGCCATTGAAACCCTTACTTGAAGTAAGCCCTAACTTTTTGCCCTATTATCCATCTTGGACGAAACTTGTAGGGTCTCTAGGCCATGTGAAAATTCACATAAAACATCCTCAACCTTCCTTGTATCATGAGGGTATACAAGACATACACTTGAAGGGTTAGATCCAACCCTAACCATTGGATCATGGTGGTGGTCGAAAACCCTAAGGGTACTAGGGTACTCCAAAATTTCTCCAAATCATATTTTAACCTATATTCATCATGAGAAAATATTAGAAAGCATGAGTGAGATTTTTAACATCATCTTGGACCCAAAAACCATGGTGGCCGAAAGTCCTAGGGGTCCAAATCATGATTTTCTCAACATCAAACCCAAACCAAACTTCATATTATGATAAATCTCAAAGAGAACTATTATACCATAGGTGAGGGAGTCTTACCTTAGACTATCTTGGTTATAGACCTTAGATTTGAGAGAAAGGTGAAGACCTTGTTGTCTTTTGACCACTTCTAGCCTTTGTAACCTTGAACAAAAACCTTGGATCTTGGAAGAGAGACCTTCTTGGGAACTTTTCTCAAGGGAAAATCCCCCTTTGGGGTTTCAGCTAGGATGAGGAAAGAGGAGGGAGAAGGGTGGACTTGATGGAAGAAGAGAAGTAACTCCCATGCCACCTCTTTATGCCACATTAAGGAGGCAAGTGAAGAGTCATGGTGTCTCTTCCCTTCATGACTCTTCATATTCCCCTAAGCCTTAACCAAAATCCACTTCATCCTCTACTAGCACTCCCTTGCTAGGTGAATTGGTTAGTGCATGCATGGTGGTACAAGAGGTCCTAGGGTCAATCCTTGGTGCATGCACCCATTTATTTATTTTATTTTTATTTTATTCCGAAAATTCCCCTAAAATTCACCCATAATCATGCTAATATTCCCAATTAAAATCCATTTATATTTATATTAGATTTTTGCCCAAAATCTACCAATAACCTGTTGGATCGAGAGATGCGATAGAGGGGGGGGGGGTGAATGTCGCAAATCGTTCGGATTTAAAAAGAGCGGGTGCGCAGCGGAAATAAAAGAAAAACAGAACAATGCAAACACAGTCGGTTTACTTGGTTCGGAGCTTGGGTCGACTCCTACTCCAAGGCCCACGGTCGTTGACCGTTTTCTGCGGGCAATTCTATAAGTTCGTAAAAGTTTACAAGAAAGATTATAACAAGAACAGTTTAGTAAACTTTAAATACAACTCTTCGTTACCGACGTCCGGTGTAGATCGAAGTTTCGGAGCAGCGGGACGTCGTCAGCTTGAGTTGGAAGATTTCTGGAGCGTGTCGCGGAAGCAGAAGAGCGCAGAAGTGTCGAAGCAATTGATGCTCTGAAGAAGGAGGTCGAGGGCCCTTTATATAGGGTCTGGGGGCGCCCTGGTCGACGGGGGCGCCCCCCACGTGGCTTCCGATCCGGTGATCGCTTCGGTCAAGGCTGATCTCTTCATCTTCGGGATCAGCTTTGACCGGGGCGCCCCGAGCGCGCGGGGCACCCGGGTTGACCGGTCAAAGCCTCATCCTTTGGCTTCGAGAGGGCAGCTGATAATCGGCGTGGCACTGGGGGCGCCCGCGACACGCGGGGCGCCCGGAGCGCGCGGGGCGCCCGGAACAACCGGGGCGCCGCGAAATGCTGCTGTCGGAGCTTTTTCTTGGTCTGCTGACTTGGGTTGACTCTGGGGGCGCCCGGAAACTTCGGGGCACCCTGCCCAGCTACTGCCTCACTCCTTTGAGGCTCTCTGAGCTGCAGATACACAGTCCTTTGGTCCTGCATCCAGGGTTAGTCCAAAACAACAAATATTATGTTAGTTTATACAGCCTTAGCTGTCTTGGTTCTGAGTTTGGTCTCCAAAATGGAGCCCTAGGTCGAACCGACGCCTAATGTTCCCTCAAGGGGAACGCGTCCTCACCTACTCCGCTCGGGAGAATTTACCTGGTGCCAACCGGATCCTCCAGTTGGACTTTTGCCCGGCAGCCCTTCGCCAGGTCTTGAGTTTCGCCCAGCAGCCCTTCGCCAGGACTTGGTTTTTGCCCAGCAGCCCTTCGCCAGGTCTTGAGTTTCGCCCAGCAGCCCTTCGCCAGGACTTGGTTTTCGCCTAGCAGCCCTTCGCCAGGACTTGGTTTTCGCCCAGCAGCCCTTCGCCAGGACTTGGTTTTCGCCGAGCAGCCCTTCGCCAGGACTTGGTTTTCGCCCAGCAACCCTTCGCCAGGACTTGGTTTCCTGACAGCCCATCGTCAGGTGCCTAGCAGCCCTTCGCTAGGACTTTGTTTCCTGCACTCTCAAGCAGCATTGTTAGACAACAAACAACCCTTAACTTTGAATCCTTTGCCAATATCAAAACAAGGTTCGATCTGGTGCTTCCTGCACCAACAATCTCCCCCTTTTTGATTATGGCAACACAATTCAAAGTTAAGGAAAAAGATAGCAGTTTAAGCATAAAGGTTATGACTAATAAAACATATCAATTCGTAACAGTCTAAACCCAAATGTAATTTGAACAGTGAAAAGTGAGAGAAAAAAATTTCTCATGCTCATTCTCCCCCTGAATAATTAACTTAACTCTTAACTTTGACCTTTCCTCCCCCTTTGACATATATCAAAAACTTTTTATAAGGCAAAAAAAAATTTACTTAGGCATAATTTCCAAGTTTCCAAAAAAATTTTAACTTTTAGAAAAGGAAACTTTACTTAGAAAATTTTTCAAGAAATTTTTCACGCTTAGAAAATTTTCAAGAAAAGGATTTTTCAGGCTTAACAAGTTTTTAAACTTTGGAGCAAGTACTTTTTAGAAGAATTTGAAAATTAAGTGTCAAGTACTTGATTGAGAAAATTAAGAAAAAAAATACCCGTTAAATACTTAAGTACTTAAAAGATTTTGAAAAGAAATTGTGTTTTGAAATATGTTTTGAAAGAAGTTTTGAGAATAAATTGTGTATCAGAGCTTATGAGTTTTGAAAACATAAAAATACTTGGTATAACTCTTAAAAGCATAGCAAAAGCTTAAATTTCCAGATTAAGTCCATTTTGAAGAGTATTATAAAAATATTTTGTATTTGAAAAAAAATTCGAAAAAGAGTTTTGAAAAGATTTTTCAAGTACTTTTGAGATAAATTATGATTTGAAATACATACGTACTTTTAGAAAAGTATTAGTTTCTTTTGTTTTGAAAACAAAATATTTCACTTGACTAGGTTTCTTTTCCAGTCTGACACAATCCTAGGAAACCTTGTTAACTACAAGGACATTTCCTAAGTGTCCTGAAAATTTTCAACCTCAAGTAAATTTTTAAAAAAATGATAGTACTTAAAAATATATGCTAAAAAGTGTGTGAACTTTTGAAGGTTCAATGTTTTACTTAACTTGGTTCATTTTCCAGTCTGACACCATCCTAGAAAACCTTGTTGACTACAAGGACATTTCCTAAGTGTCCTGGAAATGTTCCAACCTAAGTAAATGTTATTTCAAAAACAATTTCATAAGTCACACAAATTCTAACAAATAGTATTTTGAAAAACTTAGATTTTTGCAAGAGTTTGAAATAAAACATGTTATTAAATAATTCCTTTAATTTTGACCTCCCCCTAAACTTGACTCAGTCCTGGGAAGCTTGTTGACCATAAGTACTCTTCCTTTGAGTCTTAAGGTTTGAGTCAGATTAGAAAGAACTGTTTAACAAAGACATATGTAAAAAGAAACTTTTTCTGAAGTTTTTCTTTTGACTTAGACTCTCCCTTAATTTGACACATCCTAGGAGTCCTTGAAGATCATGAAGTGGACCTTTCCTCTGTGTCTTTAGGGTTTGTCAAGATCAAAAGTAGCACTTTTGAACAATCTTCTGAGTATGATAACTTTCAAGGAGATAAATTTTTGAAAACTCAATTTGGAATAATAACATAGTTTAAAAAAATTTGAAATGATAATAATTTTTCCAAAGCGATAGTAATATATTAAGGTTTTTGAATCAACTTTTGAAAGCCTTATTTTGAGATGAAAATAAGTTTTAAAGGATAAGGATTTTGAGAAATCTAAAAAACATTAAGAAGAACTCCCCCTGTATCCGACATAGACTGACTTTATCTAAGACCTTAGTGTTGACTAGGTTTGACCATGTTTGACTCAGTTGACTAAGGTTTGACTATGTTAATCATGGTTTGACTATCTTGGAATTATCCTCTGAATTAAAACACAACATAAAAGAAATTTTAATTGAACTTAATTTTCCTGTCTCACCCAATCTAGGGTTTTCAAACAGTTAGCCTTAAAAGTTCTTGTGAGACAGGTTTGAAGGTAAAAATTAATTTTGAAAAGGAATTTTCATTTATTTTGAAAAAAGTTATTTAATTTTGAAAACAGATTTGATAAAAAAAATAAGTTTAGAAAGCAGAAATTTTGAACACTGATTAAGTGATTTTTGAAACAGAATAAGTTTGAAAAATAGAAATTTTGAAAATAGATTAGAATCTATAATTATTTGAAATTTGTGTTAGATTCGAATTTGACAAAAGATAATTTGAATTTCAGAAATTGGCTTCCAGGTCTTGGCGAGGCACTAGGCCTTCTTTGGCCGTAGCCTTATGGGATCATCCACCCTTTCCTTGACAAAGTCTTTTAATGAAATTTCATTTTCAAACTAAATTAGGTCATTTTCTGGTCTAACTAGCTTGGGTCTTGGATCGGTAGCTTCGGCTGGTTTCACCAGTCTAAAGAGACCAAGTAGACTTGATCTTATTAGAGTTGGTTTCCCCAACGTACTATCATCTCACCTTCTCCCAATACTATGTTTTCAAATTTCAAGTAATTGGTTAAGTCCTTAAGCTATCTAGTCCTATGAATAGCCAAAACAAAACTTCAGATAATGTCATAGTGAGGAGAAATTTCTGGATTTTCTAAGTTTGCAAAATTATTAATCAGTTTTTCTTGTATATCAATTTTAATTTTCAAAGTCTCATTTTCTTGTCTTAACATTTTGAATTTTGACTTTGCTAATATACATGATTTCATTAAGTTATCTAAGCATGCATCCATATCTAAATTAATTAATCTATCAGTATTCAAGGTAAAGAGTGGATTTGGATGTAAATTACAGTTACCCATTTTGGTTGGTTGCCCTGGATCTTTGTAACGTTTATCTGTGCATTCCTCTTTGTAATGCCCAACCTCCTGACACTTGAAGCATTGGATGCGACTCTTGTTCTTTCGTGCTTTTGGAGCTCGTTCCTTTGTCGCCGTCGGTGGTATCGTTTGAATCTTTCGAGTAGGACACTTAGTTTGGTAGTGCCCTCTCTCCCTGCATATGTAACAAATTATATTATTTTTAAAATTCAAATTTGTAATTTTACCTTTTGATTCCTTATTAGGAATCTCCCCCTTAATTGTTGCTGTCTCGGATCTAAATTCATCTTCTGATTCCGTGTCTGAGTCGGACTTGGGTACCGGTTGAAGCTCCTTCTTTGGTGGTTCTCTTGGAGTTTTCCCTGCAAAAGTTATACCTTCCTCGACCATTGCAGTATCAGCTTGATTATTTAATTCTAATTTAGAAAAGAATTTGAAATTGGTTACCATCTCAGTCAGTTCGTCGTCTGATTCTGCTGGTTCGATTTCGACTCTGGGTTCAGGTTCAGACTCTGACTCGGCTGTCTGTGCTTGGACCGAGAGTGCGAGATAACTTACCTGATCTTCTTCTTCATCTGAGATTTCTTGATGAAGATTGATCAATTTCTCCCAAATTTCTCTAGCACATCCAAATGAACCGACTAGCTTGAGTTATTCGTTGGTTAGACCGCATTGAAGAATTGCAGTTGCTCTTGCATCAGTCTCAATTTGGTTGAGGGTTGGTTCATCTAGTTTGTCCCATGCAATTGATAGTCCATCTTCTGTAGGGGGTGGAACCCTGTTTGAATGATCATCCATATGTCCATGTGGGCCTTCAGAAGGGACTCCATTTGACTTCTCCAAGAATTGAAGTTCTCGCCGGAGAGGAGTGGTGGACGGATGCTATTCCATTCTTGATTGGCCATTAGTTTAAATCTTGCACACAATAAAAAACAGAGATGTACCAAGACTTGGTCTTGGATTAGTAGTGCGGGAGCAACAAAAAAATATTGCACGAATTTTGAGGGAAAATATTAAAATAATAATAAAATTTTTTAGAAAATGTTGATTTTAACAATATTGATTAATGAAGAAAAAGTAAGAAAAAAAATTTCTCGAATTAAGGTAGCACGAATTTCGAGGAAAAATATTAAAATAATAATAAAAATTTTATGACAAATTTTCACAAATTGATTCTTTTATCAATTCTAACTTATTTAAAAAATAAAGCAAAAAAAATCCGAAAAAAAATTTCAAAGTGGTGGTTGCACCAACTTTGAATAACCCCGCTCTGATACCACTTGTTGGATCGAGAGATGCAATAGAGGGGGGGGTGAATGTCGCAAATCGTTCGGATTTAAAAAGAGTGGGTGCGCAGCGGAAATAAAAGAAAAACAGAACAATGCAAACACAGTCGGTTTACTTGGTTCGGAGCCTGGGTCGACTCCTACTCCAAGGCCCACGGTCGTTGACCGTTTTTTGCGGGCAATTCTATAAGTTCGTAAAAGTTTACAAGAAAGATTATAACAAGAACAGTTTAGTAAACTTTAAATACAGCTCTTCGTTACCGACGTCCGGTGTAGATCGAAGTTTCGGAGCAGCGGGACGTCGTCAGCTTGAGTTGGAAGATTTCTGGAGCGTGTCGCGGAAGCAGAAGAGTGCAGAAGTGTCGAAGCAATTGATGCTCTGAAGAAGGAGGTCGAGGGCCCTTTATATAGGGTCTGGGGGCGCCCTGGTCGACGGGGGCGCCCCCCACGTGGCTTCCGATCCGGTGATCGATTCGGTCAAGGCTGATCTCTTCATCTTCGGGATCAGCTTTGACCGGGGCGCCCCGAGCGCGCGGGGCGCCCGGGTTGACCGGTCAAAGCCTCATCCTTTGGCTTCGAGAGGGCAGCTGATAGTCGGCGTGGCACTGGGGGCGCCCGCGACACGCGGGGCGCCCGAAGCGCGCGGGGCGCCCGGAACAACCGGGGCGCCGCGAAATGCTGCTGTCGGAGCTTTTTCTTGGTCTGCTGACTTGGGTTGACTCTGGGGGCGCCCGGAAACTTCGGGGCGCCCTGCCCAGCTACTGCCTCACTCCTTTGAGGCTCTCTGAGCTGCAGATACACAGTCCTTCGGTCCTGCATCCAGGGTTAGTCCAAAACAGCAAATATTATGTTAGTTTATACAGCCTTAGCTGTCTTGGTTCTGAGTTTGGTCTCCAAAATGGAGCCCTAGGTCGAACCGACGCCTAATGTTCCCTCAAGAGGAACGCGTCCTCACCTACTCCTCTCGGGAGAATTTACCTGGTGCCAACCGGATCCTCCGGTTGGACTTTTGCCCGGCAGCCCTTCGCCAGGTCTTGAGTTTCGCCCAGCAGCCCTTCGCCAGGACTTGGTTTTTGCCCAGCAGCCCTTCGCCAGGTCTTGAGTTTCGCCCAGCAGCCCTTCGCCAGGACTTGGTTTTCGTCTAGCAGCCCTTCGCCAGGACTTGGTTTTCGCCCAGCAGCCCTTCGCCAGGACTTGGTTTTCGCCGAGCAGCCCTTCGCCAGGACTTGGTTTTCGCCCAGCAACCCTTCGCCAGGACTTGGTTTCCTGACAGCCCATCGTCAGGTGCCTAGCAGCCCTTCGCTAGGACTTTGTTTCCTGCACTCTCAAGCAGCATTGTTAGACAACAAACAACCCTTAACTTTGAATCCTTTGCCAATATCAAAACAAGGTTCGATCTGGTGCTTCCTGCACCAACATAACCATGGTACTAAAAAGCCCATATAAGGCCCATTAGTACTTAGTTTCTCAATTTAAATGAGAAAAATCATGGATTTCTAGGCTAAGGTTCGTACTAATATCTCTAGGTCCCTCGAAAATTATCTAGACCTGATCAATATTTTAAGAAAAATATTGAGAGAATTTTTCGGGTCGTTACACGAACGACCTACTTCATCATCATGCTTTTCGATTAAGTGATCGCTTGAACAAACTTGTTGTTCGATTAGAAGCAGAATAAAAGATGAAGTTTGGATCTCTGGTTCTTGTGTTTGTTTCGGGATCCAAGAGAAAAACAAAATACAATTAAACTAGAATGAAAACAAAATTATACCTCTTGATCGTATATTGCATTTCTATCCTCCTTTTTGGACGTCGTGTGGGCCACGATCTTCCAAGAATGAAGCCACCAAAGACTCTTCTTCTTCCTCCTTTCTTCTTCTTGATGCGCCGGCCTTAACCTTCCCCAAAGGTTGCGCGACCCTCCTTGCTTCAAGGTTGCACACGCCCTACTCCAAAGGAGATGGTGTGCCTGCCAAGGAAGAGAAGAGAAGAGAAGGAAAGAAAGAGAAGAAGAAGAAGCTTGCTCTTCTCCCTTGCTTGAACCCTAGACGCGCCCCCTTGCTCCCTTTGTTGCCGGTATCGCACACCACCAAAGAGAGAGAGAGAGAGAGAGAGAGAGAGAGAGGGAGAAAAACCAAGTTAGGTTTGGTTCATGATGGTTTAGGAGGGTATTTATAGGCTTCAATAGACACCATGAGAAGGAGTTGGTTATGGTCTCCTAACAGATCTTAAACCCAACCCGTTAATAATAACCCGCTCCACTAAAGGGTTATTATTGAACTACCGCACAAACCCCATATTAAAATATGGGCTCCACCTTATTATGTGTACATTATCTCCCCATGTTTAAAATATCGCATGTCCGTTAATTAATTAAATTACTGACAATTTAATTGATTAACATATAACTCCAAGAATAGTACCACTCAACTTTATTATCATGTCGGAACAAGTCCACCTGCAAGATTTACATGATAATCTTTATGAGCTCCTCAAGGAGCCATCATCATCCTAAATAATTTAGGACACAGTTTCCTTCTATAATCAATGGCACACCAAATAAATAATATTATTTTCTAATTTACCGGGCCAATTGATTTAACGAATAAATCTCGCTGATTGGTAAAATAAATAAATAAATATTAAGTACATGTGCTCATTATTATATCGAGATTAAGAGAATCTACATCCATAATAACCGAGATCTTGTTCGATTAAATAGTCAGTATAAATCAAACAACCTCAAAACGATCTTGCTCAATACACACAAAGTGCACTAGTGTAATTCTATAGTCATGATAGACTAATACCAAATTATACTACAACTGTTCCAATGGTTTGTCCAAATCCATCTTGGTTGTGAGCTACCACTTATACTTTACAAGAACTAATAACATGATTTTCTGTGTGGCACCACACACCATGTTATCTACAATGTAAAGTAATGGACAATTGCATATATATAACAAATATAAAATGCAAACACATGACCACTGTGATTCTTATTCCAAAATAGATGCTCATACAAAAGCTAGGCTTATAGTATACATCCTAACAATCTCCCACTTATACTAAAAGACTATGCTGCCATCAAACTGCCATACATCTGATTCCTATCCTCTCAACATGTTGGATCGAAGAAAATGATAGAGGGGCGAATATCGTTAAGAAGCTTTTCGGACTAAGAAAGAGCAAATACGCAGCAAAAAGAAATAAAGTGCACAAGAACACAAGTAGATTTTTTACTTGGTTCGGAGTCGCGGTCGGCTCCTACTCCAAGGCCTACGGTCCTTGACCGTTTACTTTGGGCAATTCAATATTCGGAAAGATCATTATAGATTGATAGTACAGATATAGAATTTGAAAAATAAATTACAACATTTTCGTAAATTTAAAACTTTACCGACGCCCGAGATGGATCGAATTCAAGAGCAGAGGGTCGTCGTCGGCGCTAAAATCTCGAAATGGAACTTTGCCGGAGCGCAGCGCGTAAGAGAAAGTGTTTAGAGCGTTGGAAAGAATGGATGTTGAAGCCTTGGGGTCGAGCCCCCTTTTATAGTGCTCCTGGGGGCGCCTGCTTCGTTGGGGGCGCCTGACACGTGCCTTCACCTGCGAGAACCTCAATCCGCAGCTCGGTCAGTTCTTATCCCCTTCGATTCGACACCTGGGCTGACTGGGGCACCCGGGACCTCTCGGGCGCCTGAGTTGACCTGGTCCATTGGCTTCATGGAAGATTTGCTTCGATGACTGCTTTGGTTATGACCTTGGGCGCCCGGGACCTCCTGGGCGCCTAACCCAGTGTGGTTTCGAAGTAGTCTTGCTTCTTGGCAGTTTTTGGCCTAGACCTTGGGCGCCTGTGACCTCCCGGGCGCCTAGCCCAGTGAACCAACCCACTCCTTTGGGGCGTCTGAGCTGCAGAAACACAATCCTTCGGTCCTTGTAATCAAGGTTAGTTCCAAAACAACCAAGCAAGAGTGTTAGTCATTATTTACAGCCGTAGCTATCTTGGTTCTAACTTCGGGTCTCCCAAATGGAACCCTAGGTTGAACCGACGCCTACAGTTCCCTCGACAGGGAACGCGTCCTCAGCTACTCCTCTCAGGAGAGTTTACCTTTTGCCAACCGGCTCCTCCGGTTAGACTTTTGCCCAATCCACCTGACTAGGTCTTCGTGCCCAACTTCCGGTCAGGTCTTCGGTGCCCAGCCCCTTGCCAGGACTTCGTGCCCATTCCTCGACCGGGACTTCTTTGCCCGACTTCCGGTCAGGTCTTCTTGCCCAGTCCTTGACCAGGACTTCTTTGCCCAGCCCTTTGCCAGGACTTCTTGCCTAGTGTACCTAGGACTTCTTCTGCACACTTAGTAGACTTGTTAGATCACAAATAGTACTTAACTTTGAATCCTTTTCCAATATCAAAACAAGGTTCGATATGGTGCTTCCGGCACCAACACAACATGACTATCATAAGCTTTCGCTGGAAGGGCTTAGTGAAAGGATCTTGCAGGTTATCTGCTGATGCAATCTTGGCGACAACAACTTCTCCTCGCTTTACGATGTCTCGTTTTAGGTGGTACTTGCGCTCAATGTGTTTACTTACCTTATGGGCTCGTGGTTCCTTCGAGTTTGCTACTGCACCATTATTATCACAATAAATTGTGATAGCTTTAGGCAACCCAGGAATCACCTCTAAGTCCATTAAGAAGTTTCTGAGCCATACAACTTCTTTGGTTGCCTCAGAGGCTGCCACATACTCAGCTTCCATGGTGGAGTCAGCAATGCATTTCTACTTAATACTCCTCCATATTATGGCTCCACCTCCCAAAGTAAACACATAACCCGAGGTAGACTTACTTTTATCCCTATCTGATTGGAAATCAGAATCCGTGTAACCCACAGGGAGCAAATGATCTGCCTTGTAAACTAGCATATAATTCCTAGTCCTTTTTAGGTACTTTAATATATGCTTTACCGCAGTCCAATGTCCTTGTCCTGGATTACTTTGATATCTGCTAACCATGCCCACGACAAAACAGATATCCGATCTCGTATATAACATAACATACATTAGGCTTCCTACAGCCAAAGCATAAGGAACTGCCTTCATCTCCTCTATCTCTTTTGATATTTTAGGACACATCTCCTTAGATAAAGGTACTCCATGCCGAAAAGGTAGAAAACCTTTCTTGGAGTTTTACATGCTAAAATGAGCTAGTATAGTATCAATATACGAAGCTTGAGGTAAGCACAACATCCTTTTCTTGCGATCCCTTATAACATTGATCCCAAGAATATATCTAGCTTCTCCCAAGTCCTTCATATCAAACTGCTTGGACAACCATACCCTTACATCTGACAACACTTTAATATTGTTGCCAATGAGCAAAATGTCATCTACGTATAGTATAGGAAATACCACTAGGTTTCCATCACTCCTCTTATATACACAAGACTTATCCGGACTTTGTATGAATTTATAAGACCGAATTACCTCATCAAATCGGATGTTCCAAGATCTTGAAGCTTGTTTCAGTCCATAAATAGACCGATTAACCTTGCACACAAGATGCTCTTTGCCCTTTGCAATGAATCCCACTAGTTGCTTCATATAGATATTTTCTTCAAGACTTTCGTTAAGCAAAGCTGTCTTGACATCCATTTGCCAAACCTCATAATTCATATGAGGAGCAATAGACAAGAGAATCCGGATAGACATAAGCATGGCTACCGACGAAATGGTTTCCTCATAATCGATCCCCTCTTTCTGAGTATACCCCTTTGCAACAAGCCTTGCTTTAAAGGTTTCCACCTTTCCATCTGATCCTCTCTTTTTTTGTAGACCCATTTACATCTAATGGCTTTTACACCATCCGGTGGTTCTACAAGCTCCCAGACTTGATTAGAATCCATAGATTCTATCTCAGAATTCCTCACCTTTTGCTAAGATATCACATCTTTATGTTGGAGTGCTTAGTCATAGGTCCAAGGATTAGGTTCATGTTCACCAAGGACCAAGTCCGAAGACTCTCCCAAGAACATGAATCTGTGAGGTTGTCTAACAACCTTCCCACTACAATGAGGTACTATCTGTGTATCATCTGTGACATGCAGTGCAGTTACTTGTGGTATATCATCATGTACCATTGGTACTGAAGTAGGAACTTCCCCTCTCACTTCCTCTAGAACAATCTTACTCATGGGCTTATGGTTCATTACATAGTTCTCTTCTAAAAATCAGGCATTCGTGCTAACAATGATCTTCTGATCTTTAGGACTATAAAACAAACCACCTTTTATTCCTCTAGGATAGCCTACGAACAAGAGAACTTCCATACGAGATTCCAACTTATTAGCGTCTCCCTTCAGCACATGTGTTGGACTACTCCAAATCTAAATATGTCTCAGACTAGGTAGAGGGTACTAATTTAGAAGGTACCAAGTTCAGAATATACACTGTCGTTTCCAGAGCATACCCCCAGAATGAATTCGGTAATTCCGAATAATTCATCATCGATCTAACCATTTCCATAAGAGTCTTATTCCTTTGTTCCGCAACACCCACTACAAGAAAAAACTTAAACAACAACGCTTTTTCCGCGTTGTTGTTAATGCTTAAAAAGCGTTGTTGATGAAGCCGTTGTAGAAAGTATATCTACTACAACGCTTTTTCCGCGTTGTGGTTTGGAGCAAAGACAACGCTTTTTTCGCGTTGTCTATTGGTTTTTAAAAAGCGTTGTTATTGACGCTGTTGTTAAAAATCGGGTATCACAGACAACGCGGAAAAAGCGTTGTGGTTTGGCACAAAGACAACGCAAAAATCGTGTTGTGTATTGTTACTTAAAAAACGTTGTCTTTTTAATAGGCAATATTTTTCACAATTTATAATATTCACAATTTATAAACATTTTTATTCACAATTGATAATATTCACAATTTACAATATTCACAATTTACAAGCATTTTTATTCACAATTGATAATATTCACAATTTACACTGATAATAGTTTACAAAATTCATTTATAATACAGTGCATTATTTACAAAAGTGTTTGTATTCCATATTAATACCAATGTGTAATAATATACCAATGTGTATAATAATATACACTTATAATACGTATTCACTTATAATACGTATTTGTATAATAATATACCAATGTGTAAGGATCATTGACCATCTGAGTGGAACTTCGCCTGAACCTGTCCTTTCTGGGAATAATAGTACCAGCCCTCTGAAAACTGGGTATACTATCTTCTGAAGCATCCAGTTTGAGTAAGACACCTCCATCATATTTGACTCCATTTCTCAAATTAAACCAAGATACTCCAGAAGGCAAATAAACTGATACTGACTTTTGATTCTGTCCAGTAACAAAAAACAACAAAAAGGAATTGATTCCCTAGCCAACTCGTATCATAAGCATGAAACATGTATACCTTCTCATAAACACCTTGAACTAACAGACTTGATCCAACCATGAAAGCCTCACTATTGTCAAATGTTTCTTTATCAGCAGGAAATTCCAGCCTCAAAGGACGCATGATTGGAATGCCACTTGTAGCAGCCTCTCTAAATAGTGTGTAGTAGTATGGCAATAATGAGTACCGGATATGTATTGCCTCTCTCATCAAAGCAGTATTTTCCTCTCTGGATTAATCAGAACAAAAGGTTACATGTATCATGCAGTGTAAAATCAATTACGTTACAAACAATATAGCACACATGAGTAGGTACAATGCAAATTTCATTTACTACCGCCTTACTCAGAAACTGGTTAGAAGCAGATTAAGTTTTGTAGTCTACAATTTAATGAAAACTAGGCAAATCAGGTTACTAGATATGATTTCAAAATTTAAACAAATAATCCATAGAGAGAAATAGCTACATTTTTTTAAAAACAAAATATCATTGTACAATAGAATTGTCTCGACAATTTATGGAAATAAAACTGTCAATGGAGTCTCAAGCCAGGTTGGAAAAAGTTGGCAACCAACATAAAATGTATCTTAACCTTATGAAGTTGATCCCATGTAATTGGAACAAACATGACTTCTTATTGTTGTAATGTAGAGAATATTAGGGTGCTACTGTCATGACAAATAATTAGACATGAGACCATCTAGATTTTGTGCATATTTTCATAAAGAATTCAGCTAAGATAGTGAGAATCATACCATATGATTAAGAAAAGCTAATACATTCAGATTCTTTTCTTTTCATAAATTTCTCTAAGAACCAACCAAGATTAGCACAATCTATATTTTGATTCAGATCTAATGTCCAGAAGTTTCTCAGTGATGTTAGTGCCAATGACCATTTTTAAAACTACAAAGCATTAACTTCCTGAAAGCACATTTACACAATTCTATGCAAAATCTAGTATGCCCGCTTAGAATGCTTTTGGGCCAGTCCTTGAAGCCCTATAACAGTCCTTATTCTTCGGATATAGAACAACATAAAAGTTTGTCATTTTTTGATGAAAATTTCGCAGCAATCAATTCAACTTACTTCAAAGCTTAAATGACAGCTATCTTGAGTACATCTGGCTAAGCAGCAAACTTAGACTGGGAATACAAGGACCTATAAACTAACCAGAAATTGGCCAATTACAAAATAGTCAAAGTATCTTAAGATAAATGATCCTAGAGACAAGAATATATTAACTGAGAAACAATAAATCACCATAGGCCTTCGCCTTGCTAGAAATTTGGAAAATTCCTGAGCTTAAGAGCAATAGAATATGAACTGGGGGATTTTAGCAAAGATCTATAACCGAATATAACAAAATATGCCTAATTATGGTTAGCATACATAAGCTTTAAAAAAAGTGTTCGGTATTGCATCTATAACCGAAATTTTGATGATGTGCATGACCTCTGAAGAATGGGTAATAAGCACCAAGCTGGTACCATCGTACTAACAAATCTACATCAGGGTTGCCAAAAAACCCTCCAACATCAGCACCTGTGGCATTATCTTGATTTTAGAAAACAGGTATAAACAATACAACATGCATCAAACATTGAGTTCAAAATTACATACCAGAAAATGACATGCCAGTAAGACCAAGGTTTAGGATCATTGGAACTGAAACTCTGAGATGATTCCAATCTGCTGAATTATCTCCAGTCCAGATTGCTCCGTACCGTTGACTTCCAGCGAAAAAGGCATCCCTGGAAATAGTAACCATATGCATTGTGTAATTCTCGATGCTCTACCTCCCCAAGATGTATGGCATCCCTGGGCATGGTTACCTAATAAAGATGGATATGATTAGAATATAAAATTTATTTGGAAAACCTTGTGAGTCATGGAGGTCAAGGCTAAATTTTAATTTAACTACCAAAAAAATCTGTAACTAAGGATTAACGTCTGATGATTGAGCAACTAAGTTAAAATTGTAACTTGAGGAGAAAAGCTACTGATGATCAACAAAAGATTTTAAATTTCCGGAAAGAAACAAAAAAAGGGGAAAAAGAATAAAATTTGTGTCTGAAATGGCCTCAGCTCCTACACTTTCACTTTGATGTAAAGAAAATGGAGCTTTCAAGTGTTGGCCTAGAACTTTACATTGCATTTAGTAGTCAATCTGAACGAGAATGAAAAATTAGTCACAGAAAGCAAAAAAAAAAAAACAGAAAAGAAGAATGCAAAATCATTAATTGTGCCCGATTAATAGTTTATACCCCTCCTAAAATGATAAATGTTTATTAATCATCTCTGACCTGTAACAAAGGTATTACGAAACAAAAAAAATTGTATCAAGTGGTTGTCATAAACGTAGAACTAAAAGAACAAAATATCACGATTACCTCAGGACCATTGAAGACTGAAGGCTCATTCATGTCATTCCATATATGTAATGATGCTGTCGAACTAACATAATTCTTGTAAGAGAATTTGTCAGCCCACCATTCTCTTATCTCCGGGTTCAACATGTCAGGATACGATGAGGACCCTGGCCAACACCATCCATCGAAATCCTTCCCTGATGCATCTTTGACGTAGTAACCCTTCTCAGTTGCCTCTTTATGCACATGAAAGGAATCATCCCGCTTGATGTGCGGGTCCACAATTGTCACCATGTGCGGGTAGATTCTCTGTTCTCCAAGTTCACTATGAATTCATCAAAGTTGTAATTCTTTACTAAAATGTAAATGTAATAAAAAAAAAGATGTCATCCTTCAAAATTTCAATCCGCTGTCTTTTTGTTTTACATGATCATTTTGCTTTGTGATTAGTAATCTTCATGAGGTAAATACAATCAAAGTTATCTTCTTGTTGCATTTTGTAGTTTATTCTTGTGATCATCTTATTTCTTTTATTTCATTTGTAGATTCTTAGAACACCTGATCTAGTACACCTTTTCATCCAAATTACCTAACAAAGAAAAATATATCACATAAAAAGGTTGTTAAAAACACACAAAATATTAAGGAAATAGACACAAAATATAAACGAAAAACAAAACCAAAAAATAATAAACTGTAATGACCATGGTAAACAAGTGAAAGAAACTCAATAAATCCAATTTGCTCAAGTGGAAACAGGAAAAAAAAGCATGAGGCATAGGCAAACACTCTACCAAACATCACAATCTTATGGTTCTACTTAATTTCTTAATTCACACTTGTATTTTTCCCTACTTTCAAGTAAGGCTTACATCAACAAGATAGATGCAATATATATAAAAAAAAACTCAAAAGATAAAAGAGAACCAGTGCCAAAATAATTATGAATATACATTATCCCAATATAAATGAAACCTGACAAATAAAATTAGAAAAATTGGTACAAGGACAACATTTGAATTACTCACCGCTACTGGTCCTTCAATCCTGATCAAGGGAACCTTTGGGAAAACAACAGAACCCTCAGGAATTGCATAAACTTCAACATCAGAGCAGTCAATTTTCGTGAGATATTCAAAGAATTCATCCTAGAGAAGGGAAAGAACATCAGAATTAAAGAGAACAAGCAACTGATGATTTAGCTAACTGACTTTAATTGCAGAGTCAACATTTAATCATAACATGTATTCTTAATATTTTTTTACATTTATTCCATTTCTTGCTCTTGCTTGCATACTTTAACTTTTCAGGATACATCTAAGTTATGTGGACAACGCAAAGTTCATGGTGCAAAACTCTTTTGACTCATTCTATTGTTTCAGTTCATATGAAATGGATATAACCTATTCCAATTTTTAGAATATACGGAGTTTTTTTTTTGTGGTGATACATAATATGAATTAAAGTCTGGTGTGGTTACTTTCTTTCATCTAGAACAGGGTGTAAAAGCTTCCTCGCTTGAATGAAATATGGAATTGTATCATAGTCATATAAGTAAACATTAGTTTCTTAGTCCTATTCCATCCATGTCTTTTCAACTGGAACAACATAGAACATTTAACGCAAAATACAGCAACTCAACAGGAAAGTAACCCATTGTTATCATTCTCTAACTGATTGGCTTGTCTATTAAAATACTGAATTTTCAAAATTATAATAGCCTGAACAACAATAAGATGCACAAATTTCGAAAGCTGATGAAGTATATAAACTTTAGTAAAAAGAGATTTTTTTTTACCAAAACTCAGGAGTGAACTATATGCTTTATCAACAAAATGATCAACAAATTTAGAAAGTTGGTAAGCAAATAAACTTAAGTTACAATAAACTTTTATCAAAAACTCATCTTTCTATGTACGTGAATGATCTGGAAGTAGGAACAAAAATCATGGAGAAAGAAGGATTGATTCAGAAGACCTTGTCAGCAAGTTATTCGTCAAGGTAAATGTCTTACCATAGAGTTAGTTAGCAACTGTTGGGTAATGACAACTACAAATATGGCAGGAGAGCAAGCATAAAACAATAAAGGATCTTTCTCATGCTTATTGATGTTAAAATGACTCAGTTCTAGCAGCATTGAAGATATGAAGTTAAGACTTGTGACTGAGGAATATTATACTAAGGTTTTCCATCTAAAATTGACAATAAAGAATTCAAGTTAAATTTTGTTTGGCCATATAACAAAATCAAATTGATGAGGATAGCCCTTTGGAATGCTATTCTAGGATATTTACTTACTATTGGTTGCTTGCATTATCTCCTCTGTAACTTCCACAAGCTTTTTTGGAAGGTCTTACATTGGTTAAGGATCTGACAATTATAGCTTCTATGTGATACATGAATATGTTTGGTATATCACAATTATGAATCAAGACTTACTCATGTTGTGAGGCAAATTCAGTTATAAAATTAAGTAGAACCATAAGATTGTGATGTAAAGCCTTACTTGAAAGTAGGGAAAAATACAAGTGTGAAAAAAAAGCATGAGGCATAGGCAAACACTCTCCTATTTCAATTAGAAGGTAATTAATATGTTAGTAAGAAATAGTGGGAAAGCAAACTAATTTGGGAGACCTCAACATTCTACCAATTTCCAATTTACAAAAACAAGTTCTGGATAGACATAAACATTCCAAGACAAGGATTTCTACCTTGAGGTAGCATCCAACTAAGAGACAACAATCACAAATAAGATGATCCTCAATAGAACACATAAGCTACGAAACTAGGCAAACACTCTAAGCTTAAAGGCACAATACATTTTTCTGGTACTAAAAAATATGTCAAGGCGCTGCAGATCTCTGCTCGCGAGCAAGTTAAACTAGCAAGACAGAACTACAGCTCCTTTAACCAAGCGTAGATGAAAACCTAAATATCTTAGGCATCATCTTGCAGAATCAAAAATAGTTTGAGACAAAATTTCTCAAGCAGAAGATCCCCGCAGCCAAGAGCAAAAGATGTTGCGAAATGTATAGAGCTATGAAGTTACCAAAACTTGAACTCAGGAAGCCGGCGAATGAAGGGCTTGAACTCATCAGATCCCCTCATGGGTAGTGAAGGCCCATCGGAGACTTCAAGCTCAAGATCCACCATTGGCAAGAGGAATCCGATGAGCAGATTGAGCAGCTGGTAGATTCCAAGCCCATAGCTGACGATGTAAAAGCCCTGCAGGAAGTAAACACGCAGGGAGTAGACGAGCGCGACCCCCAAGGTTCCAATCCATCTTCCGATGGTGTGGGGAGTAGATCTATCCAAGTAGTACTGGAAAGCATGGGATAGATCGCTCCTCCATTTCGCAAGAGGCAACGGCGCTCCTGCAGCTGCTTCCCCGCCCAATCCTCCCTCCATGAGGAAAGAATACTAGAAAAGAGCCAAAACAAGAAGTTAACTCTAGATTATCTTCCTGAAATTGGATTCTTCGAGAAGATCTGGATTTCGACAGGGAAGTAATTAGGGTTTCGGCTGGGAGACGGAGATGCACCTCCTCGACGGCCGGAGGCGAAGCGAGGAAGGTGGGAGAAATACCGCGGCTATGAAACGATGAAGGGAACTCCAACGCCGGCAGAGGAATCGTACACAATGTCGATTTCGTGAAGAGGAGAGGACGAGGGAGGTGGCAATGAGGGAGGTGGAGGGAGATATTTCGCGGAGAAAAGAAGCGCGGAGAGATTTTTCGCGTGCCGCCGAGGGTTGGCAATGAGCGAGGTGGAGGGAGGGGATGTGTTTTTTATTTTAGCGGGAAATACGACAACGCTTTTAAAAAACGCTTTTGTAACAGCGTTGTCTTTCATCCGAAACCACAACACTAAGCACATCGCATCATTATAAAACGTTGTCGTTATTAAAAAGTAAAACACATAGACAACGCTTTTCACTAAAAACGTTGTAAAACAAAAAAAGACAACGTTTTTTTTAAAAAACGTTGTCGATTGGGCGTTGTTGATTGCAAAAATTCTTGTAGTGACCGTTCTGTAGGAGTGTACTAGGTGCGGACAATTGGGATTGAATCCCAGTCTCTGATAAGTAACTCTTAAACTCTCCCAAGAGGTACTCACCACCACGATCAGACCGTAGTGTCTTGATACTTTTACCATGATGTTTCTCCACATCAGCCTTGTATTCTTTGAACTTGTCAAAACACTCAAACTTGCGGTGCATCAGGTAAATGTATCCATATCATAAATAGTTGTATATAAATGAGACAAAATATTCAAAATCACCTCTTGCCTGGATAGACATAGGATCACACAAATTAGAATGAACTAATTCCAACACTTCTTTGGCTCTATACCCCTTGACTTTAAAAGGCCTTTTGGTCATTTTTCTTTCCATGCAAGATTCGCAGGTTGGGAAATTTTCCACCACCAACGAACCCAAAGGTCCATCGTCTATCAACCTTTGAATTCTACTCAAGTTAATATGACCCAACCTTAGATACCAAATATATGTTTGGTTCATTTTCAAAGGTTCTTTTCTCTTATTAGAGTTAGAAGACGTGTTATTAATTTTCATTTGCATTGTGGAAGTTATTGGATTAAGAGTATACAAATTGCCAACCAACGCACCAGAACAGATAATCTCTCTATTCCTTTTGATAACAACTCTGTCATTAAAAGAAATAGAATATCCATCTATAAATAATTTAGAAACTAAAATCAAGTTCTTTAAAAAATAAGGTACATAAAGACAATTTCTCAAAACCAAAAATTTATTCTTAGCAAAAGATAAATGATCATCTCCCACTGCAATAGCCGCCACCTCGGTAGCATTGCCCATGTAGACAGTAATCTCACTCTCAGTGTTAGATGTATCCTAAAAGACTTGTTCTTTTTCTATATGATCATCTATATTTTTGAAAGAGAATCACAACATAGTTACATGTTTATATTAATATATGCATGAAAGTCTGATACTTTGCATTGTAGATAACATGGTGTGTGGTGACGTACAGAAGATCATGTTATCAGTTCTTTGCATAGTATAAGTAGAGGCTCATAACCGAGATGGAGTTGGACAAACCATCGGGATGGTTGTAGTGTAATTAGGTGTGGTTTGTCTTGACCATAGAATTACACTAGTGTGCTTTGTGTACATTGAGTAAGACCAAAATAGAGGTCATCCAATTTATACTGATTTAATAATTAGATTGGACCTCGGATTATTATGGAGTACAATCTCTAAATCTCGATATAATAACGGGTACGTATAGTTAATATTTTATTTCTTTGATTTACCAATGGGTGAGATTTATTTTGCTAAATCGATAGGCCCGAGAAGTTGAGAAATAATATTAATTATATGGTGTGTCATATAATTAGCTCCTGAATTCTGGCATGGAGATGGGCTGCAGATTCGCTGTCGTTCATCTTGATTGTGTACAACTTGTTTAGTAGTAGGTCCCTCTTTGTTATTCGGGTGTCGGAGGTTCCTTCGTGCAACTTTATTAACTTACCCCAGAGTTCCTTTGCACTGTTGAATGGTCCCATCCGGTTTAGCTCTTCTTTGGTTAGGCCGCATTGGAGTGTTTGAGTCGCTTTAGCATCAGCCTCGATCTTTCTTTTTAGTGTGGTATCCCATTCGGTGTAAGATTGTGGCACTCCTTTAGCGTTTCTTGGGATTTCCAATCCAGATTGGATAATTATTCACATGTCCACCTGAGTTTTCAGGTGGACTTCCATCCAACTTTTCCAGTAGGAGAAGTCCTCCCCACTGAAGAGTGGTGGTCTGGCTGTACTGAACCTTTCTTGCATGGCCATTTAGGAATTCTGAAATAAAATAAAAACAAAAACTGTCCCAAGACTTGGTCTTGGATTACCAGTGCGGGAATAAAATATTTAAAAGACTTTATCGAGTGGTGTTGCACCAACCTCGATTAATGATAAAAATTCGATTAAAAGAAAAATCGTAAAAATCCAAAAAAACTCTCAAATTGGTGGTTGCACCAAATTTGAGCTTCCCTGCTCTGATACCACTTGTTGGATCGAGTAAACACGATAGAAGGGGGGTGAATATCGTGAAAACGTTTTAGATTGAAAAGAGAAAGTACGCAGCAGAATTTAAACAAAACACACAGAACTCAAGTAGTTTTACTTGGTTCGGAGTCGCGTTCGTCTCCTACTCCAAGGCACACGGTCCTTGACTATTTACTGCGGGCAATTCTATAGTAGCGCAAAAAGGTTACAGAAATTATTACAATATGAGTGCAGTAACTAAACAAATGTACTCTTTGTTACCGACGCCCGGTGTGGATCGTACTTCAGAGCGGAGGGTCGTCGTCGGCGCTAGAATGTCGAGAACGGAGTTTGTCGGAGCAGAGCGCTTGAACGAAGAGCTTGGAAGCGTTGGAAAAAGTGATATCAAAGCCTTAGGGGTCGAACCCCTTTTATACTGCTCCTGGGGGCGCCCTGGACGCTGGGGGCGCCTGACACGTGCCTACGGATCCGAGAAACCTCATCCGCAGCTCGGTCAATGCTTATCCCTCCAGAATCGGCCTCGGAGCTGACGGGTTGACTTGGTCTGCTGGCTTCGCGGCTGATTTCGCTTCGATCACTGGTTGGCTTGGACCCAGGGCGCCTGAGACATCCAGGGTGCCCGGGACCATCGGGGCGCCCTGGACCTTGAGGGCGCCTATCCCAGTAAGCTTCCGAAGCGATTCTTGCTTAGCTGTTCGTTTGGCTTTGACCTTGGCCGCCCGGGACCTCCTGGGCGCCTAGCCCAGCTGCTGCCCCTCACCTTTGGGGCATTCTGAGCAGCAAAAACGCATTCCTTTGGTACTTGCATCCAAGGTTAGTTCCACAAAAACAAGGCAAGAAATGTTAGGTTTTTATAGCCGTAGCTGTCTTAGTTCTGACTTTGGGTCTCCCAAATGGAACCCTAGGTCGAACCGACGCCTACTGTTCCCTCGACGGGGAACGCGTCCTCACTTACTCCTCTCAGGAGAGTTTACCTTTTGCCAACCAACTCCTCCGGCTGGACTTTTGCCCGATGCACCTGACCAGGTCTTCGTGCCCACCTTACGAGCAGGTCTTCGGTGCCCAGCTCCTTGCCAGGGCTTCGTGCCCAGTCCTCGACCAAGACTTCGTGCCCACCTTCCTAGCAGGTCTTCTGTGCCCAGCTCCTTGCCAGGGCTTCGTGCCTAGTCCTCGACCAGGACTTCGTGCCTAGTGTACCTAGGGCTTCTTTCCTGCCCAGCTCCTACTCCAAAGCCCACGGTCCTTGACCGTTTACTGCGGGCAATTCTATAGTAGCGCAAAAAGGTTACAGAAATTATTACAATATGAGTGCAGTAACTAAACAAATGTACTCTTCGTTACCGATGCCCGGTGTGGATCGTACTTCGGAGCGAAGGGTCGTCGTCGGCGCTAGAATGTCGAGAACGGAGTTTGCCGGAGCAGAGCGCTTGAACGAAGAGCTTGGAAGCATTGAAAAAAGTGATATCGAAGCCTTAGGGGTCGAGCCCCTTTTATACTGCTCCTGGGGGCACCCTGGACACTGGGGGCGCCTAACACGTGCCTACGGATCCAAGAAACCTCATCCGCAGCTCGGTCAATGCTTATCCCTCTAGAATCGGCCTCGGAGCTGACGGGGGCGCCCGGGACACTGGGGGCGCCCCGGTTGACTTGGTCTGCTGGCTTCGCGGCTGATTTCGCTTCGATCACTGGTTGGCTTGGACCCAGGGCGCCTGAGACATCCAGGGTGCCCGGGACCATCGGGGCGCCCTGGACCTTGAGGGCGCCTGTCCCAGTAAGCTTCCGAAGCGATTCTTGCTTAGTTGTTCGTTTGGCTTTGACCTTGGGCGCCCGGGACCTCCCGGGCGCCTAGCCCAGCTGCTGCCCCTCTCTTTTGGGGCGTTCTGAGCTGCAGAAACACATTCTTTTGGTCCTTGCATCAAAGGTTAGTTCCACAACAAACAAGGCAAGAAATGTTAGGTTTATACAGCCGTAGCTGTCTTGGTTCTGATTTTGGGTCTCCCAAATGGAATCCTAGGTCGAACCGATGCCTACTGTTCCCTCGACGGGGAATGCGTCCTCACCTACTCCTCTCAGGAGAGTTTACCTTTTGCCAACCAGCTCCTCCGGTTGGACTTTTGCCCGATGCACCTGACCAGGTCTTCGTGCCCACCTTCCGAGCAGGTCTTCGGTGCCCAGCTCCTTGCCAGGGCTTCGTGCCCAGTCATCAACCAGGACTTCGTGCCCACCTTCCTAGCAGGTCTTCGGTGCCCAGTTCCTTGCCAGGGCTTCGTGCCCAGTCCTCGACCAGGACTTCGTGCCTAGTGTACCTAGGGCTTCTTTCCTGCACACTCAGTGAACACATTAGACCAAAATAACATCTTAACTTTTGAACCCTTTGCCAATATCAAATCTAGGTTCGACTTAGGTGCTGCCTGCACTAACACAACATAATAAGAGCATTGTCTTGACTTGGTTCAATAACCGAGTCCGGATCTGTTAAGAACGGACTTCTGCTTTCCAAGGATCATGTCAAGACCCTTGGAACCCAAAGTGAACCATTCTAAGGCAACTCTGAGATCTTTGACTTGAGTCTTCAGGGAGGAATTCTCTTCCTCAAGTTTTTGAACTTGGGTTAAGATTCCTTCCTGAACTAGCTCAGTCAAGAACCTCGAGTTGACTTCGTCTTTCAGATGTTTTACTTCCTGTCGGAGGGACTCAACCTGGATTTTGGCTTTCGCCAAGTTGCGAGATAAATAAGAAATTAATTTTGAAAGTTCATATTCTGAGTAACCTCTTACCGTGATTTGCCCATTTTCCGAGATTGTGAGTCTTCCGTCATCTGGTTCTGATTCCGATCCGGAGTCGACGTCTTCCGAGGCGGTTAGGGTGAGAAGATTCGCGTGCGGGACTTCTTCGGAGGAGGAGGAGGAGAATTCATCCCAAGTGGCTTGGAGAGCCTTTTTTCTTTGTGCCTTCTTTGTTTCCTTCAGATTGGGGCACTTTGACTTGAAATGCCCATTTTTGTTGCATTCGTGCAGGTGACATTAGTCTTGCTCTTTGAGCTTGTTGAAGGTTCTGTTGGATCTTCCTTTCTTCGGCTTGATTTCTTCTTGCTCGTTTGGTACTTGAGTTCCTTGTAGTAATCTCGAGCTAGCTGAACCAGCTTGGGTCGATCCCCTTCGCTATCTTCTGATTCTGAGTCTGAGTCGGACTCGGGTGCTGGTTGAGGCTTCTTCTTGGGGGCTTTTCCTTGAGATTTTCCTGCAATAAAGGCTATACCTTTCTCGATCAAGGAAGTGTTAGTCTGTTCGTGCAATTCTAATTGGGAAAAGAGTTCATCTAATTTGATTTCAAACAAATTCCTTGAAACTTTGTAGGCATCTACCATAGATGCCCATAGTGAGTTTCTTGGAAAAAAAAATTAATGTATACCTGATCAGGTCACGGTTTTCAACTTTGTGACCTATCGTGTGCAGCCCGTTCATCAGCTCCTGGATTCTGGCGTGAAGCTGAGCTGCAGTCTCACCGTCGTGCATCTTGATTGTGTAGAGTCTGTTCAGCAACAGATCTCTTTTGCTGATCCTCGTTTCGGAAGTGCCTTCGTGCAGCTCGATCAACTTGTTCCAAAGCTCCTTCGCGTTGTTGAAGGGTCCCACCCGGTTCAGCTCCTCCTTGGTTAAGCCGCATTGCAAAATCTGGGTTGCCTTTGCATTGGCCTCGATTTTCTTCTTTAGTGAGGCATCTCATTTAGTATAATGTTGCGCCACTCCTTCTGTGCTCTTGGGAATTTCCGGCCCATACTGGATGATTATCCACATATCCACCTGAGTTTTCAGGTGGACTTCCATCCTGCTTTTCCAGTAGGAGAAGTCTTCTCCACTGAAAAGAGGAGGTCTGGCAGTGCTTATCCCTCTTGCATGGCCATAAAACTTTAACTGAAAAATTACAAACAAAAAAACCTTGTTCCAAGACTAAGTCTTGGATTAGTAGTGCAGGAAGAAATTAATAATAACACAAAAAGATCAAGTGGTGTTGCACCAACCTCGATTAACGAGAAAATTCGAGCGAAAAGAGTTAAAAAAATCATAAATCCGAAAAAAACTTCTCAAACTGGTGGTTGCACCATGTTTGAGCCACCCGCTCTGATACCACTTATTGGATCGGAGTAAATTGATAGAGGGGGGGGTGAATATCTATCGAAAATTTTCGGACAATTAGAGAAATTACGCAGCGGAAAAGAGTAAAACAAAATCGCTAACACAGTTTGTTTTACTTGGTTCGGAGTCGCGGTCGGCTCCTACTCCAAGGCCCACGGTCCTTGACCATTTACGATGGGCAATTCTATATTTGAAAGGCGTTTACAATTTTGAGTACAGATATAGAATTAAAAAGAAGTCACAACATTTAGAAAATTTAAACCTTTACCGACGACCGGAGTGGATGGAATTTCGGAGCAGCGGGTCGTCGTCGGCGCTTGAATTGCGAGTGTAGAGCGTGCCGGAGCATAGCGCTTGAGCGAAAGTGTTGAGAGTGAATTGAGCGAGTTGTTCTCAAGCCTTGGCGCCTGTGTTGAAGGGAGTGCCTACACGTGGCCTCTCTTGCGCAAACTCCAATCCGCAGGCTCGATAAGCTCTTATCCCCTTCATTGAGGTGTTTGAGCTGACTGGGGTGCCTGTATGGACACAGGCGCCTTGCTTGACTTGGTCCAAAGGCTTTCGTGGCAGTTTGCTTCGATGGTCTCGGTTTGGCCTTGCACTGGGGTGCCTATATCCTTACAGGCGCCTAGCCTAGTGAGGCGCCTCCTTCCAATGAGGCGCCTGAGCTACAGAAACCCAGTCCCTTCGTTTCCTGCAACTAGGGTTAGTTCCAAAACACAAGAAGCAAACATACAATATATGTTAGACATTATTTACAGCCTAAGCTGTCTTGGATCTGAATTTGAGTCTCCCAAATGGAACCCTAGGTCGAACTGACGCCTAATGTTCCCTCTTACGAGGAACGCGTCCTGACCTACTCCTCTCGGGAGAATTTACCTTTTTTGCCAACCGGCTCCTCCGGTTGGTCTTTTGCCCAGCTTCACTCACCAGGTCTTCGGTGCCCAGTCCTCGACCAGGTCTTAGTGCCCAGCTTCACTCACCAGGTCTTATTGCCCAACTTTAGGTCAGGACTTAGTTGCCCAGCCCCGGCCAGGACTTAGTGCCTAGTGTACCTAGGACTTTTCTACACACATAATCAGCTTGTTAGATCACAACTAAATCTTAACTTCTAAACTGTTTGCCATTATCAAACCCAAGGTTTGACTTTGGTGCTTCTGACACCAACACCAAGACCCAACTCCTCCTCATGGTCCCTACCTTAGCCCTATATATACCCCATGGGATCAAGAAACCAAGACTTAATCCAATTAATCATCAACCCAAGGCTTCTCTCCTCTGCTCTCTCCCTTCTCTCTCTCCTAGGTCACGATAAGAAGAAGCTTCCCTTCTTCTTCTCTTCTTCTCCTCTCAACCACTTGGTGGCTAGCCTCTACTAGACAAAGGGGGAGATCTCCTCTCCCTTTTGTAGTGTGCGGCGAGGAGGGAGGCGGCGCCGGCGGCCGGTGGGAGGCGGTGCCGAAAGCTTCGAGGAGGAGGATCTCTCGGCTGGATTTGGGTTGGAGAGAAGGTTGTTTCTCTCCTTCATCTTCTTCTTCACCTTCCTCTTGAGGGCTGCTGAGGGGACGGCGGGGCTTGGGTGGCTCACGGTGGCTGGCGGCGCATGGGAAGAGGGAGGAGTGCGCCGGTGATAACCCTAGGAGCTAGGGTTTTGTTGGTTTTAGAAGAAGGTGATTAATTGGAGCCCTTGGTGATTCTGGTTCTCGGTAGCTCATCACCCACATGACATCCGGGAGGGAAGGGACATAAGGTAGAAGACTACGAGGTAAAGAAAGATATAATTTTCTTCCTTGGCTCCTTGTTATTCTTGCAATTTCATGTGGATGTTAATTGATTATTATGGTTTTGATTATTTGTTAATCATTGATAATAATTAATTAATTTGACCCCAAAAATAAACACAAAAATCAGTGATCCACTCGTCGTCTTTTCCATAGTCAAACGGTTAGGCAAATTACAAGGCTCAATCTTTGAGATTGGCCAAGTTGTAATTTGAACCGATCGATACGATAACGAGATGATCATTTGGGAGACGGGTCTCCATTCGGATTAATTTTTAATCTGTAGACATGGAGAGGTCTCTCAAGGAGGACCAAGTATTCGCTTAGAAAACCCGCCAAGCCATACCCGTAACTCAGATAGTCATCTGGTTTCCTGGAACCCCTACAATGAATTGCAGACGTGATCAGTGACTCTCGTATCTAGACACCAAGTACTGGTTGTAGGATCGTTTTCGGTACGCTAGAGGGGGAGGTGATTAGCGTTTGTTGGTTCTTCTCTACAAGATTGTTAGCACGCAAGCGGAAATACAAACAGAATAAAACTAACAATAAAGAAACAATGCTAACAAACTGATTTTACTTGGTATCCATCCCGGCCGGGTAACTAATCCAAGAATCCGTCGGTGGATCACTCCCCGGATAACCTCCGACTAGCCCTCGTAGCTCCTTGTGGGTGGAGAAACCACGCCACAACACCAAGCAAACCTCTGAGCACAAAGACTACTATCTTGTCTTTAACCAAGACAAGATTTATCAAGAAAACCAGCCCTAACCGAGTCCTCTTTAAATAGAACTCGGGCTGGAAAACCTGCTGGCAGTCGACTGGTCCCAGGGCAGTCGACTGCCACCACTCAGATTCGACCGTTGACATCCCAACGTTCGAATTCTGGTGACTTACCAGTCGACTGCCAAAATGGCAGTCGACTGGTCTAGGGTCCAGAACCTACTGTGAGTTTTGGCAGTCGACTGGACAACCCCCAGTCGACTGCCCAGCTTAGAACAGCACTCCTACTCACTTTCTTGACCCTCCTCCATGCGTGCCTTCAGGTCCACTCCTTTGGCTTGCCCCTTGAAGTCCTCTTCCACCGGCTGTCGTCCCTCGGATGCGCATGCAAGTCCTCGACTTGCCTCCATGCCACCCTTCACGTGTGCCCTTTGAAGTCCACTTCCCTGCTTGCCTTTGGAGTTCTCCTCCCTCGGCTCTTGTCCCTTGCCTCAGCTGACCCTTCACCAGCAGCCTTGACTATTGCCTTCGCGCCCTCTTCAGATTCGGCCCTCGTCTCTCGGATGCACACAAGCCTCCAGCTTGTCGCCATGCCATCCTTCACGTACGCCTCAAAGTCCGCGCCCCTCGGCTCATCATCCCTGCTATATCAGGTCCCTCGGGTGCACACAAGCCTCCAGCTTGTCTCCATGCAACCCTTCACCATACCGAAGCCATCCAGCCAAGTCAATATGTGTAAAACTGTACAACCTGCACACTCACATACACATATTGGTACACAAGAGAAAGCCTAACTTAAACCCTTTGCCCAAACATCAAAACACATGATCACTCCGGATCACAGATTGCCTCAACAATCTCCCCCTTTTTGATGTTTGGCAATACGTTTAAGATAGGGATAACAAAGAGTAATAGATAGCAAGAATAATGCTAAATAAATGCAAACGCAATGTATACATGGATCCTATCCCAAGGCATCCTACACCTAACCCTCCTGGTTAGGAATTTTCCGAAACGGGCTTTTTAAAACCTATCCCAAGGCTCCCCACACCTAACCCTCCAAGTTAGGAATTTTCAGCAAAATGGGTTTTTTAAAGCCTCTCCAAAGCTCCCCCTCCATTGGACTTACAAAGGCTTTTTAAGAACCTCTCCAAGGTTTCCCTTACGCCAAGAATGGAGCAAACATGCTCCCCCTTAATCTTAGCTCCCCCTAAACCTAGGGTTTCTTGCAAAGGTAAGTGTTTGGTTTCCCAACTTAAACCCAACACTTCTCCCCCTTTGCCTAACATCAAAAAGAACCCAACAATATCCCAATTATTGGTTCTTTCAATCCCCAATGATCATAAACAATGTGTACTAGCTCCCCATACACTTATTTTGCATCATTTGGACCCCAAACCAGCTGCTGATACAAAAATCAGCCTTGACTAGTTGACTGCCCCCCAGGGCAGTCGACTGATACTCTGAAAACCAGAATTTCAGCCTTTCTGACGAAATTCAGAAATGCGCCAGAAATTCCACAAATCTCCAAAAATTCCTAAATTTTGTGGAGAGGTTTGTGGTACCCATATCTACTTGGGAAAAATACATTCCAAAATGTATCTATCACCATTCCCAAGTTTGACACAAAACCCAAAGACTAGCAAAACGGTTCACTCAAACCTTAACCAAAAGTCCTAGTTTTGGTTTCCCCTTGATGTCTCTGCCCATGCCAACCCACAATACGTCCCTAGCATTTATTTACATGGCAATTACACACCAAAAACTAATTTTCATGCAATATTACCCCAATGTCATATTTCCATGCATGAAACTCAAAAACACCGTGCCAAAACCCAAGAGTTGAGACTCAAGTCCGTCTCCAATTCCTTTGGCACACTCCATGGTCCAACTAGACCTCTAGGAGGAACCCTCCAAAGATCCAGTCACCATATATCCCAAAGGCTCCTAGAGCTCCCCCTTAAGCTCTTAGCCCTAGCCACCTCCCTAGGTGACTCAACCATCACTAGGCCACATCGGTGTTCCACCGGTGACTCTTGCCCTACAAACTCAACCCTCTTAACCTTAGACACCTTGTCTTTGGTTAAGTCATTTCGTTTTCCTTTAAATGTCACCCTTTGTCATTTTTGGACTCCCCTTTCTTGCCATAATCATATGCTACCCTAGCATATTTCTTTCCCTTGGCATGGGAGCTCTTAGACCGGTATCCCAACCCCGATCTATCATTGGTGCGGTTTAACCCACCCAACACCATATCTAAACACTTAGATCCAATAGTGAATCTCTCTAGGGTTTTCTCTAACCTATCAAGCTTTTCCCTTAAAGCTTGATTTTCCCTTTCTAGGTTCCTAAACCTAGAATCCATATGTCCACTTTGGACATTCCTAGACCTACCCTCCTTTCTAGGCACATTCCTTCCCTTCTTGGGCTTAGTGCCTTATTCCTTAGGTACAAAGGTCCTAGGTTGATCATGATGCATGCTTTTTCTAGGGTTATGATCTACCTTGTTAACCCTAGTCCTATCATTATATTTAAATCCGAAATTGTACACCATTAAGCAATTTTCATTAATCCTAGCATGCATGGATGTATAATTAATTCTATTTTTATCATGCATGGAGGAACTTGAATTAGAATTACATTTTGGCTTAAGGTTAGGAGTTACCTTCCTTACCTTTGGAGTTCCTCCTTGATGTGGGCTTCTTCCTTTCTTCTTTCTCTCATCTCCTCAAGTGCTCCATTTTCTTTAGTTCACCTTTTCTAGGGCACTTGGTGTGGTAGTGCCCTAGCTCTCCACATGTGAAGCATCGAATCTTCTTTTTCTTTTCTTGGGCTTCTACATTCCTATATTCATGTTAGCTTTAACTTGAATGGACCCGGATTTAGAGAGTACCTCCTTCTTACCTTTCGGGCACTTGTCCTTGTAGTGCCCCTTTTCGTTGCATCCAAAGCATGTGATATGATCCTTGGTCTTGGCTTTGGTGGAGGTTGGAGCTTTTTCTTGCTCCGGTATGGAAATGGATCTCTCCTCCCCCTCAATTCTTGAAATTGATACTTCTTCTTCTTCTTCTCTAGATGAGGTGGAGGACCTCTCACTTTCTTCTTCCATTTCACTTGAGGAGGTAGATGATTCTTCTTCCTTTTTCTCCTCTTCTTGGGCTATTGAGTTTACCTCCTCGGCCTTTTCCACTAATTGATCTCGTGTAGGGTTTTTATGGATTTCTTCTACCTTTTTCCATAGATCGTGTGCATTTTCGTATATTCCTACACCATTCAAAACATTAGTAGGTAAAATGTTAAGCAATATATCAATTACCTTTTTATTCGCCTTGGATTGATTTTCTTGTTATTGATTCCAATATTTAGGTCTAAGCCTCTTCCCATGCTTATCCTTTGGAATCTCGAAGGGCTCTTCAAGCGCAATCCGAAGGTCGCACTCCATTCCGAACCACGTCTCCATCCGTGACTTCCAATACCCGAAATCGTCATGGTCGTAGGCCGGCGGGGTGTAGATGTTGCCCCCCAACTTATCTTCCATTGTCTTTCTTCCTCTAGCGTATGCTCCCTCGGCGGTTAGTCCGATCAAGAGTGGTGATTGCTCTGATACCAATTGTAGGATCGTTTCCGGTACGCTAGAGGGGGGGGTGAATAGCGTTTGTTGGTTCTTCTCTACAAGATTGTTAGCACGCAAGCGGAAATACAAACAAAATAAAACTAACAATAAAGAAACAATGCTAACAAACTGATTTTACTTGGTATCCACCCCGGCCGGGTGACTAATCCAAGAATCCGTCGGTGGATCACTCCCCGGATAACCTCCGACTAGCCCTCGTCGCTCCTTGTGGGTGGAGAAACCTCGCCACAACACCAAGCAAACCTCTGAGCACAAAGACTACTATCTTGTCTTTAACCAAGACAAGATTCGTCAAGAAAACCAGCCCTAACCGAGTCCTCTTTAAATAGAACTCGGGCTGGAAAACCTGCTGGCAGTCGACTGGTCCCAGGGCAGTCGACTGCCACCACTCAGATTCGACCGTTGACATCCCAACGTTCGAATTCTGGTGACTTACCAGTCGACTGTCAAAATGGCAGTCGACTGGTCTAGGGTCCAGAACCTACTGTGAGTTTTGGCAGTCGACTGGACAACCCCCAGTCGACTGCCCAGCTTAGAACAGCACTCCTACTCACTTTCTTGACCCTCCTCCATGCGTGCCTTCAGGTCCACTCCTTTGGCTTGCCCCTTGAAGTCCTCTTCCACCGGCTGTCGTCCCTCGGATGCGCATGCAAGTCCTCGACTTGCCTCCATGCCACCCTTCACGTGTGCCCTTTGAAGTCCACTTCCCGGCTTGCCTTTGGAGTCCTCCTCCCTCGGCTCTTGTCCTTTGCCTCAGCTGACCCTTCACCAACAGCCTTGACTATTACCTTCGCGCCCTCTTCATATTCGGCCCTCGTCTCTCAGATGCACACAAGCCTCCAGCTTGTCTCCATGCCATCCTTCACATACGCCTCAAAGTCCGCGCCCCTCGGCTCATCATCCCTGCTATATCAGGTCCCTCGGGTGCACACAAGCCTCCAGCTTGTCTCCATGCAACCCTTCACCATACCGAAGCCATCCAGCCAAGTCAATATGTGTAAACCTGTACAACCTGCACACTCACATACACATATTAGTACACAAGAGAAAGCCTAACTTAAACCCTTTGCCCAAACATCAAAACACATGATCACTCTGGATCACAGATTGCCTCAACACCGGTAGATAACACCGTTAAACATGTTTCAACAACTAATAAAAAAGATATAGTTTTATTGTTCTCCTTTCGGTGGGGACAATCCACCTTCCTGTTGGGACCGGGTGCATGTTGACATGGATGCGAGTTCGTAATTTTTAAAATTAATTACGTGCAGCGGAAGGTTTTGCATAAATAATTTCTCAAATTATTTAACCACACATCTAAGCATGCAATTTTATCTTGTGTAGACATGATCATATATTTAAAATTTTGCAGAAACATAAACTAATTTACGTATTACCTCGCGTAACTCGAAGGAAGGGACGAGATCCAACCGTAAGCGTCCCTTGGAAGCTCCGCCTCTATTCGCGTCCACGCCGAGTATCTTCGAGATGACTTCGCAAAGCCACGAGTTTCGTGTTCTCGAGAACTACTAGATTCTCCGAGAACGCGACAAGAAAAACCAAGAGAGAAGTTGGAAGACTAACCACAAAAGGATGGCCGGAATCAAAATTCCGGCGAAGCAAAAGAAGAGGCTTGCGGCAAAAAGGATCCTTGTGGCAAACTCTAATTCCGGCAGCACCTTCTTCCGGCCAAGAGATGGCCGGAGCTTCCTTCTCCGGTAGCAGGTGATGGTCGGTAGGGAAAGCGCAGGGGCGGCCGGCTGGTGCTCCTTCTTGGGGCTGGTTGGCGCACGGCAAGAAGGGGAGAAGAGAAGGAGAGAAAGAGAGGGAGAGAGCCTATACCTTCATCTCTTTGATTATCACCCAAGCCTTGCCTTGGGTCCTTTATATAGTGGCCTCTCAACCATCAAACCTCTCAAATATGGAATAACTTATTCCATCATGCCAAGTTTGATTTTATATCATGGTTAAAATCATATTTTAATTCATGATAAAAAATCAATCAAGTCTCTTCTCTCCTATGGAATAAATTTCCTTATCATGGTAAATCAATCCATGATTGATTTTATAAAATAAACCAATCCATGGTTCATTTTAATTTCCATGAAAAATAAACTAAACCTTGGTTTATTATATATAAAAAATTTATATCATCCATAATTTTATAAAACAAACCACACTTGGTTTATTTTATAAATTGAACCAAAAACTTGGTTCTCTCCCTTTGTTGTGGCCGGCCAAGCAAAGAGGATGGAGGCCCTCTTTGGCTGGCCCATCCAAGCCAAGCATCAATGAATTAAACTTATTTAATTCATCTATTAAGTCTTCAAAAGACTTAGCCATTTTACGCTTCCGATGCATCTCTGAAAAATTCAGATTCGACTTATCGTTTGGCTCAACCAAACCCAATCTCTCTTGATTGGAAAATCCAATTTTTAACTCGTTTTAAATCCCTCAGATTACTCGTAGTGCGTGTGACTAAATAGGCTTTCGATTTATGTTGGCCGTCTATAATTAATTAATTATAGAACGATCATGAGTGGCACCTAGTAGTATATCATGATCCCCAATTAATCGAAAGATCAACGGTTGACCTCAGAAACAATTCTGAAACCTTTCAGCAGCTATAAAGAATCGTGCCCCATTCCCTTCACCATCTTATACCCACTTGGTTTAGGACATGGTCTATGTGTGTCAGTCCCCACTAGGCTGAGTACGTCACACCTAGCCCAAGTAACGTTTTCTCATCCTACGGATTCTAATTACTCTCATGTATTTAAGAGATTCATACTCTAAACATGTCATGCTCTGGCCAGAGGCTTCGAGTAACAATCCGACGATAGGCCTCGGGTATACATCTCCTCATAAGGAGTGGTGAATCCTTTGTAGGCTGTTCAAACGTCTTCGGGCACTTCGGCTTATACCCAATCATCCTGGGTCCACACCTCCTTGGAGATGCTTGCTTAAGATGTCAAAGTATAACTCTCCATGACCAAGATGACTTGAACACCGCAAGTCAAAGGAACATCGCACTTAAGCTGCAGTAAGAACTTCACTGACATATCTATATGTAGACTACCATATGAAGTTTTATAGGAAGTCACTCCAATGAACTAGTTCCCTTAACTAGCATTCATGTTTATCTCCGGACATCTCAATGTCACCAGCCAGTGAGAATCAGCTGATTAGAGAATAACCCATGCTAGTCTCAACAGAATTGATAGTGTCCGTATTTATCAATTCATCGACTAGGGACAATTTCAATACTTCACAATTGCACATGTAGAGATAATCACTAGTTGTGAATTCATCACAAATTCTCTCATGCTGTGAATTATATTGCGGACATTCAGTAAATGAGTTTAAGATCTCAATCAAATACACAAACATGTATACTCAAATAGTGAATATTCATTTATTAGAATAAATGATTACAATCATAAAGCGATTGCCTTAGGACACTTCTCTCATATCACTAACACTTCCAATGTCCAGTCTACTTGCATGTGAAGCACTTGTCATTCGGCTTCTTCACTCTGCTTTGTGGTCCTTGAGATCCAGCCGCTTTCTTTGCCGAACCAACTTGTTTCTTCTTCTTCTTTCCGCCTTTCGACTTAGAAGCAGAAATGTTTTCAGCAACATAAGCTTGAGCACTTTGATGAAATAGCCCCTCTGCTGCCTGGAGTTCTATCAGAAGTTCCGCCAATGAATACGTTCTTTTGTTCATATTGTAGTTCAGGCGGAACTGCTCAAAACTCTTGGGTAGCGTCTGGAGAATGATATCGACCCGGGGTTCCCCATCGATTTTAGCTCCAAGGACTTCCATCTCATTTAAATGAGCCATCATCTTGAGAACATGATCCCTCATGGGTGTCCCCTCAACCATGGTGGTCGTCATCAAGTTTCTCATGGCCTCTTGCCTGGCAGCCCGATTCTGGTATCCGAAGAGTTCCTAAAAATTGAACATCATGTCATAGGCTGTAGAAAAGGTCTAATGTTGATGTTGCAGCACATTTGACATGGAGGCTAAAATATAACACCGCGTCATCTCATCTGCCTTTACCCACTTCTTATAACGTTCTTTCTCCTCTTCACTAGAATCCTCACTGGGTTGATCAGGACAGTTCTCAAAGAGTACAAATTTGTACTCCTCAGCAGTTAAGACAATATCCAAGTTTCATTTCCAATCAATATAATTTGGACCAGTAAGTTTGTTTTCTTTTAAAATCACAACAAGGGGATTGAAAGCCATAATGAAATCCTGAGAATCATATTTGGTCAAAACATTAGATTTTAAAATAATATTGATTCCTCAAATAATAAAATTTTAAAATCACAAACACCTCAAAACATAGTGAATTTCGTATGTCACGATAGTGTAGACGTATACTAATTCAAACATTTGTAAGAGGAAGTTTTACCCATTAATTTTATTATCTTATCAACCTTACTTTTTGACAAATAAAATTAATAGTTGGTTTATCTTCGGCCATACAAATAATAGCAGTGACTCCGATGGGGAGGATACTATTAATTGCATCTAAGTGTACACCATTACATTATACTAAGTATATTATCTAGGAATATGTCCCTTCCAATGGGGAAAATCACATGCTCCTAAATAATTTTCTAAAATCAAGTTTGATCTAGTGATCCGCAAAACAAACTCATCCGATCTGGAGGATGTTAGATGTGTATACTAAAAGACTTGCTCTTTTTATATATAAGATCATCTATATTTTAAAAAAAGAATCACAACAACACTAGATGCATGTTTACATTAGTATATGCATAAAAGTCTAATACTGTGCACTATAGATAACATGGTGTGTGGTGACACACGGATGATCTTGTTATCAGTCCCTTGCATAGTATAAGTAAGAAGCTCACAACTGAGATGGATTTGGACAAACCATCGGGATGGTTGTAGTGTAATTAGGTGTGGTTTATCTTGACCACAGAATTACACTAGTGTGCTTTGTGTGCATTGAGCAGGACCAAAACCAGAGGTCATCCAATTTATACTGACTTAATAATTGGATTGGACCTCAGATTTATTATGGAGTACAATCCCTAAATCTAGATATAATGACGGGCACAAATAGTTAATAATTATTTCTTTGATTTACCAATGGGTGAGATTTATTCTGTTAAATCGATAGGCCTGGTAAGTTGGAAAATAATATTAATCATATGGTGTGTCATTGATTATTGACGAAATCCGTGTCCTGGTGAGTCGGGATGATGATGCCCCCTTGATGAGCTCAAAAGGTTCATCATGTTAAACCCTGCAGATGGATTTGATCCGACATGATGATAAGGTTTAGTGGTACTAGTCAAGGAACCAGAAGTTGATTAATTAAAATGGTTAGTAATTTAAATTAATTGATAGACATTCGATATCTTAAACACGGGGGGGATGGATGACTCATAATAGGTAGAGCCCATATGAAAATATGGGGGATGGTGAGGAAGTTCAATTAAAATCCTTTAGTGGAATGAATCTTAATTAATGGATTGGTTTTAGATCCATTAGTGGCCCAAGATCCAACTCCTCCTCTTGGTCCCTACCTTAGCCCTATATAAACCCCTTGAGATCATGAAACCAAGGCTTAATCATCCAATTGATCAACCCAAGGCCTCTCTCCTCTCCTCTCTACTAGGGCTTGTGGTCGGCGCAAGAGAAGGAGCTCTTCTCCTTCTCTTTTCTTCTTCCTTCCTCCACCAAGTCTTGATCGAACCTCACATACACAATGAAGAGATCTCCTCTTCCTTTTGTGGTGCTCGACGGTGAGAGAGGAGCAGCGGTCGCCGGTGGGAGGCGGCGCAAGGAGGGTTGCGGCGGCGTCGCAAGCTTGGAGGTGGAGGGTTGTTTTCGGCCGGATGGGTAAGGAAGAAGGAGGACTCTCTTTTTCTTTGTCTTCTTCACCTTCCTCTCAAGGACTGCAGCGGGGCCGGTGGAGCTTGGGTGGCTTCGGTGGCCGGCGGCGCAAGTGAGACGGAGTAAGGGCCGGCAGTTCCTAACCCTAGGGTTAGGGTTTCGGCTAGGGCAAGAAGAAGAGGTCATTTATAGCTCCTTGGTGATCTCGGTTCTCGATAGTTCGTAGCCCACACGACGTTTGGGAGGAGAGGGACATAAGGTAGAATGCTACGAGGTAAAGAGTGGTATATTTCTCTCTTGGCTTAGTTTCTTCTCTCGTCATTTCATGTGATTAATAATTGATTATTATTGTTTTGGTTGATTGTTAATCATAGATAATAATTAATTATTTGGACCCTGATTATAAACACAAAAATTGGTGATCCACTCGTCGTCTTTTCCGTGATCGTTTGGTTAGGAGAATTACAAGGCTCAATCTTTGTGATTGGCCAAGTTGTAATTTGTACCGAACAATATGATGACGAGATGGTCGTTGGGAGACGGATCTCCATTCGGATTAATTTTTTTAATCCTTAGACATGGAGAGATCTCTCAAAGACGACCAAGTATTCGCTAGGGAACCCCGCCAAGCCATACCCAATAGAGGAAGGCACTTAGAGCCAATGCGCAAGTTTGAATCCATCACTTTCAAACAAGTAATGGAGGTCACGGGACTCAAAGATTTCCTCACCCACTTAGTTAATTTTTAATTTTTAAAACCGAGGAATTTTTTAAGCATGCACAACAAGCATATCAAACAGCAAAGCAATAAATATGAAAATTGAAAATTTTCAACTATTATGACTTTGTAGATTCTGTTGTTCTCCAATACGCCTCCAATTGTGTTGTCACCTCGTCTCCACCACTCTTAGCCACGCAAGCAGGGACCCGAGCTAAGAAAAAATTTTTAATTTACATCCATCGATCCTATACTCCACAAAGGGGATTACATAAAATCTAGATCGAATAGTAAATTAAAGTAAGCAGCTAACATTGTCATATTTAATTACAATTAAATACAAATGACCTCGTCAACCCTGAGGATTCAAATATACAATCATACACAACATCATACACAATCACACAACCATAATAGTTGGATCTAACGCCTGTAACCACAAAGTTAGCCCATTGCACATCCTACTATTATCCGGCCTAAATTATATATGAAAAGCATGAAAGTAACCAAATCCAAAACACACAAAATCGGAAACCATTGGCTCTGATACCAATTGATAGCATTGAGATTCCTCCCTATATCCCTAGATTAAAATTCTAAAGATTATAAATAATCCGGATAGGGAAAGAAAACTTCCCGAACGACCTACTTCATGTAGGACGGGTGCCGTCGATAGAGGGGGTGAATATTGTTGGGACCTTGTCATTTAGCTAGAGGGGGGTGAATAGCTACTTTTCGATTGTTCTTCCTACAAGTTGTTAGTGCGCAAGCGGAATAAAAAAAACTAAAACTAACAACTAAGAAAGACACACTGATTTACATGGTTCGGAGATGAAACTCCTACTCCACGGCTGTCCGTAAGGTGGACGATCCCGATCCTTCGGTGGATGATTCCCCGGAACACCTCTGGCAAGCTCTTGTCACTCCTTGTGGGTGGAGAAACCTCACCTCAATCCTTGGATAAACACTGAGCACTTGTAGGCTACTAACAGGCTCTAACCAAGCTTGTTTCACCAAGGAAGAACAGCAAAAAACGAGCCCTCTTAAATAGAGCTCGATACTGTTTTTACCGTTACCAGTCGACTGCCCCTGATGCAGTCGACTGGTCCTCGCGAATTCGAATGTCACGGCCTGACGATTCATATTCTGGTAGACACCAATCGGCTGCATCAGTCGACTGATCCTCTACCAGTCGACTGATCTCTTTGTGCTCTAGCTCAGTCGACTGATCAAGCATCAGTCGACTACCACCTAGGGTTTCCCTTCCCGAGTACAGTTCTCCCAACACTCGAACCCTAGGATTTTCCTTCCCGAGTACAGTTCTCTTAGCACTCAAATCCTCACTGTTAGATGTGTATACTAAAAGACTTGCTCTTTTTATATATAAGATCATCTATATTTTAAAAATAGAATCACAACAACACTAGATGCGTGTTTACATTAGTATATGCATAAAAGTCCAATACTGTGCACTGTAGGTAACATGGTGTGTGGTGACACACGGAAGATCGTGTTATCCGTTCCTTGCATAGTATAGTAACAACCTCACAACCGAGATGGATTTGGACAAACCATCGGGATGGTTGTAGTGTAATTAGGTGTGGTTTATCTTGACTATAAAATTACACTAGTGTGCTTTGTGAGTATTGAGCAGGACCAAAACCAAAGGTCATCTAATTTGTACTGACTTGATAATTGGATTAGACCTCGGATTTATTATGGAGTACAATCCCTAAATCCCGATATAATAACGGGCACATATAGTTAATAATTATTTTTTTGATTTACCAATGGGCGAGATTTATTCTGTTAAATCGATAGGCCCGGTAAGTTGGGAAATAATATTAATTATATGGTGTGCCGTTGATAATTGATAGAATCCGTGTCCTAGTGAGTCGGGATGATGATGCTGTTGGTGCAGGAAGCACCATATCGAACCTGGTTTTGATATTGGCAAAGGATTCAAAGTTAAGTTTATTTGTGATCTAACGTTGTTCACTGAGTGTGCCAGTATCCAAGCCCTAGCGAAGGACTGCTAGGCACCTGGCGGAGGACTGCCAGTATCCAAGCCCTAGCGAAGGACTGCTAGGCACCTGGCGAAGGACTGCCAGTATCCAAGCCCTAGCGAAGGAATGCTAGGCACTGGCGAAGGACTGCCAGAATGGACAAAGCCCTAGCGAAGGATTGCTAGGCACTGGCGAAGGACTGCCAGAAGAAAAGACCTAGCGAAGGGCTGCTAGGCACCAAGCGAAGGGCAGCTTGGTAACTCAAGACCTGGCGAAGGACTGCTGGGCAAAAGTCCAACTGGAGGATCCGGTTGGCACCAGGTAAAACTCTCCCGAGAGGAGTAGGTGAGGACGCGTTCCCCTCGAGGGAACATTAGGCGTCGGTTCGACCTAGGGCTCCATTTTGGAGACCCAAAGTCAGAACCAAGACAGCTAAGGCTGTGAAAAATCAACTTAGTATTTGCTATTTTGGACTAACCCTGGATGCAGGACCGAAGGACTGTGTTTCTGCAGCTCAGAGGACCTCAAAGGAGTGAGGCCGCAGCTGAGCAGGGCGCCCCGGATGTGTCGGGCGCCCCAGAGTCAACCCAAAGTCAGCAGAGAAGTAAACCTCCGACAGCACCGCGTTGGGGGGCGCCCCGCGCATGTCGGGCGCCCCTCTTGTCGCGGGCGCCGCGCAAATCGGGCGCCGCGCAGATCGGGCGCCCCGCGTGTCTCGGGCGCCCACTGTGCCACGCCACTGAAGGCGGCTGCAGCTCACCCTCGCGAAGCCTCGGTGATAAAGCTTTGACCGGTCAACCCGGGCGCCCCGCCCGCATCGGGCGCCCCAGTCAACTGTGATCCCGAAGTCGAAGCGATCAGTCACGACCGAGGCCTCGCCGGATCAGAAGCCACGTGGAGGGCGCCCCGAGCATGTCGGGCGCCCCCTGCCCTATATAAAGAGGGCCTCGACCCTCTTCAAAGAACAACGATTTGCTTCGACAACTCTACGCTCTTCTGCTTCCACGACACGCTCCAGAAAGCTGCCAACTCAAGCCGACGACGTCCCGCTGCTCCAGAACTTCAATCTTCACCGGACGTCGGTAACAAGAGTTGTATTTAAAGTTTACTATTCTGCTTTATTGTAAAATCTATTTGTAAACTTTGCGAACTTATAGAATTGCCCGCAGAAAACGGTCAACGACCGTGGGCCTTGGAGTAGGAGTCGACCCAGGCTCCGAACCAAGTAAACCTGCTGTGTTTGCGTTGTTTTACTCTCTTTTATTTCCGCTGCGCACCCGCTCTTTTAAATCCGAACGAATTGCGACATTCACCCCCCCCTCTCTCGCATTTCTCGATCCAACAAGTGGTATCAGAGCGGGGTAGTTCAAACTTGGTGCAACCACCAGTTTGAAAGTTTTTCGGATTTACGAAATTTTTTATCTTATTTCTTTTCTTTTTTTTAATCAACACCACTACATCTTTTCGCCTTTTATTTTAAAAATAAAAAATATCTGTAGGTGGATTTAAAAAATCCTTACGCCTTTTTCAATTTTGAATTCTCATTTTTTTACCATAAGTCAGAATTGTCAAAATAATCAACTTTTAAAAATTTGTCATAAACTTTTTTTTATTATTATTTTAATATTATTTTTTCTCGAAAATCGTGCTACCTTAATCTGAGCAAATTTTTTCCAAACATTAAAGTCTTACTTTTTATCATCAAAATTGGTAAAGTAACATTTTCAAAATTTTGACATAAATTTTTTTTTATCTGCCTCGAAATCTGTACAATAGTTTTTTTAGGCTAATTTTTCTCTCTCTCCCGCACTACTAATCCAAGACCAAGTCTTGGTACATTTCTACTTTTTCCCTCTGTGTGCAAGAATTATCCTAAATGGCCAAGCAAGAGTGGAACAGTGCACGTCCACCACTATTCTTCGGCGAGAACTTCACGTTTTGGAGATGTCAAATGGAGTCCCTTCTGAAGGCCCACATGGAGTTATGGCAGATCATCCAAACGGGATTCTCGTTTCCCATAGAAGATGAGTCATCCATCGAGTGGGACAAATTGGATGAACACACCCTCAATCAAATCGAGACCGATGCAAGGGCAACAGCAATCCTACAATGCGGCCTAACCAAGGAGCAACTCGAGCTAGTAGGTCCATGCAGATGTGCTAGAGAAATCTGGGAAAAATTGGTAAACCTTCATCAAGAGATCTCAGATGAAGAAGAAGACCAGGTAAATTATCTTGCCCTTTCAGTCCAAGCACAATCAGCCGAGTCAGAGTCTGAACCTGAATCCAAAATCGATCCAGAATTAGACGACGAATTGACTGAGACGGTAACCGATTTCGAATTCTTTTCAAATTTAGAATTAAATAATCAAACAGATACTATAATGGTCGAGGAAGGTGTAAATTTTATTGCAGGGAAAACTCCTAAAGAACCACCACAGAAGGAACTTCAACTAGTACCCGAGTCTGACTCAGACACAGAATCAGAAGATGAGCCTAGATCCGAGGCGGCAATGATCAAGGGGGAGATTCCCAATAAAGAACCAAAAGGTAAAAGTGTAAATTCAAATTTTAATCATGTAATTTGTTACACATGCAGGGAGAGAGGGCACTACCAAAATCAGTGCCCTACTCGTAAGACTCGGTCTGCACCATCGGCGACAAAGGAATCAGTTCCAAAAGCACGAAAGCACAAAAGTCGCATTCAATGCTTCAAGTTCCAGGAGTTCGGGCATTGCAAAAGTGAATGCACAGATAAAAGAGCTACCAAGAATGCCGGACAAACAATCAACGAAGGTAAATTTACAGTATTTGAAAATCCGTTATTTACCTTGAATAATGTGATTGATTCATGTAACTTAATTAAAACAAATTTCAAAAAATTGAAACAAGAAAATGAAACCCTAAAACATAAGGTCAATAAGTTAGAAAATTTAATTCATAATCTTGCTGATTTCGAAAATCCGGAGTATTACTCCAATTGTGACCTTACTTAGACAATTGTTTGTTTTAATTATGTGTTTTATTTTTTTTTTATTTTTTTTTGCTTAGAATTAGGATTGGGACTAAATCAGTTAATTGAAAATTGAACAACATAGTATTGGGTGGAGGTGAGATGATAGTACGTTAGGGAAGCCAATTTGGTGGAACTAGCCGAAGCTACCGATCCAAGACCCAAACTAGTTAGACCAGAAATTTTTCAAAGAATAATTTTGAAAATGAAATTTCATTAAAAAGCTTTGTCAAGGAAAGGGTGGATGATCCCATAAGGCTACGGCCAAAGAAGGCCTAGTGCCTCGCCAAGACCTGGAAGCCAATTTTTGAAATTCAAATTCAAATTATTTTTTGTTAAATTCGAATCTAACACAAATTTTCAGTTAATTTTAGATTCAAATACCTCTTTTCAAAATAAATTTAAATTGGGTTTAAAAAATTAATTTAACTTTTCAAAATTAATCATGGCCTTTTCAAAATAAATCTTTCTATTAAAATATGCATCTCACAAAACAGTTAAGGATATCCTGTTTTGCCACTTAGAAATGGGTGAGATGCTTAGGACCTAAAAGTTGAGTCCAACCCAACCAACTAAATCGAATTCAAACTCAAATTAATTCAAACTCAAATTAATTCAATTCAATCAAACTCAAATTAATTCAATTAAATAAAATTCAACTGAATTATTCTAAACTTAATTATCCTCAAATTCAAATTAATTATTCTCAAAATTCAATTTAATCATTTATTTTCAAAATTAAAATATTTGTCTCACACAACCCATAAGGTTAACATGTTTGACCACGTAGAACTGGGTGAGATATCTAGGACCTAAAAGCACAAATCAATATCCTTTCAAAAAAAAAATATTTTCAAAAGTTATTCAAAATCATCTCTATTTTTTTAATTCAGTCTGCTGTACCCTATATTTTCATTTCTAACATTTTTTAATATAAAATTTCATGTTAAAAATCTCAATAGACTTGTTTTAAATATAATCTAGAGCTTGTTTTGTGTTAGTCATTGATTGATCAAACTTGGTCAAAACAGTCAACCCTAGTCAACATAGTCAAACATAGATAACACTGAAGTCCCCTAGGACATTAGATTGAGTTAAATAGTAAGGGAGAGTGGTTTATTCTTTTTAATTTTCTTTCAAAATATCTTTGAAAAATTATTATCATTTTAAAATGTTTTTCGAAAAAGAGGCTTATGTTTGAAAATTATCTTCAATTCAAATTGAATTTCCTAAAATTTTATTACCGTACTGATATTCAAAACTATTCTTTTGATTTTAATAAACCCTAAAGACACAGAGGAAGGTCCACTTCATGATCAATAAGGACTCCTAGGATGTGTCAAATTTAGGGGGAGTTTGAGTCAAGAGAAGAATTTCTGAAATGTGTTTATTAATTATTTTTTTTAAATTTAAATCAAACCTTAAGACTCAGAGGAAGATCGCTTGTAGTCAACAAGCTTCCTAGGACTGGGTCAAGTTTAGGGGGAGATTAAATCAAAAGAATTATTGAATTATATGTTTTCATGCACTGCACGTTTAAAATCCTTTTGAAAACTTAAATAATTTTTTTTAAAATACTATTATTTTTTTTCAAAATTCTTTTGGAAATAGTATTTACTTGAGTTGGAGAATTTCCAGGACACTTAGGAAACTATCCTTGTAGTTAACAAGGTTTCCTAGGATTGTGTCAGACTGGAAAAGTAACCAAAGCAAGTAAAATGTTATGCGTTAAAAACAATACTTTTGTAAGTGCTCTCAAAGGATAATTTTCTCTAATATTATAAAAGCACTTATAGTTTTTAATGCATAATCTTCTTATATCTTCAAAAATGCACAATATCTTTCAAAAATACTTCTACTTTTCAAAATATAATGTTTTCAAAAGTACTAATATTTTCAAGGCAATAGTGTTCTAAGTGAATGAATTTTCTACAAGACTTGCCTACAAAAATAATTTTTTTTTAAAAAATGCCTTTCAAAGTGGAGTTTTGGTGCATGTTAAGCCTTTGCTATGCTTTCAAAAATTATGCTAAGTATTTTTATGTTTTCAAAACTCATAGGCTCTGATACACAAATTTTAAAATTTTTTAAAACATATATATTTTTTTAAAAAAATTCCTTATTGATATATGTTCTAAGGAAAATTCTCTATGAGTGCAAAAGTTGAAACTTTTTAAAGAAAACTTGTTTTCAAAATGTTGGCTAAGTAAGTTACGGTTAAGTTTTTCTTGAAAACTATGTTACAAGTTTTTGCAAGCTTTTTCTAAAATATAAGTAGAAGAGTTATCACATTAAGGGGGAGCCTCATGTATTTTCAAAACATCCATTACCTTCAAAATTATGAAATTCATTACTTAAAGTTTCTTTTGAAAACTATGCTTTTGAACTCCTTTACTTAAATTTATTTTGGTAAAACTCAAACCTCCCTATTAGATACCTTGTTCACCCATGTTTATTTTTGATATATGTCAAAGGGGGAGGAAAGGTCAAAGTTAAGTATTATAACACAAGTACTCAAAGTTTTAGGGGGAGTAAAGGTTTTTTATGAGAGATAAAGGTTTTTTTTCAAATCTTACCATGTGTTAGTAAATGTTATAAAGTTTTTACTTAACATTGAATTGTGTAAAATTGCTATACTTCATTTTTACATTATGTTCTTAACAGTTATAAAGTTCTTTACTTAACTTTGAATTGTGTTGCCATAATCAAAAAGGGGGAGATTGTTGGTGCAGGAAGCACCATATCGAACCTGGTTTTGATATTGGCAAAGGATTCAAAGTTAAGTTTATTTGTGATCTAACGTTGTTCACTGAGTGTGCCAGTATCCAAGCCCTAGCGAAGGACTGCTAGGCACCTGGCGGAGGACTGCCAGTATCCAAGCCCTAGCGAAGGACTGCTAGGCACCTGGCGAAGGACTGCCAGTATCCAAGCCCTAGCGAAGGAATGCTAGGCACTGGCGAAGGACTGCCAGAATGGACAAAGCCCTAGCGAAGGATTGCTAGGCACTGGCGAAGGACTGCCAGAAGAAAAGACCTAGCGAAGGGCTGCTAGGCACCAAGCGAAGGGCAGCTTGGTAACTCAAGACCTGGCGAAGGACTGCTGGGCAAAAGTCCAACTGGAGGATCCGGTTGGCACCAGGTAAAACTCTCCCGAGAGGAGTAGGTGAGGACGCGTTCCCCTCGAGGGAACATTAGGCATCGGTTCGACCTAGGGCTCCATTTTGGAGACCCAAAGTCAGAACCAAGACAGCTAAGGCTGTGAAAAATCAACTTAGTATTTGCTATTTTGGACTAACCCTGGATGCAGGACCGAAGGACTGTGTTTCTGCAGCTCAGAGGACCTCAAAGGAGTGAGGCCGCAGCTGAGCAGGGCGCCCCGGATGTGTCGGGCGCCCCAGAGTCAACCCAAAGTCAGCAGAGAAGTAAACCTCCGACAGCACCGCGTTGGGGGGCGCCCCGCGCATGTCGGGCGCCCCTCTTGTCGCGGGCGCCGCGCAAATCGGGCGCCGCGCAGATCGGGCGCCCCGCGTGTCTCGGGCGCCCACTGTGCCACGCCACTGAAGGCGGCTGCAGCTCACCCTCGCGAAGCCTCGGTGATAAAGCTTTGACCGGTCAACCCGGGCGCCCCGCCCGCATCGGGCGCCCCAGTCAACTGTGATCCCGAAGTCGAAGCGATCAGTCACGACCGAGGCCTCGCCGGATCAGAAGCCACGTGGAGGGCGCCCCGAGCATGTCGGGCGCCCCTGCCCTATATAAAGAGGGCCTCGACCCTCTTCAAAGAACAACGATTTGCTTCGACAACTCTACGCTCTTCTGCTTCCACGACATGCTCCAGAAAGCTGCCAACTCAAGCCGACGACGTCCCGCTGCTCCAGAACTTCAATCTTCACCGGACGTCGGTAACAAGAGTTGTATTTAAAGTTTACTATTCTGCTTTATTGTAAAATCTATTTGTAAACTTTGCGAACTTATAGAATTGCCCGCAGAAAACGGTCAACGACCGTGGGCCTTGGAGTAGGAGTCGACCCAGGCTCCGAACCAAGTAAACCTGCTGTGTTTGCGTTGTTTTACTCTCTTTTATTTCCGCTGCGCACCCGCTCTTTTAAATCCGAACGAATTGTGACATTCACCCCCCCTCTCTCGCATTTCTCGATCCAACAGATGCCCCCTTGATGAGCTCAATAAAACCCTGCAGGTGGATTTGATCCGACATGATGATAAGGTTGAGTAGTACTAGTCAAGGAGCCAGAAGTCGATTAATTAAAATTGTCAGTAATTTAAATTAATCAACGGGCATTTGATATCTTAAACACAGGGGGATAGATGACTCATAATAGGTGGAGCCCATATGAAAATATGGGGGTTGGTGAGGAAGTTCAATTAAGATCCTTTAGTGAAATGGATCTTAATTAATGGATTGGTTTTAGATCCATTTGTGGCCCAAGATCCAACTCCCCCTCTTGGTCACTACTTTAGCCCTATATAAACCCCATGGGATCATGAAACCAAGGTTTAATCATCCAACTAATCAACCAAAGGCCTCTCTCCTCTCCTCTCTTTCTCCCTTCTCTCTCCTAGGTCACGGCAAAGATGAGAAAGTGTTCTCCCCTTCTCTTCTTCTTCTTTCTCCTTCATCCTCTCGGTAGGAGGCCACCACTAGACAAAGGGATTCCTCTTTACTCCCTTTTGTGGTGTGCTGTGAAGGATGAGTGGTGGCCGGTGAAGGAGAGGCGGCGGTGGGAGCTTGCAGTGACGGCGGTGCAAGGATAGGGAAGAGGGAGTTGTTTAGCCGGTTTGGGTAAGGAAGAAGGAGCCCCCTCTCCTTCTTCTTCTTCTTTACTTTCCTCTCAAAGTCTGCAGTTGGGCCGAGGAGGCTTGGGTGGCTCCGGCGGCGCAAGGGAAGAGGAAAGGAGTGTCGGCGGGTAAACCCTAGAAGCTAGGGTTTTGATTGGTTAGAGAAGAAGAGATTAATTGAACGCCTTGGTGATCTCGGTTCTCGGTAGCTCGTCGCCCACTCGACGTCCAGAAGGGGAGGGACATAAGGTAGAAGGCTACGAGGTAAAGGAAGGTATAACTCTCTTCCTTGGTTCCTTATTTTGTCTCGCCATTTTATGTGTTAATTAATTGTTTTGATTATTGATAATCATAGATAATAATTAATTAATTGGACCCCGATTATAAACACAAAAACCGAAGATCCACTCATCGTCTTTTCCGCGGTCGTTTGGTTAGAAGAATTTCAAGGCTCGATCTTTGTGATTGACTAAGTTGTAATTAGTACTGAACGATACGATGATGAGATGGTCGTTGGGAGACGGGTCTCCATTTGGATTAATTTTTAATCCGTAGACATGCAGAGCTCTCTCAAGGATGACCATGTATTCGCTTAGGAAACTCGCCAAGCCATACCCAACAATTGGTATCAGAGCCGAGGTTTCCGGTTTTGTGTGTTTAGGTTTGGTTAATTTTTTGTATTTTTCATACATTTTATTTTGCTGGATGATATGTGGATATGTGTAGGCTAACTTTGTGTTGCAGGCACTAGATTTCAACTTATCATGGCCAAATATTTGATATGTGTGATTGGTTGTGCAATGTTTTGTAATTAATTAAATCCTTGGGGTTAACGAGGCTAGGTAGTATTTAATTTTTGTAATTAAATACGGCACATGTTTAGCCAAGCTTTTTGTTTACTTTTCGTCTTAAATTTCATGTACACTCCTTCGTGGAGTATAGGAACGATAATGCAAATAATTAGCTAGTCATCTCGGCTCAGAGATCCCTCACGGTGGCTTACGCATGGTGAAGGGAGGAGCGGACGAGGTGACGACACGACTGGAGGCGCACACTACAAGAATTTTTGGATTCAACAACACCCAATAGACAATGGTTTTTTGAAAAACCGTTGTCTTTTTTATTTAACAACGGTTTTTCAAAACCCGTTGATGTTGAAAAATTTTTTGGGGAAAAAGACAACGGTTGTTAAAAAACCGTTGTCTTATGTATGTCAGAGACAACGGTTTTTTAAAAACTGATGTCTATTTGGTTGGTTACGACAACTGGTTTTAAATAATCGTTGTCTATTTGTGTTGCTTACGTGGTAATACACAACAGCGAGCGAGCGCGAAAATGAAATCGTCCGCTTTAGTTGTTCTCTTCAGTCGCCGTGCGACAATGAGAACCTCCCCTTAGTTCATTCTCTGCATTCGCCGTAGTCGCCAAACCCTAACACACCTCAAACTTCCTTGCCATCTTTTCCTTCTTCTCGTTCTTCTTCTCCTTCCTCTTCGCCGCGAGCGACAACGCCAAACCCTAACACACCTCAAACTTCCTTGCTATCTTTTCCTTCTTCTCGTTCTTCTTCTTCTTCTTCCTCTTCGCCGCACACAAACAAGACACCTCAAACTTCTCCTCGCGCGAACTAGCCGCCACCATGCCTCTTCTTCTTCCTCCTCTTGTGTCGAGTTGCCGAATTGGAGAGATATCAAGGTAACGTTTGCTCTTGTTGGGTTTTGTACAGTAGGTTTGAGTCTAACATTTCAAGCGTCTTCAGGTTTTGGACAGTAGGGTTGAGTCGAACATTTCATCATTTTGGGCGTCGTTCTCTCTTGCGAGTGTTTGTTGGAGAACGATCGACGGTACCTGGCGTCTCTGCCTCTCTTCTACCACTCTTCAAGGTGATGAATCCCTTCTCTAGTTTCAGTTTATTGGTTTCAGTTGGGACATCCAATTCAGATTTCTAATATGTCATCTTCTATGTTTCTTGTATAAAGTTTGTTTTAAAATATTAAACACTAGATGCAAATTGATATTTCATGAAGATTGTATAGTTGAAATCAAAAATCCTATTATCAAATACCCTAATCCATTTAAATCCTATTATCAGAAATCCTTCAATGAAATAATCCTATGTTTTTTTATTTACTTCTAAAGGTTATTTGTGGGGTTGTGGAAAAAATTTAATTTTTTCTTACTAACTCGTTAATGAGTGTTGATATATGCAAACCCATCAATTAATTTATCTTTCAATTTTTCTCCCTTATTTACTTGTTTTTGCTTCAAGATTGATTGTATATATTGTATGCTATGAATATGTGATGTTTCTAATTGTTCGTTATGTAAAGATCTAGTTATATAATGTACAATTATTTTGAAGGTAAGTGTTGGTTCATTCCTAGCTGATTAGTACTTGTAACAAAAATGGGCAAAGAATGGATGTCAAAGGATAGACTATCACGTGAATTTGATATTGGAGTAGAATCTTTCTTACAATTTACACTGAGGAATGCTAACGATCCTAATGCAATACCTTGCCCATGTGTGTAACGCCCCAAAATTTTCCTATATGAAATATTATAAAATTCATGAAATATTATTATGAAATATCATGAGATATTATGAATTCATGAATATGAAATATTATGAAATTCATGAAATATTATTATGAAATATCATGAAATATTATGAATTCATGAATATAAAATATTATGAAATTCATGAAATATTATTATGAAATATCATGAAATATTATGAATTCATGAATATGAAATATTATGAAATTTATGAAATATTATTATGAAATATCATGAAATATTATGAATTCATGAAACATAATTATTACTATGAAATTTCATGATGGGCTTGGATTAATAGGTTGGATGTGGATTAGTGCAAAATGGGATAAAAAGAAATGTAGAGAGGAGGAAGCAAGGATTGAACCTTGAACCTCCTAGTTGCACTAACCATGTCATAACCAATGAACCAAGCCATGTTTCTTGTTAAGAGAATAAGAAACGTGCTTGTTAAAGCTAGGGAAGTGAAGAGACATGTCTTTTCATGATAAAAGTATAAATAAGAGAGGGAAAGGAAGTTACACTCCTTCTTCTTCTTCCCCACTTCATTTTTCGAAAACCAAGAGCCCTCTCCCCTTCTTCAAGTTCGAAAAAACACAACCCTAGGGTTCTAACCCTAGGGAATTGGAAGGAAGAAGAATTCTACAAGGACCTTGCCCTCTACTAGAGCCAAGGGTCCTATAGAAGTGCTAGGAAGGAGAACACTCACCTTCCTTCAACCAAGGGCACCCTAAGATTTTAGAGAAGGAGAAATTCAAGCGAAAGGATGTAAGTATTCCCTCGCCTGCAGTGTAATTGTTGTTACATGATTCCTTTGGTTTGCTTGTTTGAAACACTAGGGTTTGCACCCCTACACCATTCGGCCACCTCCAAGGGAGAGGCCTTGGTTACTCCCTAATGCATGAGGAGACCCTTGGGGAATTAGGATATATATATATAGATATTTCCCTCCATGTTGGGATGACAAAATTAGGGTTTTTCCCCCTTGTGCAAGTTTCGGCCATGAACATGGAAATTAGGGCTTAAGGTTGTATGATTAACCATGATGTATTCTATGCTTAGTATATTGCATGATAGTGTATACAAGGTGTTTGTATAAAGGTTGGTTCAAAGATCCAACTTTTCCCTTATCCTACATCATTCGGCCAAGCATGGAAAATTAGGGTTTGTGAAGGTTAAACTACCCTACAAGACATGATTAAGTTAGTATGATGATATATAAGATGATATGTGATGTAAATATGGTTTATTCATGATTTTAACATGCTTGGAAACTAAGGTATGTATGCTGGAATTTTCTGTAAAGAATGATAAGTAAGACTTAAGAAGGGGTAACAACCCCAACATGCCTTCTAAGGTCTCCCTTATGATGCCTACCTTAATGTATGATGTTAGTGTAATGTTTTTCATGGTTTATCATGCTCTAAACTTAGAGTTTATATGCTGGAATTTTCTGATTAAATAAGAATTTGGGCTAAGGGGGAAGCTACAACCCAATTAGGCACGCCTAGGATGCCCATAATATGCTATGAGTAGTATAGGTGATAACATGTCTTCTCCCATGCTTTTTCATGCTCTAAGAATCATGATGTACATGTCTATGTTTAAGCTCTTTAAGCACCCTTATGTTATGCATGGCTTATGTATGATGAAATTCCTAAGAGATGCTTCCCTGTAAGTCGGGACTAAGAGCACTCTTCATGATAAGATAAGAGGCATGCCATGCTCATGATATGACAATGATGTGATAGGTTATGATGATATGCTTATGATATGATAAGAATGTGCTATGCAACTCCTAAGTCGACGGACTATGAACGGACCTAGTAAGAAACAAGAATGCGCTATACTTATGATATGATAAAATCCATGTATGCTATTTTACTTTATGAATGGGCTTGTACCGGACCGAAGTATGGGTCCAAGGGATGGGCACCTTAAGAACGCCCCGGTTCTGGACTACCGACTATGCTGTCCACGGTTCTGGCACTACCGTAGCTGTGCAACAGGGATGGGCACCTTAAGAACGCCTCAGTTCTGGGACTACCGTAGCTGTCCTTACCCTAGTAGGTCGGGGCTCGCTACCTCGTATCTACTTAGGGATGCGCGCTTATAATGTATGTATGTGGTACAAGCCGGGGACCCCCAATAATGATATGATGATGTTTAAGTATTTAAAAGTATGATTTTAAAAGTTAAGCATCCTTATGTATATGCATTCCATACTTTATACTGCTTGCTTAGAAACTGTGATGTTTAGTATGCTATGATGAACTCATGCTTATGATTTATTATGTGTACATGTTGTATGCTTTCGTATGGTTTTAGCGAGTAGGACAGGATCCTTACTAAGCATTTGTGCTTACTAGTTTATGTGTTGTCTTATGCTGCAGATAAGGGTAAGGAACACTTGAACTAAAGGAAGAGGCAGGAGGCTGAAGATGTGTGGGGTGGTGGCTCGGGAATGAAAGATTCCCATATCTACATTACTATGCCTATGTTTCCTTTAATAATAAATGCTAGTGATTAGAGTTGGTACTTTTGAATATTAGTGATCACTCTTATATATTTGAGTTGAATTACTTGTGAACTTAAGGTGCATGGAAACCTAGGACTATGCTCCAAAGAAATAAAATGTTCTAAACATTAAAGTATGATATCTGACTGGCATGCACTGACTAATAGGCTTAGAACTTATGTTTTTCTTTTATGATTAAAATTATATGAATGAGTAGTACGTAACCCCGCCCCGAGAGTAGATATAAGGGCGGGCGTTACAAGTTGGTATCAGAGCAGATTTCCCCTCCACCACACACACATCAAGCTTCATCCTGCCGCTTCCAAGTAAGAGATCCTAACCTCGCTTTACCTTATTTCATGTACAGTAATGATTATAGAAATGATTAATACTTGCATAACAAGTGAAAATAGTATTAATTCTTATGTAGTCATTTATCACTTGTATGATAGATATGGCTAGAGGACGTAGCAATCGGGGTAATGAGACAGCACCCCCACCTAATATGATGCAAGTAATCATGGACCTGCAGCGTCAGGTCACTGAACAACAACAGATAATAAACACTCTGATGACCCAGCAGGGGAACACTGCAACCCCGCAGGGAAGTCAGAATGCGATACCTACTGAGCCTCCAACTGCACAGGCACCCCCGGACACTCCGGTCCGAGGAGTCCGACAGGAGGCTTATCTGATTCAGTGGTAGAGACTTAAGCCGGAAAAGTTCTCGGGCACCTGCGAGCCCTGGGATGCCCAGGCCTGGCTCAAGACAGTTGAGAGCACAGTGGAATTATTAGACTGGCCCGAGCATGAGAAAATTAAATGTGTCTCATTCTGCCTCACTGGCGACGCCAGGATGTGGTGGGAACGGGTAAAAGCTAGAAGGTTAGTGGACCAGATGAAGTGGAAGGACTTCGGGTCCGAATTTCTGGAAGAATTCTTTAATATGCGAGTCACAAACAGGCACTTTGACGAGTTCACTGAATTCCGGCAGGGAAATCTCTCAGTCAACGATGCCGTTAAACAATTCAACAGACTGGCACGATTATGTCCAGAGCTGGTCAGTACGGAGAAAGAAAGGGTCAGATTGATGCTCAAGATGCTCAGGCCCAAGATAGCTCTGAATGTGGCCGGCGGCGTTAATAGGCCCCAGACTGCAGAAGAGCTGTTCAGCAGCGCCCTTATTACTGAGCATTATCTGAAGAATATTAACCAGCAGAACCAAGCATTGACCGCCAGCAAGGATCAGAGTCAGTCGGGAGGTCAGAAACCTCAGGATAGTAACCCCCACTGGGAAAAGAACCACAACGGAAAAAGGAAGCCATGGGATAAATCTGCCAATGGTTCAGCAGACAAGAAACCTAAGTACCCTTCATGCGTCACTTGTGGGAAGATGCACCTCGGGACATGCCTCTTGGGCACCAGGAGATGCTTCACCTGCGGACAGGAAGGACACATGGCTAGAGAGTGTCCTACTGCAGCCAAAGCACCCCAGCAGCAACATGCTCAGTACGAAGGTGCTCATCCCCAGTTACACCAGATGCAGGCAGCTATAGATGGTACTCATGCTGCCGAGGGGAGATGAGCGAGGGAATGGCAAATCTAGTTCGCGGAATTGGACCAGTTTTTATATGTAGATTTATAAATTATACGATGGGATAAATAAATTTTGATGATATAATAAATAAGATCTCATTTACCCTATAATAACCATGCGACAAATAAGGACCTAAGTTATGAAAACCAACCTATTCAGATCTTAGATCGGGAAGTCAGAAAGCTAAGGAACAAGGAAGTACCCTTAGTAAAGGTTCTGTGGCGGAACGAACAATTCGAAGAAGCCACAAGGGAACGAGAGGAGTCGATACGATTAAAGTACCCGGAATTATTTTAAAGTTCGGGACGAACTTTTTATAAGGTATGGAGGTTTGTAACACCCCAAAATTTTCCCATATGAAATATTATAAAATTCATGAAATATTATTATGAAATATCATGAGATATTATGAATTCATGAATATGAAATATTATGAAATTCATGAAATATTATTATGAAATATCATGAAATATTATGAATTCATGAATATGAAATATTATGAAATTCATGAAATATTATTATGAAATATCATGAAATATTATGAATTCATGAATATAAAATATTATGAAATTCATGAAATATTATTATGAAATATCATGAAATATTATGAATTCATGAATATGAAATATTATGAAATTTATGAAATATTATTATGAAATATCATGAAATATTATGAATTCATGAAACATAATTATTACTATGAAATTTCATGATGGGCTTGGCTTAATAGGTTGGATGTGGATTAGTGCAAAATGGGATAAAAAGAAATGTAGAGAGGAGGAAGCAAGGATTGAACCTTGAACCTCCTAGTTGCACTAACCATGTCATAACCAATGAACCAAGCCATGTTTCTTGTTAAGAGAATAAGAAACGTGCTTGTTAAAGCTAGGGAAGTGAAGAGACATGTCTTTTCATGATAAAAGTATAAATAAGAGAGGGAAAGGAAGTTACACTCCTTCTTCTTCTTCCCCACTTCATTTTTCGAAAACCAAGAGCCCTCTCCCCTTCTTCAAGTTCGAAAAAACACAACCCTAGGGTTCTAACCCTAGGGAATTGGAAGGAAGAAGAATTCTACAAGGACCTTGCCCTCTACTAGAGCCAAGGGTCCTATAGAAGTGCTAGGAAGGAGAACACTCACCTTCCTTCAACCAAGGGCACCCTAAGATTTTAGAGAAGGAGAAATTCAAGCGAAAGGATGTAAGTATTTCCTCGCCTGCAGTGTAATTGTTGTTACATGATTCCTTTGGTTTGCTTGTTTGAAACACTAGGGTTTGCACCCCTACACCATTCGGCCACCTCCAAGGGAGAGGCCTTGGTTACTCCCTAATGCATGAGGAGACCCTTGGGGAATTAGGATATATATATATAGATATTTCCCTCCATGTTGGGATGACAAAATTAGGGTTTTTCCCCCTTGTGCAAGTTTCGACCATGAACATGGAAATTAGGGCTTAAGGTTGTATGATTAACCATGATGTATTCTATGCTTAGTATATTGCATGATAGTGTATACAAGGTGTTTGTATAAAGGTTGGTTCAAAGATCCAACTTTTCCCTTATCCTACATCATTCGGCCAAGCATGGAAAATTAGGGTTTGTGAAGGTTAAACTACCCTACGAGACATGATTAAGTTAGTATGATGATATATAAGATGATATGTGATGTAAATATGGTTTATTCATGATTTTAACATGCTTGGAAACTAAGGTATGTATGCTGGAATTTTCTGTAAAGAATGATAAGTAGGACTTAAGAAGGGGTAACAACCCCAACATGCCTTCTAAGGTCTCCCCTATGATGCCTACCTTAATGTATGATGTTAGTGTAATGTTTTTCATGGTTTATCATGCTCTAAACTTAGAGTTTATATGCTGGAATTTTCTGATTAAATAAGAATTTGGGCTAAGGGGGAAGCTACAACCCAATTAGGCACGCCTAGGATGCCCATAATATGCTGTGAGTAGTATAGGTGATAACATGTCTTCTCCCATGCTTTTTCATGCTCTAAGAATCATGATGTACATGTCTATGTTTAAGCTCTTTAAGCACCCTTATGTTATGCATGGCTTATGTATGATGAAATGCCTAAGAGATGCTTCCCTGTAAGTCGGGACTAAGAGCACTCTTCATGATAAGATAAGAGGCATGTCATGCTCATGATATGACAATGATGTGATAGGTTATGATGATATGCTTATGATATGATAAGAATGTGCTATGCAACTCCTAGGTCGACGGACTATGAACGGACCTAGTAAGAAACAAGAATGCGCTATACTTATGATATGATAAAATCCATGTATGCTATTTTACTTTATGAATGGGCTTGTACCGGACCGAAGTATGGGTCCAAGGGATGGGCACCTTAAGAACGCCCCGGTTCTGGACTACCGACTATGCTGTCCACGGTTCTGGCACTACCGTAGCTGTGCAACAGGGATGGGCACCTTAAGAACGCCTCGGTTCTGGGACTACCGTAGCTGTCCTTACCCTAGTAGGTCGGGGCTCGCTACCTCGTATCTACTTAGGGATGCGCGCTTATAATGTATGTATGTGGTACAAGCCGGGGACCCCCAATAATGATATGATGATGTTTAAGTATTTAAAAGTATGATTTTAAAAGTTAAGCATCCTTATGTATATGCATTCCATACTTTATACTGCTTGCTTAGAAACTTTGATGTTTAGTATGCTATGATGAACTCATGCTTATGATTTATTATGTGTACATGTTGTATTCTTTCGTATGGATTTTGCGAGTAGGACAGGATCCTTACTAAGCATTTGTGCTTACTAGTTTATGTGTTGTCTTATGCTGCAGATAAAGGTAATGGACACTTAAACTAGAGGAAGAGGCAGGTGGGCTGAAGATGTGTGGGGTGGTGGCTCGGGAAAGAATGATTCTATATCTACTTATCATGTTTATGTTTATGTTTATGTTTCCCTGACAATAAGTGTTAGTGATTAAGATTGATATGGCATGATAGTGTTACCTTTGGAAGTCTTTTATATTTGATCATGTTATGAGTTACATTACTGGTAAACTTATCATGTTGTAGAATGACTTTGATAGTTAAACAAGCATGCTTAGTCCTTAGTCCTTGCTTTATTGTTTTAATGTCATGCTAGAAGAGAAAAAAAAATATTACTATATGATTGAGTTGTACGTAACCCCGCCCCGAGAGTAGATATAAGGGCGGGTGTTACAATGTGCAAGATGTGCTAATATAAAGAAGAAAAATTTTCAAACTATAAGGCCGCATTTGTATTGTAATGGTATGGATTTAACATATCATACATGGATATGGCATGGGGAAAGATTGTTGACAGGGAACTTAGTGAATGGTAATGATCGAGTAGGGCAAGATGAAGACAAATCTTTTGCTGAGGAGCCTATAGACATGGTGCAGGGTGTATATGATAGTTATGTTGAGAATTCAAGCCAGTTCAATAAGCTACTTGAAGATGCTGAGAAATGCTTATATTCAGGATGTACAAAATTTACAAAGTTATCTACAGTTGTGAAATTATTTAACTTGAAGGCAAAATATAGTTGGAGTGATAAAAGTTTCACCGATATACTTAGTTTGTTTGGAGAAATGCTTCCAGATGACAATGAATTGCCTTTATCTATGTATGACTCAAAGAAAATCTTACGTGCATTAGGGATGGATTATGTCAAAATTCATGCTTGTCCTAATGATTGTATCTTGTATCGGAAAGAGGACGACGATTTTGCCAATTGCCCTATTTATGGGACATCAAGGTGGAAGTTGAGCGACAAATCTAATGTAAAAGAAGGAGTTCCTGCAAAGGTCTTGTGCTATTTCCCACCTATTCCAAGATTTCAAAGAATGTTTCGGAATAAGGCGATATCCAAGGAGTTAACATGGCATGCTGATAAAAGAATTCATGATGGATACTTACGTCATCCAGCTGATGCACCTTCTTGGAAATTAGTTGATCGCATATGGCCAGATTTTTCTTCTAAGCCAAGAAATTTGAGATTGGCTATATCAGCAGATGGGATCAATCCCCACAGTTTGATGAGTTCTGCATATAGTTGTTGGCCAATTTTAATGATCACATACAATCTTCCACCATGGTTGTGTATGAAGAGAAAATTTGTTATGCTCACTTTATTGATATCTGGTCCTAGACAACCAAGAAATGAGATTGATGTTTACTTAGCACCTCTCATTGACGACTTAAAATGTTTATGGGATAAAGGTGTCGAAGCATATGATGCATATCGAAAACGAAGTTTCTCTCTTAAAGCTGTTTTACTATGGACAATCAATGATTTTCCTGCATATGAGAATATGTCAGGATGTGTTGTGAAGGGATATCATGCTTGTCCTATTTGTGCATAAAATACTTACTTGACAAGGTTGAAGCATAGTAGGAAAATATCATATACAGGCCATAAAAAGTTTCTACCTTTAAGTCATCCATATCGAAGGCAAAAGAAGGCATTTAAGGGAAGCAAGAGTTTAACCTTGCACCAAATCCATTGAGTGGCCATGAAGTTTTGGAAAGAGTTGAAAGAATTAATTTTGATTTGGGAAAAATCAACAGCAAGCTACAATCAAAGAGGAATGATGGAGAAACATGCTGGAAAAAAAATTCAATAATCTTTGAACTTGAGTATTGGAAAGACCTACATGTTCGCCATGTTCTTGATGTCATGTACATTGAAAAAAATGTTTGTGAAAATCTCATTGGTACATTACTTGACATTCCAGGAAAAAACAAAGGATGGAGTTGCAGCAAGATTAGACCTTCTAGAAATGAATTTAAGGACTGAATTGACACCAAAGATTGGGGAGAAGAAAACTTTTCTGCCAGCTGCCTATTACACTCTAAGCAAAGATGAGAAAAGAAGTATTTGTAATTCTTTGTCGGGAATAAAGTTCCCTGAAGGTTACTCATCTAATGTTCAAAACCTTGTGCCGATGAAGGATTTGAAACTTGTTGGCCTTAAGTCACATGACTATCACACTTTAATGCAACAATTGCTTTCAGTGGTCATTCGTGGTGTATTACCAAAACATGTCAGAGATACTATCACTCGATTGTGTTTCTTCTTCAATGTTTTATATAGTAAAGTAATAGACATCTTAAAGTTGGATAACTTGCAAAAGAGATTGTGATGATATTGTGTTTGCTTGAAAAGTATTTTCCCCCTTCATTTTTTGATATAATGATTCATTTAACTGTTCATCTTGTGCGGGAGGTCAAATTGTGTGGACCCGTTTGGTATAAACACATGTACCCATTTGAAAGATACATGAAGATTTTGAAAGGTTATGTGCGCAATCACAATCGGCCTGAAGGATGTATAACTGAATGTTATATTGGTGAAGAGGTTGTAGAATTTTGCTCAGATTATCTATCTAATGTCCACATAATTGGGATACCATCAAAGCAGCGCAAAGTAAACATACTAAGCCTTTATCGGGAGTAGTAGTGCTCGCAGCTAGGCATGATGAGTTACAACAAGCACACCGTTACGTATTGGCGAATGATAATGAGATTGATCCTTATATCGAGTAAGATCTCCAACTTATCAATACTTTCAGGCTACTTGAATACAATATTCTATTGGTTTATTTATTTCAAATAATTCCATTAGGACACACATGATGGAGTTGAAAGCAATATTTCCTCAAAAAGCTAAGTCCAAAAAGTGGTTACAAGATGAGCATAATCGAACATTTATTAACTGGTTGCATGATATGGTACGCTCCAAAAATACTATCTATTAGCATACATACAACTCTTTCTATTTTACAAAAAATATAATTTTATTATATTGTTAAATATAGGTTGAACATGGACTAGACCATTCCACCCTTCAAATATCTGAAAGATTGAAGTGGATAGCACGCAGACCTAGCAAGAAAGTGTTAAAGTATTCTAGTTATTTGATTGATGGGGTTACTTACGCTACGAAAGAACGTGATGATGTACGAGTTACTCAAAACTCCGGAGTAAGCTTAGTCGCAAAGACAATGCAAGTTGCTAGTGCCAAGGATAAAAATCCAATTGTGTCTGACATGGTTTTCTATGGAGTTATTGAAGAAATATGGTCACTCGATTACCATCAATTTCAAATTCCAATGTTCAAATGTAATTGGGTGGAGAATAATAATGGTATTAAAATAGATGATCTTGGTTTCACGTTGGTAAATCTAAACAGAATTGGATTCAAATCAGATTCTTTTATCTTGGGAAGTCAAGCAAAGCAAGTATTTTACATTCAAGATCCTCAAGATCCCGTATGGAGCATTGTACTTGCAACTCTTAGTAGAGATCTAGAGTCATTTGAAAATGCAAATAAGGATGAACTAGAAGACACTGTAATGCACTATCAATCTTTTACCAGAGGGTTACCATCAATGGATGTTGACGGAGTAGATGACAATGAACCTCCATGCCTTCATGAAGATTGTGATGGGACTTGGGTCGAGCATGTTTAACAAATTATATTTTGCAATGTTGATATATGTTTAATTTGCAGAGTTTCTTATGCATCATTCACTTAAAAGTGTCTTGGGTTGTTGCAACTTCTTATCTTCTAATGAACATGATGTTAAATTATGAAGGCTTTTATGAATTCATTTGAGTGAAACCAAATTTGATGTCACCTTTTGTGAAAATGCAGCGTATTATTGAGGCTTGCAATGGTTGGGTAGGGTTTCAGATGACAAAATTGCATCAGTTTAATTTGTTCAATTTTATGTTTTCAATAGTACTTATTCGAGTAGCTCTCAGTTCAATTGTTCTAAATTTCTATTGCTAATGACAGCTTGCAATGGTTGGGAAGGGCAAAGAAAAAATTCCATCTACATCGACTAATAAAGGTTTTGAAGGAAATGAGGACGAATCTACCGACACTCAAACAACAAGAACATCTAGAGGTCGTACCCATCTGGGTAAGCTTACTAGACAAAGGGTTCAAGGAATTCGAAAGGAGGTAAGATTCAATAAACTCGGACAACCAGTGGGGGAAGCTGCTGTTGAAATGCAAAGTTACATTGGCTTGCTTGCTCGAGAAAAGGTCAAGATAACTTACAAGACGTGGAAGAAAGTTCCAAATGAAGTTAAAGATTTGATATGAGAATCAGTTAAAGTAAGTTGTGTGTTTGTTCAAATGTTAGTACAATATATTTCATGTTATGTGATATTTTTGACTGTATTTATGTTTTATAGTTGACATATGATGTTCCCTCAATATGGAAGAAGGGATGTTTGATTTCAGCAAGTAATAAGTGGCGTCAGTTTAAATCCCATCTCACTCAGACATTCATTTCGAACAAGGCTGACAAACCCGAAGAGTTGTATGAACCACCAAGTGGCTATAGTCTTACAAGAGATGATTGGCTATCTTTTGTCCTTAGTTGATTGTCTGATGACTTCATTGTAAGTTTAGTTTTTCGTTGTTTCAAAATAAGTAAGTAGACTTTAAGACAATTGACGAATAAGTAAATTTGATATGTGGAATGTTTTACTTGACTAGAAACTAAGTGATCAACAAAAGGAGAAAAGGAAGAAGAACATATACCCTCATCGCCTTGCTCGTAAAGGTTATGCACAATATGCTGAAGAAATAGTATGTATATTTCAAAATTTCTCATAATACTAGACTGTTCTTTTTCTTATTAGCATCGTGAAATGCTTATAACAATAGTTTTTTAGTTGCATTTATAACCATTCTTAGTTGTCATACATCATTCAATTATTCTGGTTCTTAGGCAAATGAATTATGTGAAGATGATGAAATCAATAGAGCTATTATTTGGAAGAAAGGAAGGGTCAATAAAGAAGAGAAATTCGATGGCCAAGAGTTAAAACAAACAATAGACAAGATTGTGAGAAATTATACATAAAAATCAATTATTATATTTCAATGAAATCTTACAAACTAGTTTATTTTTTCATTTAGATGATAGGATGATTACATACAACAGAAACGTCAAGGTACATTGGAAATAAAAGAGGCAAAAGAAGATGTTCTTACCAAAGTACTCAATTTAAAAGAACATGGTGGGCGTGTGAGGGGTGTTGGAGGTCATATTACTCCAACATTATTCTTTAGTGTTGGTGAAAAATGGAAGATTGACGATGTTGACAGAGAGCTAATCATTGAGCAAAAGAGAGAGTTGGTCGAGGCTAAAAAATTAATTCAAGAACAAGATGTACGTATTCAAAAACTTGAAGCAATTGTCTACAAAAATTGTGCATGGGGAAGTGTTATTGATGACAAAGGCAATTGCTCGGTAAAGTTACCTCAACAAAATGATAATGAAATGAAAACTGACAAGATTTCCCCTCATGAAGAGTTTAATGATGTCGAAGTGAAAGTTGTGGACAAAGCATTTGCTTTACAGGTATATAAGTTATTATGGTTATATATATTACTGAAATATAGAGTTAGTACAATTCAATGACACAACTATTTATCTTTTAGGGTAAATCAGTGATTTTGACATTAGATTGTAGCGCAGACATTGCTGCATATGGAACAGTTATTAAGGGCAATGGAGTTAATCACTTTATCCATGGTATTCCATTACCCAAGAATTGTATGCGTGTTTCCATCGATGAAGCAATTCAAAAATTAGCACGTTTGCCAGTTCCAATTCCCAATGAATGTGAAACTATTGGTGATGCTGTTGGAACACATGTGGCTTGGCCAAAACACTTGCTAATGCTACGACAGGAGGTACATCTAAGCTAATATTTCAAAGTAATTATTTGTAAAATTATTTAGTATTGCACCTATCTAACAAGCTAACGTTTCTAATTGTTCAAAGCCTCAAATGAAGAAAACTGCCCGTGTAGGAAACAACCTAACTTTGCCATCAAGTGTGCCAAAATCGTTGCACATGCTATATTGTTATTCAAAGCGTGCTCTCGAAAATGGAAGGAACTTGTCAATTATTTTAGATCATGAGGTATTTCAGGATGATTATGAACTGAACTTGCACTTTGAGGACATCAGTCCTTTGTATCACTTGGAGCTTATTTCAGGAAATTGTGTGGTTGTTTACATATGGTAAGTTTTCGAATTACCTTCAACTTTAATTTTTGTTTTATTTGTTCTTAGACATACTTTATTTGTTTAGTAATACTAATATAATTCTGATTTTCTTTTATTTTAAATGGTAGGCATCTTTATAAAAACTTGGTGAAAGAAAACAAGATTGATAAATTCAGATTTGTAAATCCGCAGAGCATCCCATACTTTCAACAAACCACACAGGGCAAAATAGGTAAAACTAAACGGTTGAACCAGAGGGCGAGTTTTTTAGCGGATAGGATGAGTGGTGCATCAGTTAATCAATTGATTTTGGTGCCAAGTTGCAACGGGTAATTGACATCCATAATAACATTTTCAATTTTTTTTAGTGAATTGCACTGATTATGTGTTTGTGTGTAGTTTCCATTGGAATCTCACTGTTATTGAACCTCATAAGGAGATTGTTTACTTCTTGGATTCCCTAAGTCATCGCATTCGTGATCAGGATTGGAAATATGTTGTGGAAATGTGAGTTCATATATTGTTTTTATTATGCAGTTAATTTAGTCATAAAACAATCATATATCAACTATATTGTATGTATACATGAAGGGCGTTAAAATTGTTTAATTCGAACAAAGGAAGGAAAGGAAGAAAGAATGTACAATGGGAAGTAATCAAGGTATGTGTACTTCTACTTCAATCAAATATTTTAATATGTATATTGGTCATTAACCATATGAATTGTCTTTAACGTAGGTTCCTAGGTAGCCAGATGCTATACAATGTGGTTATTATGTAATGAGATTTATGAGACAAATTACTGAAGAAATTGCAACAATTAAGGGGGATGCATTGCGATCGATAGTAATATTATCTTTATTATCTCAAATAATTAGAAGTTATTTTGTTATCATTTTTTTCAATTAATTATGTTTTGTTCTTTAAGATTATATAATTTATGTGTGTTCGCAGTTCACACAAGTGGAGTACTCTCAACAAGAAATTGATGAAGTGCGCTCTGAGGTAGCCGAATGCATATAAGATTATATTTATGAATAGGTATGTACAAGATCCTTTTCTTATTATTATTTTTCTACTATTTCCAACAAATTTGGGACAAATATTTTATTTTGTGCATAACTATTACTTGGAGTTGTATTAATCTAATTTGTTTAATATTTTATTGCTGTGTTTATGTGTAGATAACCCTTTTCTGAGTTTTGATATCATTTATAGGCTTAAATTTTGTTTTATATTTAATCAGTTGATCTCTTAATAGAAACTTAAGTTGATTTGGTGATTATTTATACCAACAGTTTAAATTTCTAGGAAGAGCCTAATCCATAAGCTGATAGCTAACATGATTGCTGTGAGCAAACATGAATTCTCTTTGAAGCGAGATCTGAATGCTGTTGATAGCTAACATTGATATCATGTTGCTGTGATAGCTAACATGAATTCTCTTTGAAGCGAGATTTGGGCTGCCTAGCTACTTCCTTAGATGCTCTAGAACTCAATTTTGATCTCACTTTTCGAGATGCATTTTCTGATAAGCGTTGCACGTTTGCAGGTTCAACTGTTGGTCTTAACACTACAGATTTTGATTTTTCTTTCTTCCCAAATCTTCTATCAGAATCTGTATATTTGCGTCTATTGCCATTGGCTTTCCTATTACTATTTTCCACAGCATCTTCTTCATCCAATCTTTGTTTCAAGTTTGGCTCTCTAAAACCAACAGAAGACGATGACTTAGATGAGCTTGAGCGAATGGAATGTTTGTCTTCTTCTCCTACCTGGCTAAGTTGTGATTGAATAAAAACAGCAGATTTTACAAACACATAATTTCAGTCGGCCCCTGTTTTGTTCTAAGTTGTGATTGAATAAAAACAGCAAATAGAAGCAGCGCAATGATAGAAACTAAAAGTAAATAGATAACTTATTTCCACTCTTTTAACTTTTCCAATTTCATTTTATCTATCATTTCCTGTTTAGCACCATCCACAGAATGCAACATACATACTGTGCAGATACAATAAAGTCCATGGTTGGACTAACTCATTTTATCCTCTATGATAAACTATATCTTCAAGGCAGTAATCGTTACTAAAAATTCTTAGCATGACATTAGAATAAAGAATCTAAAAGTTTAGAAAATGAAGAAAAATAACTACCGATAGACACGTAACAATAGTGTTATTGTCTTCTTACATGATAGCTAACATGATAACTAACATGATTGTTGTTAGTATCAATGCATATTTGAATGTTGTCGATAAGGTATCACTTGCTGTAAGTGTTTTACAAAAGAACTCTTCTGGTTGCTTGTTTTGTTTTAGACCAATTTCAGATGACAACATTTGCATCTCTGTCGTACTATAATATAGTTGTATCATAATTATCTTCTAGAATCTTTTGTTCTACTATGTTTAGTTGTGAATGCTCATTTTATATTTCTATTTGTTGTGACATTCATATCCAAGGGAAAGAATCAGCAAGGGAAGGAATCAGCTCATGGTGTAAAGCTAAGGGGCGCGACTCTCTTCATCTGGTTGACTGCACTTGGATGAAGCTAGCTGCTGGGGATATTTTGATGATGTAATTATCTTAGTTTCTGGTACTTCTTGATGTATATGATATTTTGATGATATTATCTCAATTTGGACTAATACTGGAGATATCTTGATGTATGATATTTGCGGAGTATGATGTATAATATATGATGATATTTTGATGTATATATGATAGTTTGAAGTGTGTTTGTTGAATATTGTTTAATTATTAAAATAATTTAATTTTTAAATGATATTTATTGTAAATTGTTGGCTGCCTCAACCAAAAGACAACGATTTTTATTTGTTGTCAAACTATTGTTTAAATCACACACAAACAACGGTTTAATACTATTGTTAACCTGTTGTCGATCACATTAAAAAACAACGGTGAAAACCCATTGCTATTTTGTTGTTATTGACTATAAACGACAACAGTTTATAACTGTTGATGTTGAGCACCTCTTTTAACAATATTGCCTTTAACAACAATGTTTTTAGCCTACGACAACGATGAATGTCCATGGTTAATAAGTATTTTTCTACTAGTGTGAGCTGACCGGACTTAAGCTGTGCTAGACCTAACAGACCCATTTTAGCATCTCTATCGTAATCTTTTTTTTTTAAATTAAAATTTTTAAATAGATTATTTTTGAAATTGATCAATATTATCTTGAAAAATTTTTAATCGAGGATCTGAATAAATTAAAAAGTATTTACGAATGCCCATCCAAACGACTTAGATTTATTGTCCCATTCCAAAAAGCTTATTTCAATCCATGCACACACTTTCACAGATGATACATTTTCCTCTTAGCCAATAGGTCAGATTCTGGATGTTACGTTACAGTATAGAATTATTATATCTCACCTCGTGCTTCGCCTGGCCGGCTTGAATTTAATTTACAATGAGAATATCAATTGCAAATTATATTTTACTCATAATTTGCCTGCCCCACTTCCTATACGAGGCAAAAATAAAAATTAAAAAACTCGCGATGATGCCTCACGCCATTGTTGTCCTTAATTAATTATAGACTGCCATATGAACTATTCCAAGTACAAAAATACTAATCAGGCACTATGCCATTATAAATGAACATTGAAGAGGCAACTCAAACCTCTGAATTAAAGCCTGTTGGAGAACTTGGCCGTGGTTTCTGGCCCTCATCCAATACCACTAATCCAATTCAATCCGTAGCAAATCTTCTTTCTCTCCAAGAGTTGGTAAATTTAAGTTCATTTTGTTTGCCCATATTGAATGTTATTGGTAGAAGAAACAAGGATAAATCTTTTTGACAGTGATCATTATACGAACTTATGACTTGGTTTAGAGTGCTTTGGCTTTAGTTTGCTTGGCGACAATTAAACGACTCTGAAAAAAGGCTCAGCAGGCTACTAATTGTTTGAAGTAGACTAATTTGAACTGTTTATGGCCATACTTCAATTCTCTATTTCACTTTAGGAGAGCAGAAATGTTAACGGTAGGTCTTATTTTCAAGTGGCTGGCTAAGTTTTGATCCAAACATACTCTTCTTTTACTCAATTTTTTCTTCCCGTCTTCTCTCTTCTTCTCTCATCTTATTCTATTCCTCCTCTTGTGTACCTTGTCACGCGTCACTTTTTTGTTGTTACAATCTATTAAGTTATTAAGTTGACCAAATTGACCAAATTTGAGTTACGTTCACTTGAATTGGAACTCGATATTCGATCAATGTATTATTTTATCAAGTGAGATGTCAAATAAATCAAAGCTGATTGAATATTTAATAAGATATAAAAAATCTAAGTGGGTGATGATCGATCAGACACTTAATGGTTAGAAGTTTAATATAAAATTGACATGAGACGAAAATTCCAAGTGAGTCACGGTTAACCATCCAATAAGTAGTTTGTAAGAGGAAAGTCCAAGTGGATCATGATTGACCATACACTTGGTGACTGAAAGTCTAATAAGGAGTTAACACGAAATGGAAAGTTCAAGTGAGTCATGACTAACTTGACACTTAGTTATCAGAAGTCGAATAAGTAGTTGACAAAAGGAAAGCCTAAGTGGGTCACAATTGATCAGACACTTAATGATCAAAAATTCAATAGGCGGTTGGTAAGAAGAAAGTCTAAGTAGATCACGATTGATCGGACACTTGGTGATCGAAAGTCTATCAGGTAGTTGGTAAGAGAAAAGTTCAAGTGGGTCATGGTTGATCGGACACTAGGTGATCGAAAATCCAGCTGATAGTTGGCAAGAGAAAAGTCAAAGTGGGTCACAGTTGATCAGATAGTTGGTAATCAAAAGTCTAATAGGTAGTTGGCAAGAGCAAAGTTCAAGTGGGTCATAGTCGACTAGACACTTGGTGATCTGAAATCCAATAGGGAGTTGTTGTAACGACCCGACCCCTCGGCCCCTTTGGCGGCCAAATCTCATTTGGCGGACCCTTAGGCGATCGTCGACCCCTTTGGCGACCAAATCCCATTTAGCGGACCCTTAGGCGACCCTCGGCCCCTTTGGCGGCCAAATCCCATTTGGCGAGCCTAAGGGCCAAATCCCATTCTTTGGCGGCCAAATCCCATTTGGCGGCCCCTTTGGCGACCCTTATGTTATCGACCGACGACCATCGACCGTGCCGTTACTCACTAGGTCTTTTCACCCTTGGCCAGTGGATTTTTGCTTTCCCCAAGATTCGAACTCTAGACCTCCAAGCTTATGTACTAGAGTTTATGAATCCTGATAACCAATTGATCTTGGGCGACCCTCGGCCGTGTCGTTACTCACTAGGACTTCCCACCCCTGTGTAACGCCCGCCTTTTTCCCACACCTTATGGTGTGGCGAGAAAGGCGTCGTTACGCTAAACATACATGTACATATAAAACATCATAATGCAGCGGAATAATTTTTTTCTTCTACACATGCTTTTAACCATGCAACTAATACATGAAACATCTATACATGCATAAACTTGTCATCCCTGAACCTAGTGTCATTGGACTTAGCATATTAACAACATGCATGACATCATGATATAACCATTTCATAGCTTATTCATAATCATCATAAATAACATAACCAAAACATAGCATAAGTAGCATTGAAACATAAGTAGCATAATCATCCATTAGGCATAACCATTGAAACATAGCATAGAATCTAAGGAGGCATTTCCAAAACCCAAGACATGCGATATGTGTAAATAAAAGAATCCTTTGCCAAGTCACTGCCACACACACACATGCTCTTGCCCCTCCTGCTGCTTCCCTTAGAAACTTCTTGCTTGATCTGCGGTACGAGGAAAATAAGACTATAAGCACACAGGCTTAGTAAGACCCTTTCCTACTCACTAAAACCATACGTCGCTTAAACATAAACATATCAAGCATCTGACATAACATAATTCTGAACATGAAACATAAGCATAGTCTTGGCGTAAATCATAAGCATATGACATGATTCTTAACATAAACATAAACTTAGCACATACCTAGCATGGCACAATTCTTAACGTACATGAGCATGAACATACTTAGCATAGCATAATTCTTAACATACATGAGCATGAAACATACTTAGCATAGCATAATTCTTAACATACATGAGCATAAGCACAATCTTATTATAAGCATAAGCATAAAACACACTTACCCTGGCGTGATGCATAACAAGAATGAATGCATGAGTCGAAATGCGTATACATAGGGATGCTTAATTTAAAATCATACTTTTAAATACTAAAACATAAACATAATATCATTGGGGTCCCCGGCTTGTACCACATACATACATCATAAGCGTGCATCCCTAAGTAGATACGGGGTAGCGAGCCCTGACCTACTAGGGTAGGAACAACTACGGTAGTTCCAAACACCAGGGCGTTCTTAAGGTGCCCATCCCTGTTGGACAGCTGCGGTAGTCCCAGAACCGTGGACAGCTTCGGTAGTCCAGAACCGGGGCGTTCTTAAGGTGCCCATCCTTTGGACCCTTACTTCGGTCCAGTACAAGCCCATTCATAAAGTAAAATAACTTTGCATGCTTCATCATTCATAGACATTCATGACATAAACATAATCTTGTTTCATGAAACATAACTTAAGAGTAGGAACAGCTGCGGTAGTTCCAGAACCGTGGACAGCTACGATAGTCCAGAACCGAGGCATTCTTAAGGTGCCCATCCCTTAGCATGACATAAACATACTTAACATTTCATCATTCATACTTAACATCATGATGCCTTAAAGGCATGAACATTCATCATCATTCCTTATCTTCATTCATAAGGTATGTCATGTTTACATCATTTTGTCTTAGGGTCATGGTTATCATTTTCGTTCATCATCTTCATTCTTAAACATGACATATGTACATATCATTCATAAAGCATGACATACATACATAGCATTCATAAACATGGCTTACATACATACTGTTCATAAAACATGGCATACATACATGTCATCCATAAAGCATGACATAGATACATATCATCCATAACACATACATCTATTATAAGCATTTAACCTTCTACATGCATCATTCTATTTAACATAACATACCCCTAGATTAATTACATATCATGGTATATGATCTAAATATTCATGAGTAAAGCATAGCATAGAACCTAACATACAAGGTCATGTTACATAATACATAAACTAAGATTTTTGTAATATAAAGATCCTTACATCATGCTTAACTATGTACTTACATCATGGTAACTTATAAACATGTATCCTTGAGACCTTAGCCCAATTCAAACCCTAGTTTTGGGTCTTGGCCGAAAACCCTAAGGGACCATAAAGCCATAGAAAATTTACCTAGGTCATGATTAACATCCCATACCTTACATATCATGCCATGGAAAACCATTTGAACCCCTTGTTGGATTTAACCCTAAGTCCTAGGCCCAAACCATGAGTTGGCCGAAACCTTAGAAGGGTAATAAGCCCATAGGAAAATTCATATAAATCACCATTATTACCCATAAGATATCATAAGAAATATACTAATCATGCTTGGAAAAGTTAGAGTTTACCCTAGCCCTTTAGCCTTGATGTGGCCGAAACCCTAGTGGGGTTCTAGGGTGCTACAAAAACTTCAAACATCATACTTTATTGCTTAACCTATCATGAGTAAACATTTGAAAACATAAGAGAGGTTTTTAACATGATTTTTAGCCCAAAACCTTGCTTGGCCGAAATCTTTACAAGCCCTAACCATGGATTTTTCAACATAGCGTGCCAATAAAAACTTAGATCATGATAAATGACTTGGAAGCTATCATACCACAGGTAAGGGGGTCTTACCTTCCCTTATCTTGGATTTAATCCTTGAATAAAGAAATAGAAAGAACCTTCTTGACTCCAAACTTCCCCTTAGCCCTTGTAGCCTAGTAGAGAGCCTTGAGTCTTCAAGATGGAGTCCTTGGTGGAATTTTTCCTAGGGGGAGAGCCCTTGTGGTTTTCGGCTAGAGCAAGGAGGAAGAGGAAAGAATGACTTGGGAAGAAGAGAAGGGAAATTGTAACTCCCATGCCACCTTTATACCACATTAAGGAGGGCAAGTGAAGAGTCATGGTGTCTCTTCCCTTGATGACTCTTCATTCCCCCTAAGCCTTAACCAAAATTCACTTCATCCTCTACTAGCACTCCCTTGCTAGGTGAATTGGTTAGTACATGCATGGTGGTACCATAGGTCCAAGGTTCAATCCTTGGTGGATGCATTTTATTTTTCTATTTTATTTTATTTTATTTTTATATTATTTTCGAAAATTCCCCAAAAATTCCCCCATGATCATGCTAATACTCCTAATTAAAACTCATTTATATTTATATTAAATTTCACCTAAAATCCACTAGTAACCATGGTCTTAGTAAAGCCCATTAGTACTTAGCTTCTCAATTAAAATGAGAAAATTATGGATAACTAGGCTAAGGTTCGTACTAGTATCTCTAAGCTCCTTCAAAAACTATTTAAACATGATCAATATTTTAAAGACAATATTGGGAAGATTTTTCGGGTCGTTACACCCTGGCCAGTGGATTTTTGCCTTCCCCAAGATTCGAACTCTAGACCTCCAAGCTTAAGTACTAGAGTTTATGAATCCTGGTAAGACTCAATTGGTTACCAGGATTCATAAACTCTAGTACTTAAGCTTTGAGGTCTAGAGTTCGAATCCTAAGGAAGGCAGAATCCACTAGTTAGGGGTGGAAAGTCCTAGTGAGTAACGACACGACCAAAGTGTTAGTAATATGAGAGAAGTGTCCTAAGGTAATCGCCTTATGATTGTAAATATTTATTTTAATAAATGATAATTCACTATTTGAGTATACATATTTGTGTATTTGATTGGGATCTTAAACTCATCTACTGAATGTCCGCAATACAATTCACAGCATAAGAGAATTTGTGATGGGATCACAACTAGTGATTATCTCTACATATGCAATTGTGAAGTATTGAAAATATCCCTAGTCGATGAATTGATAAATACGGACACTATCAATTCTGTTGAGACTAGCATGGGTTATTCTCTAATTAGCTGATTCTCACTGGCTGGTGACATTGGGATGTCCGGAGATAAACATGGATGCTAGTTAAGGGAACTAGTTCATTGGAGTGACTAGCCGTAAAACTTCATATGGTAATCTACATAAAGATATGTTAATGAAGTTCTTACTGCAGCTTAAGTGCGATGTTCCTTTGACTTGTAGTGTTCAAGTCATCTTGGTCATGGAGACTTATACTTTAACATCTTAAGCAAGCATCTCCAAGGAGGTGTGGACCCAGGATGATTGGGTATAAGACGAAGTGCCCGAAGATGTTTGAACAGCCTACAAAGGATTCACCACTCCTTGCGAGGAGATGTATACCCAGGCCTATCGTCGGATTGTTACTCAAAGCCTCTGGCCAGAGCATGTCATGTTTAGAGTATGAGTCTCTTAAATACATGAGAGTAATTAGAAATCCAAAGGACGAGAAAGACACTACTTGGGCTAGGTGTGACGTAGTCAGCCTAGTGGGAACTGACACACACAAACCATGTCCTGAACCAAGTGGGTATAAGATGGTGAAGGGAATGAGGCACGATTCATTAGAGCTGCTGAAGGGTTTCAGAATCACTTCTGAGGTCAACCGTTGATCTTTCGATTAATTGGGGGTCATGATGTACTACTAGGTGTCACTCATGATCGTTCTATAATTGGTTGATTATAGACGGCCAACATAAATCGAAAGCCTATTTAGTCACACGCACTACGAGTAATCCGAGGGATTTAAAACGAGTTGAAAATTAGATTTTCCGATCAAGAGAAATAAGTCGAATCTGAGTTAATCAGAGGCGCAACGGAAGCTAAAAATGGCTAAGTCTTTTGAAGGCTTATTAGGCGAATTAAATGAGTTTAATTCGTGATGGGTTCGGCTCGGTTTGGCCAGCCAAAGAGGGTGCCAACCCTCTTTGGTTTGGCCGGCCACCACTTGGGGAGAAACCAATTTATTTGGTTTAATTAATAAAATAAATCTAGCGCGATTTGTTTTATAAATTATGGATAAATAAATTTGTATAAAGAAATTTATTCTTTTTTATGGAAATTAAAATGATCCATGGAATGATTTATTTTAATTCTATAAAATCAATTAAGAATTGATTTTACCATAATAAAGAAAATTTATAAATTTCTTGTAAAATTTATTCCATAATAAAAGGAGAGATGTATTTGTTTTATTATAAAATTAGTTATAATAAAACTTGGTTTAAACGGAATAATTCATAAAGAAAATTTATAGGATAAATTTCTTATGAAAAATTCCGTTAAAGGGGAGACTTGGCAAGGGAGAGGCTACTATATAAAGGAACCAAGGCTAGGCTTGATTTCCTTAATAGATTGATTAAGAGATTAACTCTCTCTCTCTCTCTCTAACTCTCTCTCTCTAGGGTCGGCGCCCTTTCTCTCTCTAGGGCCGGCTCTCTCTCCTCCCCTAGGGCCGGCGCAAGCACCTAGGGTGCCCGTGAGTTTCCTCCACCAAGTTCGTGCCGAAGAAGAAGAAGAAGCGGATCGCGACTCCTTCCTTCCTTTCCCGGAATTTTGATTCCGTTACTTGGTGGTTAGTTTCCTTTCTTCTCTCTTGATATTCTAGTTGTGTCTTTTGAGAATCTAGTAGTTCTCGTCGACACAAAACTCGTGGCTTTGCGAAGTCATCCCGAAGAGAACTCGGCGTGGACGCGAATAGAGGCGGAGCTTCCAAGGGACGCTACGGTTGGATCTCGTCCCTTTCTTCGAGTTACGCGAGGTACAAAGTAAATTAGTTTACTTTTCCGCAAAGTTTTAATTTATGATCATGTCCACACATCAAAAGGTTGCATGCTAGATACGTGGTTAAAATAATTTGAGAAATTATTTTATGCTAATTCTTCCGCTGCACGTAAAAATTTAAAATTTTACGAACCCGTATCCTTGTCAACATGCACCCGGTCCCAACACAAAGGTCACCAAAGGGGCCGCTAAATGGGATTTGGCTGCCAAAGGGGCCGAGGGTCGCCTAAGGGTCCGCCAAATGGGATTGGGCCGCCAAAGGAGCCGAGGGGCCGGGTCGTTACAGTTGTCATGAGATGGATAGTCCAAGTAGGCCACAATTGACCTGCCACTTGGTGATCAAAAGTCAACATGTAGTTGACAAAAGAAAAGTCTAAATGGGTTATGGTTGACTAATGTGTATCATACATGGTTTTAAGTGCTATTTTGCATTATTTTTGTTTCATCACATGAGCATATTTTGCATATTACATCTCTTTTGCATCATTTTCATTCTTGTAATTTGGAGAACTGCTCATTGTGCTTTTGATTGATAGGACATGAATATGAAGTAAAAACGGAGTTAAAATGCTTTGGAATGAGAGTCCACGGCAAGGAACACATATAGAGATGGCACTAGTAGGGTGGGGTGGGTTTGCTATCCCCATCACCGCCCCTGAATTGCATCCTCGCTCCCATCCTCGATTTTACTTAATCGGAGAATCCTCATCCTCATCCTCGATTTTACTTTTACCTCGATTTTACTCCAGTCTCTACCTAGGAGTTTTGAGCAGTTCCGGCTCATCTATAACATAAACAAGCATGAGTATATGTTGGGGGAACTGCTAGGAGAACTCTAGGTAGCAGAGGGTCTATTTCGTCAGAACTCGCAGGCCTTGGTTACTCAGAAGGTTTCTACTTCTGTGCCGAAAGAAAGGAAGAAGAAGAAACAAGGTGGGTTCAAGAAGGCAGCAGTGGCAGCAACGCAGGGACCTCGGACTGGCGTGAAGAAGCCGAAAGGCAAGTGCTTCACGTGTAAGCAAACTGGACACTGGAAGGCGAACTGTCCCCATCGTCAAGATAAAGGTATTTCTTCGTGCTTAGTCATTGAAACATGTTTAGCGGTGCTATCTACCAATACCTGGTGTGTAGATATAGGAGCCACTGATCATATCTGCAATACTCTGCAGGGGTTCCAGGAAACCCGACGGCTAGCTGATGGGAAAATAGCGGTCTACATGGGCAATGCTACGGAGGTGGCAGCAGTTGCAGTGGGAGATTTTTATTTATCGTTTGAGAGAAATAAAGTGTTGGTCTTAAGAGATTGCTTATATGTACCTACTTTTAGAAAGAATTTAATTTTGGTTTCTAAATTAATAAAGGATGGATATTCTGTTGCTTTTAATAACAGAGTTGTTATAAAGAGAAATAGAGAGATTATCTGTTCGGGTACTATGCTAGACAATCTATATACTCTGGAACCAAAAACTCCCACGACGCATACAGAGGTCAATAGCTCATCATCTAACCTGAATAAGAGAAAGGAGCCTTCTAAAATGAACTAGACATATCTTTGGCACCTTAGGCTTGGCCATATTAACCTTAGTAGGATTCAGAGGTTGATGGCCGATGGGCCCTTGGATCCATTGGTGGTGGAAGACTTCCCAACTTGTGAGTCTTGCTTGGAAGGTAAGATGACCAAGAGGCCTTTCAAGGCAAGGGATATGGAGCCAAAGATCTGTTAGAACTAGTTCATTCTGATTTGTGTGGTCCCATGTTCATCCAGGCAAGAGGTGGCTTTGAATACTTCGTCACATTTATTGATGATTATTCAAGGTATGGATACATTTACCTGATGCGCCGCAAGTATGAGTGCTTTGATAAGTTCAAAGAATTCAAGGCTGATGTGGAGAAACATCGAGGTAAAAGTATCAAGATACTGCGATCAGATCGTGGTGACGAATACCTCTTGGGTGAGTTTAGGACCTACTTATCAGAGGCTGGGATTCAGTCCCAACAGACTACACCCGGTACGCTCCAATAGAACGGTGTGGCTGAAAGAAGGAATATGACTCTTATAGAAATGGTTAGGTCAATGATGAGCTATTCAGACTTACATGATTCGTTATGGGGATATGCCCTAGAAACGGCAGCATACATTATGAATTTGGTACCATCTAAGTCAGTCCCTTCTACTCCCACAGAACTGTGGACTAGGTGGAAGCCTAGTCTAGGACATGTTAGGATTTAGGGTAGTCCAGCACATGTGCTGAAGGGAGATACTGATAAGTTGGAATCTTGTATTGAAGTACGTCTATTCGTAGTCTATCCTAGAGGGACGAAAGCTGGTCTGTTCTATAGTCCTAAGGATCAGAAGATGATCGTTAGCATGAATCCCAGATTCTTAGAAGAAGAATATGTGATGAACCATAAGCCCAGGAGTAGACTAGTGCTTGAAGAATTAAGAGGGGATGTTCTGACCTTAGGACCAACTGTACAAGAGGATACACCACAAGTCACTGCACCGCGTGTCACAGAAGATACATAGGTAGTACCTCGTCGCAGTGGGAGGGTTGTTAGACATCCTAAGAGGTTCATGTTTTGGGAGAGTTTTCGGACATGGTCCCTGGTGAACATGAACTAGATCCCTGAACCTATGACGAGGCCCTCCATGATAAGGATGCAGATTCTTGGCAAAGGGCAATAAACTCTGAGATAGAATCAATGGATTCTAATCATGTCTAGGAGCTAGTAGAACAACCAAATGGTGTAAAAGTCATTGGATGCAAGTGGATCTACATGTGAAAGAGAGGATCAGACGGGAAGGTTGAGACATTCAAAGCTAGGCTTGTTGCGAAAGGGTATACTCAGAAAGAGGGTATCGATTATGAGGAGACCTTTTCGCCGGTAGTCATGCTTAAGTCTATCCGGATTCTCTTATCTATTGCCGCTCATATGGACTATGAGGTATGACAGATGGATGTCAAGACAACTTTCCATAACGGAAGTCTTGAGGAGACTATCTACATGAAGCAACAAGAAGGGTTCATTGCAAAGGGCAAAGAGCATCTAGTGTGCAAGCTTAATCGATCCATTTATGGATTGAAGCAAGCTTCGCGATCTTGGAACATCCACTTTGATGAAGCAATCCAGTTATATGGATTTATTCAAAGCCCGAATGAGTCATGTGTTGGATCGAGAGAAAATGATAGAGGGGGGTGAATATCGTAAGTCATTTCGGATTGAAAAAGAGAATACGCAGCAGAAAAATTAAAACTAAACAACACACAAACACCAAGATTTTACTTGGTTCGGAGTCGCGGTCGGCTCCTACTGCAAGGCCCACGGTCGTTGAGCGTTTATTGCGGGCAATTCTATATGTGCGCAAAAAAGGTTTACAAATAGATATTACAATTGCAGTACAGTAAACATAAAAGGGCAGCTCTTCGTTACCGACGTCCGGTGTGGAATGTATCTCGGAGCAGAGGGACGTCATCGGCGCTTGTATCTCGAGTTGGGAGGTTTCCGGAGCAAAGCGCTTGAGTAGAAGATCGTATTGGCGTTGGAAGCAGTGATTGTTGAAGCCTTGGGGTCGAGGAGCTTTTTAGAGCCTCCCTGGGCGCCCTGAACGTTGGGGGCGCCCCCCCCCCCCCCACGTGTCAATCGATCCGGTTAAGTCTCGGTCAGCCGTTATCCCTCCAGGATCGGGCTGAGATTTGACCGGGGCGCCCGGGACGCAGGGGGCGCCCTGGTTGACTCTTTCAGCGGGCTTCTCGGCTGGATAAGTTTTATCCACTTCGTTAGCTTGAGCCCGGGGAGCCCGAGGCATCCGGGGCGCCCGGGAGCACGGGGGCGCCCAGGAGCATGGGGGTGCCCCGCCTAGTGAGCTTCCGAAGCGTACTTTTGCTGAACTCATGTTTGCTTGTACTTAGGGCGCCCGGGTCCTTCCGGGCGCCCAACCCAACTGCTGCCTCACTCCTTTGAGGCTTTCTGAGCTGCAGACACTCGTTCCTTCGGTCCTGCATCTAGGGTTAGTACCAAACAAGATATAGCAAATATGTTAGCGAGTCTTACAGCCGTAGCTGTCTTGGTTCTGACTTTGGGTCTCCAAAATGGAACCCTAGGTCGAACCGACGCCTACTGTTCCCTCGACGGGGAACACGTCCTCACCTACTCCTCTCAGGAGAATTTACCTGTTGACAACTGGCTCCTCCGGTTGGACTTTTGCCCAGCAGTCCTTCGCCAGGTCTTCAGTACCAAGCAGTCCTTCGCCTGGTGCCCAGCAGTCCTTCGCTAAGTCTTCGATTCCAAGCAATTCTTCGCCTGGTGCCTAGCAGTCCTTCGCTAGGGCTTTGTATCCTGGCATTCCTTCGCCAGGTGCCTAGCAGTCCTTCGCTAGGGCTTTGTATCCTGGCATTCCTTTGCCAGGTGCCTAGTAGTCCTTCGCTAGGTGCCCAGCAGCCCTTCGCCAGGTCTTAGGGTTCCGATGCCTAGTAGTCCTTCGCTAGGAGTTTGTTTCCTAGCAGTCCTTCGCCAGGTGCCTAGCGGTCCTTCGCTACGACTTTGTTTCCTGGCAGTCCTTCGCCAGGTGCCTAGCAGCCCTTCGCTAGGACTTCTTTCTGCACACTCAAGTAACTTTATTAGATCACAAATAAACTTAATTTTGAATCCTTTGCCAATATCAAAACAAGGTTTGATATGGTGCTTCCTGCACCAATGATATTTTGTTAATTGGCAACAATGTCAAAGTGTTATCAGACGTAAGAATTTGGTTATCCAAACAATTTAATATGAAGGACTTAGGAGAAGCGGGACACATCCTTGGGATCAAGGTCATAAGGGATCGCCAGAAAAGGATGTTGAGCTTGTCCCAAGCTTCATACATTGACACTGCCCTGGTTCATTTTAGCATGTAAAACTCCAAGAAAGGTTTTCTACCTTTCAAGCATGGTATCCAAGGAGATATGTCCGAAAATATCAAAAGAGATAGAGGAAATGAAGGCAGTTCCTTATGCATCGGCTGTAAGAAGCCTCATGTATGCTATGATGAGGCAATCGACCCTGAGATGATCTAGAGGATCATGGGGTTTTGATGTGTGTGGGCAATATGGTTAAGTTAGGGTTTATTGTGGACTAATATGTGTACATGAGTGTGCAGGTGTACAGGTACACATGAACTTGGTTGATGTCTTTAGGTGAAGGATGACATGGAGGCAAGATGGAGGCTTGCGTGCGCATCCGAGGGACCGTTGGATAGTAGGGACGATGAGACGAGAGATGCGGACTTTGAGGCGTACATGAAGGGTAGCAGAAGGCAAACTGGAGGTTTGCGTGCGCATCCGAGGGACGAGGGCCGAAGATGAAGAGGGCGTGAAGGCAACAGTCGAGGCTGCTAGTGAAGAGTCAACCGGGTTGTGAGGGTCTGAGTATGAGTGTTTGTACTCAGGGACTAAGCCGGGAGGGTTTGAGTGCGGAGTGAAATGTACTCGGGAGTGTAACCCTAGGCTTAGGACTCAGACCAGTCGACTGCCCTGGGGCAGTCGACTGGTGTCGGCTGGAACAGGCTGGCAGATTCGAACATTGTACGGCAACGGTCGAATCTAACTGGGACCAGTCGACTGCCCCAGGGGCAGTCGACTGGTAGCGCCTGTTTTAGATTCGAGCCCTAATTAAAGGGGCTCCTTTCATGCTTTGTTCTCTTGACGAAACTCGCTTGGGTAAAGTGAGTTAGTAGTCTTCTATGCCCAGACAGTGTCCAAGGTATTGTGGCAAGGTTTCTCTACCCACAAGGAGCGACGAGGGCTAGCCGGAGGTTATCCAGGGATTGATCCACCGATGGATTCTTGGATTAGTCACCCGTCCGGGGTGGATACCAAGTAAATCTTCCGTGTTAGCATTGGTTAGTTTTTGTTCTTTATTGTTAGTTTATTTTTTATTGTATATTCCGCTGTGCAACTAACAACGTAGGTGAAAAGTATTCGACAAATCGCTATTCACCACCCCCTCTAGCGAACACATTCGATCTATCAATTGATATCAGAGCGAAGGATCGCTCTTGATCGGACTAATCGCCGGGGGAGCACACGCTAGAGGAAAAAGAACCATGGAAGACAAACTGGGGAAGATATCAACTCACCACCACCATACGAGCATGAAGACTTTGCATATTGGAAAGCTAGAATGAAGATGTGACTCGACATGGATTGGGAGTGCGTAATGGTGCTAGAAGAGCCATTCGAGACCCCTAAGGACAAGCATGGGAATAAGCTTCGACCTAGGTATTGTACCAAGGAGCAACAAGAACAAGCAAGGGCCAATGAGAAGGTAATCAATATTTTGGTTAATATTTTGGCTACTAATATTTTGAGTGATGTAGGGAATTATAAGAATGCATATGAGTTATGGACTAAATTGGAAGAAGTACAAAGAGCCCGACACAAGTCCAACTAGTAGAAGAGCCCGAAGAACTAACCTCAAGTGTCTAAGAGGATCCAAGAGAAAAAGAATTATCAAGTGAAGTGGAGGAGTTGAGTGAAAAAGAATCCACATCATCTGAAGAAGAAGAAGTATCAACATCAAGGGTTGAGGGGCATCCCCACAAGAGCAAGAAAAGACTTCCACCTCCACTAAAGCTAAATCGAAAGAGCACATCACATGCTTTGGTTGCAACGAAAAGGGGCACTACAAGGACAAGTACCCGAAAGGTAAAAAGGAGGTACACTCTAAACCTATTTCAATTAATTTAAATTCCAACATGGGGTGTAGGAATGAGAAGGCTAAAAAGGAGAAAAGAAGGAATATTCGATACATTACATGCGGGGAGCTAGGGCATTACCATACAAAATGCCCAAGGAAATGAGAGTTGAAAAAGATGGAGCACCTTAGAAGATGGGAGAAAGAAGAAAGGAGAAGGAGCTCACATCAAGGGGGAGCTACAAAGGTAAGGGAGGTAATCCCTAACTCAATTTGTGCTCAAAATGCATGTATGAATGATAGAAATACTAATAATTGTTTGCCTAGATGTAACTTTGGTTTTAAATATCATGATAGAATCAAAAACACTTTTGCGTGCCAAAATATTCAAAATATATGTTTCATGATAAACCTAGGAATTCTAGGACTAAGGACCAAGGCATAAACCCTAAGGAAGGGAGACATATGCCTAGAAAAATGGGTAAACCTAGAAATGATCAAATTAGGTCTAATGACTCTAAGGTTAGGAAGTTAGAAAAGAAAAATCAAGTTTTAAGAGCAAAACTTGATAAGTTAGAGAAAAACATAGATAGAGTCATTAGAGGGTCAAAGGGGGCAAGCATGATGCAAAAAGATCAATCTCTTAGAAATGATAGACCGGATTTAGGATACCACCTTAGGAGGGCAAATGTGAGTAAAATATCATATTCAAGGGTTCCCTATAACTATGGTAGATAGAAGGTCAAAATGGAAAAGAAAATACATTTAAAGAAAAAGAAAAGGAATTGACCAAGCAAAAGGTCTATAGGGTTAAGAGAGTGAGAGTGGAAGGTCAAGAAGCACCGGAGGAGCACCGGTGTGGTCTTACCTTTGTAAATAAGTTACCTAGGAAGGTAACTAGGGCTAGGAGCTCAAGGGAGAGCTCTAGAAGCCAAAATGGGATCCATAGTCAATGGATCTCAAGTGGTTTCCTTCTAGGAGATTAAATGGGTTATAGAGTGTGCCAATAGGTTTAAAAGGCTAAGGTTAGCTTTAATCCTAGAGAATTAGCACACTAAAGGGAGAAAATAGGATTATAATTGAGAGAAAATGATTTTAATATGGAAATACCATATAAATTGATGCTATTAATGTATTATGAATAAGTATGGGGAGAAGCATCAAGAAGAGGTAAAAATTAGAACTTCTAGTTGAGTTTAAATGACCCAATTTTGATAAACTTGAAATCTGTACCAATCTTGGGATTTGGAGTGAATTTATTTGAAATCATATTTTTCCCAAGTAGAGATAGGATCCACAAATCTCTCCACGAAATTTCAGATTTTTTAGAGATTTGTGAAATTAGTTAGGCATTTCTGAACATAGGACTGGAAAACTAAACATTCAGTATCAGTCGACTGCCCTACTGGCAGTCGACTGGTACTAGAGCGAGAAAGGCTCTGTAAGGTTTACCAGTCGACTGCCTCATGGGCAGTCGACTGGTCCTAGAGTAAGAAACCCTCTGTATGTTTTCACAGTCGACTGCCCTAGGGGCAGTCGACTGGTCTGCGGGTTTTAAGATAGTTCGGCCGCGCGGGGGTGGCCAAACCTAGGGTTTGGGCTTATCACCCCCGGCGATTTCTTCCTCCTCTCGACTCCTCTTGCATTCTAAGCTCTAAAACCCCTTCCTAAGCCCTCCTCTACCTCGGATCTACTGTTAGGGTTGGTTAAGACTCCTCTCCTCAAGTCAATCTCTCAAAATCAACATCATGAAGAGGTTAGTGAAAAGGTATCATGATTTAAGGTTTAGTTCTTTATTTAAACATTGTTTTGGAACTAATGTGATCTTTTGTGCATGTTTTCTTTGTTATTTTTCTTTTTAGGGGGGTGTCTTGTTGTGCATGCATGAATGTGGGACTTTAGGGTTGTTTCCAAAAGGTCAGGGGGCGAGGGTTCATCCCGTCAAGGTCAGCAAGCCCCAGGAGAGGCTAGATTTAGGTCATTAGAATGCAAGAAGAGATTTAAGGAAAATGAGTTTGTCCAAATGAATTGTACGTATTTAAATAAAGTCTACTTTCAAGAAAAGGCACCTCAAATCGTTGAGATGGTCACTCATTTTTGTATTGAATAGCTAGTATATTGTCAACATGATATTAATGTTGACTTATGCAAGGAATTCTATGCAAACTTGACTTGTATTGACGGAGAATAAACTTTATGAGTCTAGAGTGGCCGGTGTCACCTTCCCTTTCTTAGCCATGGTTTTGGCTAGTTTTTTAGAGTGTCGAGCATCAAATAATGTAAATACTTATTTCTCCAATGTTGTTGAGCCTCTTGAGTATTTTTAGGTTTGTACCAAAAGTCAAGCACATTTGGTGTTTTTCATGAACCAATATTTTTCTAGGGTAGGGAATAATCTAACAAACGTGTTTGCAAAATTTTCCATTTTTTCGATTTTCTGGAATTTTATACGCGTTTCTGAATTTCAGATGGAAATTCAGAAACTGTCGTATCAGTTGACTGCCCTGGGGGGCAGTCGACTGGTAGTGTGGGCAGAATGAGTTCTGGTTATTTCTGAGGGGTTTTTCAAAAATCTAGTCGAGTTCTTTTTGGCACCAAGGGTAGGGTTGCTTGGGGCAATCTTTTTGATGGTGTCAAAGGGGGAGAACTTGGGTGTTAAGTTAGGTTTGGGTTGAAACTTAACCTTGATTGATTTGTGATACCTTGGAGTTAGGTTGGGATAACTTAACTGGTTGTTGTGAGTGGAGTTAAGTTGGGAGAACTTAACTTGGTATAACCAATAAGAATTGAAAATTGGGAGAAAGCATAAGTTAAGGGGGAGGTTGCCTCTTGTTTGTTATGCTTTATTTTTCAATTGCTTTTGCTATTGTAATTGCTATATGTTCACCTAACTTAACATATTGCTGTTAGTGATATGAGAGAAGTGTCCTAAGGCAATCGCCTTATGGTTGTAAACATTTATTTTAATAAATGATAATTCACTATTTGAGTATACATGTTTGTGTATTTGATTGGGATCTTAAACTCATCTACTGAATGTCCGCAATACAATTCACAGCATAAGAGAATTTGTGATAGGATCACAACTAGTGATTATCTCTACATGTGCAATTGTGAAGTATTGAAAATATCCCTAGTCGATGAATTGATAAAAACGGACACTATCAATTCTGTTGAGACTAGCATGGGTTATTCTCTAATCAGCTGATTCTCACTGGCTGGTGACATTGGGATGTCCGGAGATAAACATGGATGCTAGTTAAGGGAACTAGTTCATTGGAGTGACTAGCTGTAAAATTTCATATGGTAATCTACATATAGATATGTCAATGAAGTTCTTACCGCAGCTTAAGTGCGATGTTCCTTTGACTTGCGGTGTTCAAGTCATCTTGGTCATGGAGACTTATACTTTAACATCTTAAGCAAGCATCTCCAAGGAGGTGTGGACCCAGGATGGTTGGGTCTAAGCCGAAGTGCCCGAAGATGTTTGAACAGCCTACAAAGAATTCACCACTCCTTACGAGGAGATGTATACCCAGGCCTATCGTCGGATTGTTACTCAAAGCCTCTGGCCAGAGCATATCATGTTTAGAGTATGAGTCTCTTAAATACATGAGAGTAATTAGAAATCCAAAGGACGAGAAAGACACTACTTGGGCTAGGTGTGACGTAGTCAGCCTAGTGGGGACTGACACACACAGACCATGTCCTGAACCAAGTGGGTATAAGATGGTGAAGGGAATGAGGCACGATTCATTAGAGCTGCTGAAGGGTTTCAGAATCACTTCTGAGGTCAACCGTTGATCTTTCGATTAATTGGGGGTCATGATGTACTACTAGGTGCCACTCATGATCGTTCTATAATTGGTTGATTATAGACGGCCAACATAAATCGAAAATCTATTTAGTCACACGCACTACGAGTAATCCAAGGGATTTAAAACGAGTTGAAAATTGGATTTTCCGATCAAGAGAAATAAGTCGAATCTGAGTTAATCAGAGGCGCAACGGAAGCTTAAAATGGCTAAGTCTTTTGAAGGCTTATTGGGCGAATTAAATGAGTTTAATTCGTAATGGGTTTGGCTCGGTTTGGCCGGCCAAAGAGGGTGCCAACCCTCTTTGGTTTGGCCGCCCACAATAATGGGGAGAAACCAATTTATTTGGTTTAATTAATAAAATAAATCTAGCGCGATTTGTTTTATAAATTATGGATAAATAAATTTGTTTATAGAAATTTATTCTTTTTATGGAAATTAAAATAATCCATGGAATGGTTTATTTTAATTTTATAAAATCAATTATGAATTGATTTTTCCATAATAAGAAAATTTATAATTTTCTTGTAAAATTTATTCCATAATAAAAGGAGAGGTCTATTTGTTTTATTATAAAGTTAGTTATAATAAAACTTGGCTTAAACAGAATAATTCATAAGAAAGTTTATAGGATAAATTTTTTATGAAAAATTTCGTTAAAAGAGAGACTTGGCAAGGGAGAGGCTACTATATAAAGGAACCAAAGGAAGCCTTGAATTTCCAATTGAGTTATCAAGAGATCTAGTAGTTCTCTCCCTCTCTCTCTTATTCTCTCCCTTTCTCTTCCTCCTAGGGCCGGCGCCCCTTGCTCACCCTAGGGCCGGCGTCCATCCCACCTAGGGCCGGCGCACCATCCTCCCCATCCAAGGGTTGCCGTGAGCTATCATCACCAAGGAGAAGTCAACCAAGAAGAAGAAGAAGCGGATAGTATCTCCTTCCTTCCCGGAATTTAGATTCCATTTCTTAGTGGTTAGTTTTCTTTCTTCTCTCTTGATCTTCTAGTTGTGCCTTTAGAAAATCTAGTAGTTCTCGTCAGCACAAAACTCGTGACTTTGCGAAGTTATCCCGAAGAGAACTCGACGTGGACGCGAATAGAGGCGGAGCTTCCAAGGGACGCTACGGTTGGATCTCTCCCTTTCTTCGAGTTACGCGAGGTACAAAGTAAATTAGTTTATTTTTCCACAAAGTTTTAATTTATGATCATGTCCACACATCATAAGGTTGCATGCTAGATACGTGGTTAAAATAATTTGAGAAATTATTTTATGCTAATTTTTCCGCTGCACGTAAAAATTGCCACATATAAAAAAGGGGGAGATTGTTGAGGCAATCGACCCTGAGATGATCTGGAGGATCATGGGGTTTTGATGTGTGTGGGCAATATGGTTAAGTTAGGGTTTATTGTGGACTAATATGTGTACATGAGTGTGCAGGTGTATAGGTACACATGGACTTGGTTGATGTCTTCAGGTGAAGAATGGCATGGAGGCAAGCTGGAGGCTTGCGTGCGCATCCGAGGGACCGTTGGATAATAGGGACGATGAGCCGAGGGATGCGGACTTCGAGGCGTACGTGAAGGGTGGCATGAAGGCAAACTAGAGGTTTGCGTGCGCATCCGAGGGATGTGGGCCGAAGATGAAGAGGGCGTGAAGGCAACAGTCGAGGCTACTGGTGAAGAGTCAACCAGGTTGTGAGGGTCTGAGTATGAGTGTTTGTACTCAGGGGCTAAGCCAGGAGGGTTTGAGTGCAGAGTGAAATGTACTCGGGAGTGTAACCCTAGGCGTAGGACTCGGACCAGTCGACTGCCCTGGGGGCAGTCGACTGGTGCCGGTTGGAACAGGATGGCAGATTCGAACGTTGTACGGAAACGGTCGAATCTGACTGAGTCCAGTCGACTGCCCCAGGGGCAGTCAACTGGTAGCGCCTGTTTCAAATTCGAGCCCTATTTAAAGGGGCTTGTTTCATGCTTTGTCCTCTTGACGAAACTCACTTGGGTAAAGTGAGTTAGTAGTCTTCTGTGCCCAGACAGTGTCCAAGGGATTGTGGCGAGGTTTCTCCACTCACAAGGAGCGACGAGGGCTAGCCGAAGGTTATCTGAGGATTGATCCACCGACGGATTCTTGGATTAGTCACCCGTCCGGGGTGGATACCAAGTAAATCTTCCGTGTTAGCATTGGTTAGTTTTTGTTCTCTATTGATAGTTTATTTTTTATTGTATATTCCACTGTGCAACTAACAACGTAGGTGAAAAGTATCGCTATTCACCCCCCCTAGCGAACACATTCGATCTATCATGCTATGTTGTGCACGAGACCAGATATTTGTTATGTTGTGTGCATGGTTAGTAGATATCAGAGTAACCCTGAACAGGGACATTAGACTGCAGTAATGCATATATTAAAATACCTGAGACGGACCAGGGATTATATGCTGGTTTACCGGGCAGACCAATTAGTCCCTGTGGGTTATACGGATTCGGTTTTCCAATCAGACAGGGACAAGAGTAAGTCTACCTCGGGGTTTGTGTTTACTTTAGGAGGTGGAGCCATTGTTTGGAGGAGTGTCAAGTAAAAATGCGTGGCGGACTCCACCATGGAAGCTGAGTATGTGGCAGCCTCAGGGGCAGCCAAGGAAGCTGTATGGCTCAGGAACTTCATCATGGACTTGGATGTGATTCCTGGTTTGGCCAGATCTATCACAAGTTTTTGTGATAATAGTGGTGCAGTAGCAAACTCGAAGGAACCATGAGCCCATAAGGTGAGTAAACACATAGAGTGCAAGTACCACCTGATACGAGAGATCGTAAAGCGAGGAGAAGTAGCTATCGCCAAGATTGCATCAGAGGACAACCTGGCGGATCCTTTCACTAAAGCTCTTCTAGCTAGAGCTTTTGACCGGCATGTGAAGGATATGAGTGTCAGATGTATGGCAGTGAGAGAACAGTAGAGTCTTTGAGTATAAGTGGGAGATTGTTAGATGTGTATACTAAAAGACTTGCTCTTTTTATATGCAACAATACTAGATGCATGTTTACATTAGTATATGCATAAAAGTCCAATACTGTGCACTGTAGGTAACGTAGTGTGTGGTGACACACGGAAGATCATGTTATCAGCTCCTTGCATAGTATAAGTAACAGGCTCACAACCGAGATGGATTTGGACAAACCATCGGGATGGTTGTAGTGTAATTTGGTGTAGTTTATCTTGACCATAAAATTACACTAGTGTGCTTTGTGTGCATTGAGCAGGACCAAAACCAGAGGTCATCCAATTTGTACTGACTTGATAATTGGATTGAACCTCAGATTTATTATGGAGTATAATCCCTAAATCCCGATATAATAATAGACACATATAGTTAATAATTATTTTCTTTGATTTACCAATGGGCGAGATTTATTCTGTTAAATCGATAGGCCCAGTAAGTTGGGAAATAATATTACTTATATGGTGTGCCATTGATTATTGATGGAATCCGTGTCCTGGTGAGTTAGGATGATGATGCCCCCTTGATGAGCTCAAAAAGTTCATCATGTTAAACCCTGCAGGTGGATTTGATCCGACATGATGAGAAGGTTGAGTGGTACTAGTCAAGGAGCCAGAAGTCGATTAATTAAAATTGTCAGTAATTTAAATTAATTGATGAGCATTCGATATCTTAAACACAGGGGGATAGATGACTCATAATAGGTGGAGCCCATATGAAAATATGGGGGTTGGTGAGGAAGTTCAATTAAGATCCTTTAGTGGAATGGATCTTAATTAATCGATTGGTTTTAGATCCATTAGTGGGCCAAGATCCAACTCCTCCTCTTGGTCCCTACCTTAGCCCTATATAAACCCCATGGGATCATGAAACCAAGGTTTAATCATCCAACTAATCAACCAAAGGCCTCTCTCCTATCCTCTCTTCTCCCTTCTCTCTCCTAGGTCACGGCAAAGAAGAGAAAGGGTTCTCCCCTTCTTCTTTCTCCTTCATCCTCTCGGTAGGAGGCCACCACTAGACAAAGGGATTCCTCTTTACTCCCTTTTGTGGTGTGCGGCGAAGGAGAGGCGGAGGTGGGAGCTTGCGGCAACTGCGGTGCAAGGATAGGGAAGAGGGAGTTGTTTGGCCGGTTTGGGTAAGGAAGAAGGAGCCTCCTCTCCTTCTTCTTCTTCTTTACTTTCCTGTCAAGGTCTGCAGTTGGGCCAAGGAGGCTTGGGTGGCTCCGGGGGCCGGCGGCGCAAGGGAAGAGGAAAGGAGTGTCGGCGGGTAAACCCTAGAAGCTAGGGTTTTGATCGGTTAGAGAAGAAGAGATTAATTGAACGCCTTGGTGATCTCGGTTCTCGGTAGCTTGTCGCCCACTTGACGTCCGGGAGGGGAGGGGCATAAGGTAGAAGGCTACAAGGTAAAGGAAGGTATAACTCTCTTCCTTGGTTCCTTATTTTCTCTCGTCATTTTATGTGTTAATTAATTGTTTTGATTGTTGATAATCATAGATAATAATTAATTAATTGGACCCCGATTATAAACACAAAAACCGGTGATCCACTTGTCGTCTTTTCCACGGTCGTTTGGTTATAAGAATTACAAGGCTCGATCTTTGTGATTGACCATGTAACGATACGATGACGAGATAGTCGTTGGGAGACGGGTCTCCATTCGCATTAATTTTTAATCTGTAGACATGGAGAGGTCTCTCAAGGACGACCAAGTATTCGCTTAGGAAACCCGCCAAGCCATACCCAACACTCACGACTCAGTTGACTCTTTATTCAGCAGCCTCGATCTATTGCCTTCAACCCCTCTTCGACTTTGGCTCTCGTCCCTCGGATGCATGCAAGCTCGCGGCTCATCCCCCATGCCATCCTTCGCGTATGCCTCGAAGTTTGCTTCCCTTGGCTTATTGTCCCTGCTCCAGCAGCCTCAAACTGTTGCTTTCAAGCCCTCTTCGACATTGACTCTCGTCCCTCGGATGCACGCAAGCCCATGGCTCGTCTCCCATGCCATCATTCACGTATGTCTCGAAGTCCGCTTCTCTTGGCTCATCGTCCCTGCTTTGTCCACGGTCCCTCGGATGCATACAAGCCCACGGCTTGTCTCCTCACACCATCCTTCACCGGACCTAAAGGCGTCCAACTGAGTCTATGTGTATACTGCAAACCTGCACACTCACATACACATATTAGATCAACATGAAACCCTAACTTTATCATATTGACACACATCAAAACTCATGATCTACCCGATCACACTTGGGTTGATTGCACCAACAAATATCGACTTGAAAATTTTGTCAGGAAACTCGTCGTTTGTTTATTCGTTGTAGTCAAAGAGTTAGTAGCATAGCGAAAAAATAAAGAACGAAAAACACAACAGAAGACATGCGGGTTTTTACTTGGTTCCCAACTCCCAGGGTCAGTACGTCCAAGGCCTAATCATGGGTAGCGCCCGTCCACTAATGGTCTCCTTTCTGAACTTTCCGGAGTCGGAGAAACCCGTCTTACAGTGCAAGTTTACAACCAAATGAATAAGTAAATTAACTGCGTAAAATAAAAGCAAACCAAAATGAAAGTTGACGATCCGGCCAATCTGAAAGTTCAGCGCACTTCCTCCTGGAGCCTCCTTGATCGTAGAGCTTCGTCTTTAGCATTTTTTTCTTTGTTCAGAATGCTTAGAATGATGTTGCAAGTGTTGTTTTGAGTTGAGGGATCGAACCCCTTTATATAGTGTCTTCTCGGGCGCCCTAAAGGCCTTTGAGGCGCCTCAGTATAGTCAAACTTGATTCGTAATCGCGAACTTCGTGAGGTTGATAAAACTTCCTTTCAGGCGCCTGAAAGGTCTAGGGCGCCTGATACACGTAGGGCGCCTGATACATGTAGGGTGCCTAGGAAGGGAATCCATGATACAATGTGGCTTTCCTTATAGGGGGCCTGACCATATAGGGCGCCTGATTTCATTCAGGCGCCCGAGAAGCTTTTCCCACCAAACCAGGGTGCCTATAGGGTGCTTGATTCCATTTAGGCGTTTGATTCCATTCAGGTGCCTGATTCCATTCAGGCACCCAGGAAAGCCTTCCCAGCAACCTGTTTTCTTGCATTTGCTTTCCTATCTTGCCTCCAACTCCAGGTATCTGCAAGATAAACAAACACAAGAGAAACATACATATAATTATAGGTTCTGACTTTGGATTTCACCCAAAACCCTAGGTCGAACCGACACCTAATGTTCCCTTTCCCGGGGAACACGCCCTCGCCTACTCCTCTCAGGAGACGTTACCTTTTGCCAACCGGCTCCTCCGGTTGGACATTTGCCCGATCTTCCAGATCAGGACTTCGGTGCCTAGTCCACGACCAGGACTTATTGCCCAACCCTCGGCCAGGTCTTCAGTGCCCAGTCCACGACCAAGACTTATTTCCCAATTCCACGAACCAGGACTTCGTGCCCAGACCACGACCAAGACTTATTGCCCAACACTCGGTCAAGTCTTCGGTGCCCAGCCCTCGGGCAGGACTTAGTGCCCAATTTCTCGAACCAGGACTTTATGCCCAACCCTTGGTCAGGTCTTAGGTGTCCATCCCTCGGCCAGGACTTAGTGCCCAATTTCACGAACCAGGACTTTGTGCCTAGGTTAACTAGGACTTTGCTTCACCTTGATAAACTTCTTTTGCTAGTCATATTAGTCCTGACTAGACTTCTCTTCTACCAAACATCAAGTCCTATTTGGCTCACTCTTTGGTCTAACTGACCAACCCTGGGTTTTCTGCTAAACATCAGATCCTGTTTAGGTAACCCTTGTTCTAACTGATCAAACCTCAGTATATTAACCAGATTAAATCTAGGTTTGATCATCCTGCCAAACGTCAGGTCCTGTTTAGCTAAACCTTTGACAACCTGATCAATCTTGGGTTAACCCTACCAAACATAAGGTCCTGTTTGGTTTAACCCTTGATCATTTTGATTGACCCTTACCTTGTTAACCCATATTATTACTAACATAACTATATTGTTAAACATCGAAACAAAGAAAGACATCACTGATGTATCTTGCACCAACACTTCATCATCATGCTTTTCGATTGAGTGATCGCTTGAACAAACTTGTTGTTCAAGCAATCAAACTCTTTTATTGATTAGAAGCAGAATAGAAGATGAAGTATGGATCACCGGTTCTTGTTTTTGTTTCGGGATCCAAGAGATAAACAAAATACAATTAAACTAGAATGAAAACAAGATTATACCTCTTGATCGTATACCTCTTGATCTTCTATTGTATTCCTATCCGCCTACTTGGGCATTGTGTGGGCGACGATCTTCCAAGAATGAAGCCACCAAAGACTCTTCTATTAGGATGTATAGTATAAGCCTAGCTTTTGTATTAACATCTATTTTGGAATAAGAATCACGGTGGTCATGTGTTTACATTTTATATTTGTTATTTGTATGCAAATTGTCCTTTACTTCACATTGTAATAACATGGTGTGTGGTGTCACACAGAAGATCATGTTATAAGTTCCGTGTAAAGTATAGTAGTGGCTCACAACCAAGATGGATTTTGATAAACCATTAGAATGGTTGTAGTGTAATTTCGTATTAGTCTATCTTGACTATAGAATTACACTAGTGCACTTTGTGTGTGTATTGAGTAGGACCGATTTGAGGTGATTCGATTTATATTGACTATATAATCGAATCAGGCCTCGGTTATTATGGATGTACATACTCTTAATCCTGATATAATAACGGACACGTATAATTAATATTTATTTCTTTAATTTACCAATGGGCGAGATTTATTCGTTAAATCGATAGGTCGGGTAAATTGGGAAATAATATTATTTATATGGTGTGTCGTTGATTATAGAAGAAAATCATGTCCTAATTATTTTAGGATGATGATGTCCCTTTGAAGAGCTCATAAAGATTATCATGTAAATTCTGCAGGTAGACTTAGTCCGACATGATGATAAAGTTGAGTGGTACTACTCATGGAGTAAGATATTAATTAATTAAATTGTCAGTAATTTAATTTATTAATGGGCATGCGATATCTTAAACACGGGGAGATAATGTACACATAATAAGAAGGAGCCTATATTTAATTATGGGGTTGGTGCGGTAGTTCAATATTAACCCACTAGTGGAGCGAGTTATTATTAACGTGTCGGGTTGTGGATCCGTTAGGACACCAAAGCCAACTCCTCCACATGATCTCTATTGTAGCCTATAAATAACTCATAAAGCCATGAAACCAAATCCCTAACTTAACCTAATCCCTCTCTCTCTCTCTCTCCTAGGGTTGGGCGGCGCCGGCAACAAGAGAGGAGGGGCTCTAGGTAGGGTTTGGGAAGAAGGGAAGGAGATCATTATTTGTTCTCTTCCTCTCTTCTCTTCTCTCCCTTAGGGCATGCGGCATCAACAAGGAAGAAGGAGAGGTCTAGTGCAACCTTGAAGGTTGCTAGGGCGCCGGCGCAAAGAGAAGAAGAGGGAGTGGCTGGCACCGCAAGGAGAGTTTTCTCCTTTGGTGGTCGGCACAAGCAAGGAGGAGAAGAAGGAGGGTTTTGGTGGCTTTGTTTCTTGGAAGATCATCGACCACACGACGTCCAAGAAGAGGATAGGAAAATAATAGAAGATCAAGAGGTAAAACAAGAGGTATAACTTTTGTTTTCATGCTTAGTTTATTATATTTTGTTTTTCTCATGGACCCAAATTAAACACAAGAACCGGCGATTCAAAACTCATCTTCTTTTCTGCTGCTAATCGATAAAGGAGTTTGATTGCTTGAACAACAAGTTTTTTCAAGTGATCACTCAATCGAAAATCATGAAGATGAAAAAGGTCATTCGGGAAGTTTTCGTTCCCTATCCGGATTAGTTATAATCAATAGAATTTTTAATCCGGGGATATAGGGAGGAATCCCAACAAACCAACAATTGGTATCAGAGCCAATGGTTTCAAGTTTTGTGTGTTTTGGATTCAGTTACTTTCATGCTTTTCATATATGATTAATGTCGGATAATAGTAGGATGTGCAATAGGCTAACTTTGTGGTTGTAGGCATAAGATCCAACTATTATGGCTATGTGTGATTGTATATGATGTTGTGTGTGATTGTAATGTTTATTTGAATCCTCGGGGTTGACGTGGCTATTTGTTTTTAATACGGCAATGTTAGCCGCTTTGTTTTAATTTATTTCGATCTAGATTTTATGTACACTTCTTTGTAAAGTATAGGATCGATGGATGTAAATTAAAATATTTTTTTTCTCGGCTCAGATCTTCTTGCTTGCCACGGCTAAGGGAGGAGGAGACGAGGAGGCAACACGACTGAAGGCGTATTGAAGAACGGCGGAACCATCAAAGCCATAATAGTTGGAAATTTTAAATTTTCATATTTATTGTTTGTCGTTTGTTATGCTTGTTATGATTGCATGAAAATTCCTCAGTTTTTAAAATTAAAAGTAACTAAGTGGGTGAGGGAATCTTTGAGTCCCGTGACCTCCATTACTAATATAATTTGAAAAGTGATGCATAACAAACTTGCGCGTTGGCTCTAAGTGTCTTCCTCCACATCGGATGAATTTGTTTTGCGGATCACTAGTTCAAATTTGATTTTAGGAAATTATTTAGGAGCATGTGATCTTCCCCGTCGGAAGGACATAATCCTAGATAATTGACTTAGTTGTTGGTTACGGGTTCCCTAAGTGAATACCAGGTCGATCATGGGAAACCTCTCCATGTCCACGGATTAAAAATTTTAATCCGAATGGAGACCTATTTCCCAAACGATCGTCTCATCGTCGTGCTAATGAATTAGCCATGAAATAGACGATGAGCGGATCGCCAGTTTTTGTGTTTATTATCGAGGTCCAAAATTGTAACGCCCGTCTTTTTCCCACACCTTACGGTGTGGCGAGAGAGACGGCGTTACGCTAACATACATACACATACATACGGCATAGGAATATCTTAATACATCGGAATCAATTTTTTTCTTCTTACACATGCGTTTTACCATGCAACTAGTACTTGAACATGTATATATGCCTTAACCTATCATTCATGAACATGGTAGCATGGTAACTTAGCATATTAAAACATAACATTCCTTACTTTATCTATAAGCATCATGAGTAGCAAGTAACTTATCATAAGTATAGCATAGAATCTAAAGAGGCATTTTAAAACACAAAACATAATAGAAGAGTCTTTTTCCTCTTTCCTCTGCCATGTCACTACCACACACACACTTTTGGCCCCTCCTACTGCTTCACCTAGTAACCTCCGTTTGCTTGATCTGCGGTATAAGACAATAAGACTATAAGCACATAGGCTTAGTAAGACCCTTTCCTACTCACAAAAATCCATACGTCACATAAACATAAACATAATTCTTAAATCCTACTTATCATGGCATACTTCTTATCATAAACATAAATACAATCATGACATCATTCTTAGCATGAACATAAATATAATCATGACATCATAATTAACATGAACATAAACATACTTTGCATTAACATACTTTGCATAAACATACTTCGCATAAACATACCTTGCATAAACATACTTTGCATAAACATACTTATCGTGGCATAATGCATAACATGGATGAATGCATGCGTCAAATGTATATATCATAAGGATGCTTAGTTTAAAATCATACTTTTAAATACTTAAACATATTCATAACATCGTTGGGGTCCCCGGCTTGTATCACATACATACATCATAAGCGTGCATCCCTAAGTAAATACGAGGTAGCGAGCCTCGACCTACTAGGGTAGGAACAGCTACGGTAGTTCCAAAAACCGAGGCGTTCTTAAGGTGCCCATCCCTGTCGGACAGCTACGGTAGTCCCAGAACCGTGGACAGCTTCGGTAGTCCAGAACCGAGGCGTTCTTAAGGTGCCCATCCCTTGGACCCTTACTTCGGTCCGGTACAAGCCCATTCTTAAAAATAAATTACTTAACATGCTTCATCATTCATAGAACATACATGGCATAAACAACATCTTGTTTCATGAAACATGACATAAGAATAGGAACAACTACGGTAGTTCCAGAACCGAGGCATTTTTAAGGTGCCCATCCCTTAGCATGACATAAACATACTTAACATTTCATCATTCATACTTAATATCATGATGCCTTAAAGGCATGAACATTCATCATCATTCATTATCTTCATTCATAAGGTATGTCATGCTTACATCATTTTGTCTTAGTGCCATGGTTATCATTTTTGTTCATCATCTTCATTCTTAAACATGGCATACGTACATATCATTCATAAAGCATGACATACATACATATCATTCATAAAACATGGCTTACATACATATCGTTCATAAAACATGGCATACATACATATCATCCGTAAAGCATGGCATACATACATATCATTCATAAAACATGGCATACATATATATTATTCATAAAACATGCATGGTCATGGTACATAGGAAAACATGCCTAGATCTTTTCATACATGATACATTTCCCTAGGTTCTTGGCACGTGGTCTAAACATTTGTGAATCATCATAGCACATGACCTAATATACAAAGTCAGGACACATTTTACATGAAGTTAGGTTTTAGGTCACATAAAAATTCCTACAACATACTTAATCATATACATACATCTTAGTAACCCATAAACAAGTCTCTTTTGAAACTTAACCCAACCCAAACCCTAACTTATACTCTTGGCCGAAAGTTCAATAGGGGATAGACCCCATCATTCAAGCAACATGCAAAAGTCCATAGGAAAAAGAAGAACCCATACATTCATACAATGTCATAGTAAGTCATTTGACCCCATAATTGGAGCCAACCCAATTTCCTAGCCCTCTTATTTGTCTTTGGCCGAAACCCTAATGGGTCACAAACATATGAAAAAAAATTCCTATCATTCACCATTAAGACCCATTAAATCATAGAAAACATAATAAACATGCTTGAAAGGTTAGACCTCATCCTATGTTGACATGGGCCGAAACCCTAGGAAACTTTAGGGTGCCACAAACTTTTTCTAAATCATAATCTATGTCTTACATATCATAATAAAATATTTAAGTGTACAAAAGAGAGTTTACATCATCCCTAAGCCCAAACATCAACCTTGGCCAAAACCCTAGAGGCTCCACTTCATGGTTTCCTTAACTTAAATCTTAAACAAAAGTCTAAATCTTGTTAAGCATCAAAGAATAATCATACCACAAGTGAGGGGGTCTTACCTTGGTTTGTCTTTGATTATCACCTTGAATGGAGAAGCCAAAAGAAAGCTCCTTGACCCTAGGCCTCTCTTTAGCCCTTGTATCCTTGTAGAAAGTCCTGGATCTTCAAGATCAAGTTCCCTTGTGAAACCTTTCCAAGGGAAAGGTGTCTTGTGGGTTTCGGCTAGGAGAGGGAAGAAGAAGGAGAGGAGAGGCTTGGTGGATGAAGAGAAGAGGGAATAACTATCTTAATTGTTAAGTTATCATTCCTCTCATTTATACACAATGAAGAGAGGCAAGTGAAGGGTCATGGTGCCTCCTCTCATGGTGACTTTTCACTTCCTTTAGCCTTAACAAAAATCCACTTCATTCCCTCATAGCACTCCCTTGCTAGGTGAATTGGTTAGTACATGCATGGTGGTATGCTTGGTCCAAGGTTCAATCCTTGGTGCATGCACTTTATTTTTATTTTATTTTTTTATTATTTTCGAAAATTCCCCTAAGACCCACCCATAATCGTACTAATATTCCTAATTAAATCCTATCTATATTTATATTACATTCTACCTAAAATCCACTAATAACCATGGTATTAAGAAAGCCCATATAAGGCCCATTAGTACTTAGTTTCTCAAATTAAATGGGAAAATCATGGATAACTAGGCTAAAGTTCACTCTAGTGTCTCTAGGTTCCTAAAAAAAAACTATTTAGACCTGATCAATATTTTAAAGAAAATATTGAGAAAATTTTCTGGGTCGTTACAAAAATAATTAATTATCATAATTAATTAACAAATAATTAATCAACAAGATAATTTATTAAACCACATGAAATAATAGAAAGAACTAAGAGCCGTAAGAGAAGGTTATACCTCTCGTTACCTAGCGATCTTCTATTGTATGACCCTCCCCTCTTGGACGTCGTATGGGCGACGATATACCAAGAACTGTAGTTACCAAGGCAACCCAACGAAACACCTTCTCTTCTCCCTAGCTTGGCCGAAACCTTAGAGAGACCCCCTCCACCTTGCGCCGGCCACAAGGGAGGAAGAAAGCTTCCTCAAGCTTGCACCGCCGGTCCAACCACCTCCTCCTTGGCCCGCCGAATCTGCTCCTTGCTCCAAGAAAGCTCCAGCCACAAGGAAGGAAGCAAAGGAAGAGGAAGAAGATGAAGAAGCCAAAACCTAACTACTCTTCCTCTTTCTTCCAATTTGCGACAACAAACACCACAAACAACCCTTCTTCCTCCTTTGTTCCGCCGGTTCCAGCATGTTAGTAGGAGCCCTAGAGCCAATTATATGATGATTGACTAGAAATTTTTTGTATCATATTCTATCATTAATAAAGACATATTTGGTTATTATACTTACTTTATACTTGTGTCAAATAACTAAGTATAATAATGTCCTTGGGTAGTAGAGTCTTATTTACATCATATCGATTGGTTGAATCGATAGTGAGATAATGTAGAGAACACTACACTAAATCATTCCTAGTCAAGCATTAATATTCAAGGACAATATTAATGCATGGAGACTAGCATATAGGTCAATTGATGAGTTGACCTCACAAGCCATGGATATGTGATATCAAGTTGACACATGGGTATACATTAGAGAATGTGTACTGAATTGACCCACCATGAGAAAGTTTCATAGATTGTCATATGAGTGTCATAAACTTTCTCATGTGACAATTAGTATGAATAGTCCTTTGACCTGAAGTCACTACGGTTCCCTACATGAGAAATTATGTACTATGGTATCGTCAAACGTCACCCATAACATGGTGGACTATAAAGGCGATCACTGGGAATATAATGAATTATGCAGAGGGATGTGAGTGATGTAGATGGGATCTATCCCTCCCATATGACAGGAGTGATATCTATGGGCCCCTTGATCCAGTAGGACTGCTAAAATGCATGGTCATGCTTAAATGAGTCAATATGAGATATTGAGCTCATTTGTTTGAGTGAGCCTACTTGGGGATCAAGAAACACATAGATTGGTCGAGGATGACACAGTCTATGCCTCATTGGTCAATCTAGATATCGAGGATAGAAGGACAAGGTCATACATTATCATAGTCACGGAGGATAAGTCGGATCTCGACTTTCTTGTTACTTGGGTAGCATTGATGCATTGCTAGATGCCGCTCATTTCATATGTGTCTAATGCGATTTAGACACATTGCCAACGTTACCAGAACCTATTGGGTCACACATTAAGGACACGATGCTTCGGAGAATAATTAATCTTAGTTTGACTAAGATTTAATCCAAATTGGATTGATTGAGTTAGACTCAAGCGAATCCAATTGGATTATGGGATTGAGGTCTAATTTGAGTTAGACTCATTTAGATTAGACTCAACCACATTTGGATGAGATATTAATTAATTGAAATGTTTAATAAATTAATAATAAAGGAAGAGAAAAAGATTCTCTTCATTGAATGGAGAGAAGTTGTAGAGCCACATGAGAAGATGTGCTCTTTATTGACTTTAATGAAGGGAAACTAAATGGACAAAAACTCTTCATATTCATGGGATGAGTATAAAAGAGTTTTCTTGTCATTTTGGATGAAGTTAAGTCATTTTTCTTCATCTCTTTCTCCTCTTCCCCTCTTTGGCCGAAGCCCACATTTGGGTTCTTGGTGCTTTTGTGAGCTACCTCAAGTTACTAGCATAACTAAGGTAGCTCTTCTCCGAAGTTGAGAGATTGTGTTCGTGTGGATATGCATAGAGGCACGGACACTTGAACGTTCAAGAGATCCGGCAAAGCTTGGACGAGCGAGATAAACGCAAGGGCACGCTTCAAAGGTATACACATAGATAGCTCTATTAGATAGATGAATTTCGTACGAGTTTTTCTTTCACATGGATCGCTCGAGGGATCTTGTTTCCACTTTGTTTTGTGTTTATGTCGCTGGCAGATTCCTACACAGCAAGCTCAGGGAGTGCTCTGGCCAAAGAATGGAAGAAAGGAAGAAGAAACTGAGGAAGAAGAAGACTCACCCTTCTTTTTCTTCTCCTTGTTGCCGCCGGTTGCACGAAGGACGCTGCAACCCTAGGAGAGAGAAGGGAGAGTGGGAGAGAGTTAGGTATTGGCTTATGGCTTGTTGGATGAATTGGATGCTTGGTTTCATGACACCATAGGGTATTTATAGGGCTACAATAGGGATCATGAGGTGGAGTTGGGTCTTGGCCACCTAATGTATCAAGGCCCGATCCATTAATGAAGATCCATTCCACTAAAGGATCCTCATTGAACTACCTCACCAACCACATATTTAAATATGGGCTCCACCTATTATGAGTACAAGTATCTCCCCATGTTTAAGATATCGTATGTCCGTTGATTAATTTAAATTACTGATAATTTAATTAATCAACCTCTAACTCCTTCATTAGTATCACTCATCCTTATCATCATGTCAGACCAAGTCTGCCTGCAGGATTTAACATGATAAACTTTATAAACTCATCAAGGGGGTATCATCAACCCGACTCACCAGGATATGGTTTCCCTCTATAATCAACGGCACACCATGTAAATAATATTATTTCCCAACTTACCGGGCCTATCAATTTAACAGAATAAATCTCGCCCATTGGTAAATCAAAGAAATAAATATTAAGTACATGTGCCCGTTATTATATCAGGATTAAGAGCATATACTCCATAATAAATTGAGGTCTGATTCAATTATATAGTTAGTATAAATTGTATCACCTCTATGTCGGTCCTGCTCAATGCACACAAAGTGCACTAGTGTAATTCTATGGTCAAGATAAACCAACACCAAATTACACTACAATCATCCTGATGGTTTGTCCAAATCCATCTCGGATGTAAACTTCTACTTATACTCTATATGGAAATGATAACATGATCTTCTGTGTGACACCACACACCATGTTATTTACAATGCAAAGTATTAGACAAAATACACATACTAATATAAACATGCAAATAGTGATCTTGTGATTCTCATTCAAAATGCAGATGTCCATACAGAAAGCAAGACTTTTAGTATACATCCTAACATTAGTATCAAGTAATGGTGTACACTTAGATGCAATTAATAGTATCCTCCCCATCGGAGTCATTGCTATTATTTGTCTGGATGAAGAGAAACCAACTATTAATTTTATTTGTCAAAAAGTAAGGTTAACAAGATAATAAAATTAATGGGTAAAACCTCCTCTCACAAATGTTTAAATTAGTATACGTCCACACTATCGTGGCATAAGAAATTCACGGTGTTTTGAGGTGTTGTTGATTTTAAAATTTTATTGTTTGAGGAATTAATACTATTTTAAAATCTAATGTTTTGACCATTGTGATTCTCAGGATTCTTTCAAAATGGCTTTCAATCCTCTTGCTATGATTTTAAAGAAAACAAACTTACTGGTCCAAATTATATTGATTGGAAATGGAACTTGGACATTGTCTTGACTGCTGAGGAGTATAAATTTGTACTCTTTGAGATCTATCCTGAAAATCCCAGTGATAATTCTATTGAAGAGGAGAAAGAACGTTATAAAAAGTGGGTTAAGGCAGATGAGATGGCGTGGTGTTATATTTTGGCTCCATGTTAAATGTGCTGCAAAATCAACATCAGGCTTTTTCTACTACTTATAACATGATGTTCAATCTCAAGGAACTGTTCGGACACTAGAATCGGGCTGCCAGGCAAGAGGCCATGAGAAACTTGATGACGACCACCATGGTTGAGGGGACACCTGTGAGGGATCATGCCCTCAAGATAATGGCTCATTTGAATGAGATGGAAGTCCTTGGAGCTGAAATCGATGGGGAACCCCAGGTCGATATCATTCTCCAGACGCTACCCAAGAGTTTTGAGTAGTTCCGCCTGAACTACAATATGAACAAAAGGGCATATTCATTGGCAGAACTTCTGACAGAACTCCAGGTAGCAAAGGGACTATTTCGTCAAATGCTCAAGCTTATGTTGCTGAAAAAGTTTCTGCTTCTAAGCCGAAAGGCGGAATGAAGAAGAAGAAACAAGTTAGTTCGGCAAAGAAAGTGGTTGGATCTCAAGGAGGAGTGAAGAAGCCGAAAGGCAAGTGCTTCACATGCAAGCTGACTGGATATTGAAAGGTGGACTGCCCTTGCCGAAAGGAGAACAAAGAAGGTATATCTTTTTCATTAGTTGTTGAAACATGTTTGACGGTGTTATCTACCGGTACCTAGTGTCTAGATACGGGAGTCACTGATCATGTCTGCAATTCATTGCAGGGGTTCCAGGAAACTAGACGACTATCTGAGGGCGAGATTACCGTCTACATAGGCAATGTTACTGAGGTGGCGGCTGTTACAGTGGGAGATGTTTATTTATCTTTTGATAATAATAAATTTTTGATTTTGAGAAATTGTCTTTACGTACCTTGTTTTAGAAAGAATTTAATTTCAGTTTCTAAATTATTTATGGATGGATATTCTGTCTCTTTTAATGATAGAGTTGTTATAAAAAGGAATAGAGAGATTATCTATTATGGTGCGTTGGTTGGCAATTTATATACTCTTAATCCAATAACTCCCACGATGCAAATAGAAATTAATAACACGTCTTCTAATCCTAATAAGAGAAAAGAACCTTCGAAAATGAACCAAATATATCTTTGGCATCTAAGGTTGGTGTTGGTGCAAGAAGCATCAGTGATGTCCTCCTCAAGTGTTTCAATGTTTAACAATATGCTTAAGTTAGTGATACATTAGAACAAGGAAGGGTTAGTCAAGAAAGGAGTACCAAAGTGAAGGAAAGCCCTAGTTAACCTAGGCAATAAGTCCTGGTTCGAAGAATTGGGCACTAAGTCCTGATCATGGATTGGGCACTAAGTCCTGGCCGCGGGCTGGGTACCGAAGACCTGACTGAGAGTTGGGCACGAAGTCCTAGTTTGAGGAATTGGACAATAATTCCTGGCCGAGGGCTGGGCACCGAAGTCCTGACATAGGGTTGGGCAATAAGTCCTAGTCGTGGACTGGGCACGAAGTCCTAGTGAGTGAAGCTGGGCAAAAGTCCCGGTGAGTGAAGCTAGGCAATAACTCCTGGTCGTGGACTGGGCATGAAGTCCTGGTGAGTGAAGCTGGGCAAAAGTCCTAGTGAGTGAAGTTGGGCAAAAGTCCAACCGGATGGGACGGGTGGCAAACTTCTCCTGAGAGGAGTAGGTGAAAGGCGCGTTCCCCGGGAAGGGAACACAGGCGTCGGTTCGACCTAGGGTTTCGTGGGAAATACAAAGTCAGAACCAAGTCTCTAAGGTTAAGATTATCTGCATATTTGTCTTGTTTTTTATTGTATTGCAGCTACCTAAAGTTAAAGGCAAGACAGAAGAGCAAACAAAGAAGAAAAAGTTGCCTGGAAGGACTTCTAGAGCGCTTGTATCAATATAGGCACCCCAGACCTTTAGGGCGCCCTGGACTTGGCAACCCCTCCAGGCGCCTGTTAACACAGGCGCCTGAGGGCTCCCAGGCGCCTGTGTTGATACACGCACCTGGGAAGGGGATCCTATCCTTGCTACGAGTTCGGCGCAAAGATGAGGTTTGACCAAGGCTTATGAGGCGCCCCACAGCAACTCAGGTGCCCCAGACATGAGTATATAAAGGGGTTCGCCCCCTCAACTCAGAACACAAATTCTGAGATCATTCTAAGCATTCTGAGTGACGATAAAGCGCTAAAGATGAAGCTCTGCGACCAAGGAAGATCCATGAGGAAGTGCGCGACACTTCGGAGTTCCAGATCGGCCAAGTCTTCGACCCTTTGTTTGGTTTGAATTTATGTTTCTGCATTTACTTTTCGTAATATTTTTATTGTAAATTGTGCACTGTAAGATGGGTTTCTCCGCCTCCGAAAAGTCTGAAAATGAGAATATTAGTGGACGGGCATTTCCCGTGCTTAGACCTTGGATGTGCTAACCCTGGGGCGTTGGGAACCAAGTAAATCCCATGTGTACAAGTGTCTTTCATTTTCGTTCTTTATTATTTCCGTTGCGCACTAACTCTTTGTCTAGAATGATCGAAAGACACGCTTTCCGAAGAATTTTTAACGAGTCGATATTCACCCTCCCCCTCTATCGACGGCACCGGTCCCCACAGTTGGGTCATATTAACTTGAGTAGAATTCAAAGGTTGATAGCCGATAGACATTTGGGTTCATTAGTGGTGGAAGATTTTCCAACCTGCGAATCTTGCTTGGAAGGAAAATGACCAAGAGACCTTTTAAAGTCAAGGGCTATAGAGCCAAAGAAGTGTTAGAATTGGTTCATTCTGATTTGTGCAGTCCTATGTCTATCCAGGCTAAAGGTGGATTTGAATATTTTGCCTCATTCATAGACGACTATTCAAGATATGAATACATTTACATGATGCACCGCAAGTCTGAGTGCTTTGACAAGTTCAAAGAATTCAAGGCTGATGTGGAGAAACGTCAAGGTAAAAGTATCAAGACACTACGGTCTGATCGTGGTGGTGAGTACCTCTTGGGAGAGTTTAGGAGTTACTTATCAGAGGCTGGGATTCAATCCCAATTGTCCGCACCTGGTACACCCCAACAGAACGGTGTGGCAGAGCGAAGGAATAGGACTCTTATGGAAATGGTTAGATCGTAGTAGTATTGCTTGTACTATACGTAGATGACATTTTGCTCATTGGTAACAATGCAAAGTGTTGTCAGACGTAAGGGTATGGTTGTCCAAGCAGTTTGATATGAAGGACTTGGGAGAAGCTGGACATATTCTTGGGATCAAAGTTATAAGGGATCGCAAGAAAAGGATGTTGTGCTTATCCCAAGCTTCGTATATTGACACTATCCAAGCTTGTTTTACCATGCAAAACTCCAAGAAAGGTTTTCTACCTTTTCAGCATGGAATACCTTTATCTAAGGAGATGTGTCCTAAAACATCAAAGGAGATAGAGGAGATGAAGGCAGTTCCTTATGCTTCGGTTGTAGGAAGCCTAATGTATGCTATGTTATGTACGAGACCGGATATTTGTTTTGTCATGGGCATGGTTAGCAGATATCAAAGTAATCCAGGATAAGGACATTGGTCTGCGGTAAAGCATATATTAAAGTACCTGAAAAGGACTAGGAATTATATGCTAGTTTACCAGATAGATCATTTGCTCCCTGTGGGTTACACGGATTCTGATTTCCAATCAGATAGGGATAACAGTAAGTCTACCTCGGGTTATGTGTTTACTTTGGGAGGTGGAGCCATAGTATGAAGGAGTATTAAGCAGAAATGCATTGCGGACTGCACCATGGAAGCTGAGTATGTGGCAGCCTCTGAGGCAGCCAAAGAAGTTGTATGGCTCAGAAACTTCTTAATGAACTTAGAGGTGATTCCTGGTTTGCCTAAAGTTATCACAATTTATTGTGATAATAGTAGTGCAGTAGCAAACTCGAAGGAACTACGAGCCCATAAGGCAAGTAAACACATTGAGTGCAAGTACCACCTGAAACGAGACATCGTAAAGCGAGGAGAAATTGTTGTCGGCAAGATTGAATCAGTAGATAACCCGGCAGATCCTTTCACTAAGGTCCTTCCAGCAAATGCTTATGATAAGAATGTTGAGGGGATGGGAATCAAATGTATGGCAGTTTGATGGCAGCATAGTCTTTTAGTATAAGTGGGAGATTGTTAGGATGTATACTATAAGCTTAGCTTTTGTATGAACATATATTTTGGAATAAGAATCATAGTGGTCATGTGTTTGTATTTTATATTTGTTATTTGTATGCAAATTGTCCTTTACTTCATATTGTAGATAATATGGTGTGTGGTGCCACACAGAAGATCATGTTACCAGTTCCTTGTAAAGTATAAGTAGTGGCTCACAACCAAGATGGATTTGGACAAACCATTGGAATGGTTGTAGTGTAATTTGGTATTAGTCTATTTGACTATAGAATTATACTAGTGCACTTTGTGTGTATTGAGCAGGACCGATTTGAGGTGATTCGATTTATACTGACTATATAATCGAATCAGACCTCAGTTATTATGGATGTACATACTCTTAATCCCAATATAATAACTGGCATGTATATTAATATTTATTTCTTTAATTTATCAATTAGCGAGATTTATTCGTTAAATTGATAGGCCCGGTAAATTAAAAAATAATATTATTTATATGGTGTGCATTGATTATAGAAGAAAATCATGTCCTAATTATTTTAGATGATGATGTCCCTTTGAGAAGCTCATAAAATTATCATGTAAATCCTGCAGGTGGACTTGGTCCGACATGATGATAAAGTTGAGTGGTACTACTCTTGGAGTTAGATATTAATTAATTAAATTGTTGGTAATTTAATTAATTAATGGGCATGCGATATCTTAAACACGGGGAAATAATGTATACATAATAAGAAGGAGCCCATATTTAATTATAGAGTTGGTGCGGTAGTTCAATATTAACTCATTAGTGGAGCGAGTTATTATTAACGGGTTGAGTTGAGGATCCGTTAGGAGACCAAAACCAACTTCTCCTCATGGTCCCTATTGTAGCCTGTAAATACCTCATAAAGCCATGAAACCAAAGCCCCAACTTAACCTAATCCCCCTCTCTCTCTCTCCTCGGGTTGGGTGGCACCGGCAAAAAGGGAGGAGGGGCTCTTGGTAGGGTTTGGGAAGAAGGGAAGGAGATCATTATCTCTTCTCTTCCTCTCTTCTCTTCTCTCCCTTAGGGTGTGCGGCATTGACAAGGAAAAAGGTGAGGTCCGGCGCAACCTTGAAGGTTGCTAGGGCACCGGGCAAAGAGAAGAAGAGGGAGTGGCCAGCGGCGCATGGAGAGTTCTCCTTTGGTGGATGGCACAAGCAAGGAGGAGAAGAAGGAGGGTTTTGATGGCTTTGTTTCTTGGAAGATCATCGCCCACACAACGTCCAAGAAGAGGATAGGAATACAATAGAAGATCAAGAGATAAAACAAGAGGTATAACTTTTGTTTTCATGCTTAGTTTATTGTTTTTTGTTTTTCTCATGGACCCCGAATTAAACACAAGAACCAGTGATCCAAACTCATCTTCTTTTCCGCTACTAATCAATAAAAGAGTTTGATTGCTTGAACAACAAGTTTGTTTAAGCGATCACTCAATCGAAAAGCATGAAGATGAAAAAGGTCGTCTCGGAAGTTTTTTTTCCCTATCCGGATTAGTTATAATCAATAGAATTTTTAATCCGGGGATATAGGGAGAAATCCTGACAAACCAACATCTTCTTCTTCCTCCTTTCTTCTTCTTGATGCGCCGGCCCTAACCATCCCCAAAGGTTGCGCCAACCCTCCTTGCTTCAAGGTTGCACACGCCCTACTCTAAAGGAGATGTTGCGCAGGCCAAGGAAGAGAAGAGAAGGAAAGAAAGAGAAGAAGAAGAAGAAGCTTGCTCTTCTCCCTTGCTTGAACCCTAGCGCGCCCCCTTTCTCCCTTTGTTGTCGGCGCCGCACACCACCAGAGAGAGAGAGAGAGAGAGAGAGAGGGAGGGAGAAAAACCAAGTTACGTTTGGTTCATGATGGTTTAGGAGGGTATTTATATGCTACAATAAGGACCATGAGGAGGAGTTGGTTATGATCTTTAACGGATCTTAAACCCGACCCGTTAATAATAACCCACTCCACTAAAGGGTTATTATTGAACTACCGGATCAACCCCACACTAAAATATGGGTTCCACCTTATTATGTGTACATTATCTCCTCGTGTTTAAGATATCGCATGTCTGTTAATAATTTAAGACACGGTTTCCTTCTATAATCAATGACACACCACGTAAATAATATTATTTCCCAATTTATCGGGCCTATTGATTTAACGAATAAATCTCGCCCATTGGTAAATTAAATAAATAAATATTAAGTACATGTACCCATTATTATATCGGGATTAAGAGCATGTACATCCATAATAACCGAGGTCTTGTTCGATTATATAGTCAATATAAATCGAACAACCTCAAAACGGTCATGCTCAATACACATAAAGTGTACTAGTATAATTTTATAGTCAAGATAGACTAATACCAAATTACACTACAACCGTTCCAATGGTTTGTCCAAATCCATCTTGGTTGTGAGCTACCACTTATACTTTACAAGGAACTGATAACATGATCTTCTGTGTAGCACCACACACCATGTTATCTACAATATAAAGTAATGGACAATTGCATACATATAACAAATATAAAATACAAACACATGACCACTGTGATTCTTATTCCAAAATAGATGTTCATACAAATGCTAGGCTTGTAGTATACATCCTAACATTAGGGATGGGGATTGGGCGCTTTGTCTCATAAGAGTTCGTTCGATCCTTTGTCTCAGTAATGGGGAATTGATTGAATCAGCTTATTCTGACTATGATCTTGACTAATTTGATTAGAATTCCTGTGCGCATCGCAATGATCGTTCTCTTCTCGGCATAGACAAGAAAACACTCATCTTAAGAGTTAGTACATTCCTCATCTCATCACGAATGGGCTAGACCGGGATTATAAGGACTTCTATTGAAGGACAGATTGGGAGGGCACGTGTGCTTATACTAGCTAAGGGGAGGTTACAACAAAACTTTTTTCATATATCCGTTGGCCCATAACGACCCAATCTATAGCTCAAGATTCTGTTAGGTTTTATAGCCGTGACTTAGGACCGAGGGTCTTGGACCACTGATCTCATGCGGGTATATGGGATACGTTCAAACGGATGATGTAGGTCTGAGACCAGGGGCTGCAACACGAAATGCAAGTTTAGGTGAACCAAGCAGCAAGATTCCGTCAACTCAATTAGAGCAAAAAGATTCAATCTTTCCAATTGCCCCAATTTCAAGCATTGAATTCACTTCAAGGAACTCGAAGGCCTTTCTTCAACATTAGCTCCTCAACCCATGAACCTGCTATTCCTTCTTATTGATGCACAGTGAAAGCTCCAACCCTTTTAGACTTTGTCTCATCCCTAGGAAAGACAAATTCCAGTCTCAGGATTACACCCGTATGAAAGGCAACTCCCACGAGCTTGCTGGAACTTGATGAAACTGGACATGCTTATCAGCTAGTGACACTAAGCACATCAAAAGGTTAAGCTTTTTCTGCATTTGGAAGGGATTGTTCCATAAAAGTGTTGGTGCAAAGAGCATCAGTGATGAACAGTCAACCTCTAGTGTTTCGATGTTTGACAATATACTAAGGTTAATCAAAGTGATCAAGGGTTTAGCCAAACAGGACCTGATGTTTGGTAGGATAACCCCAGGTTTGATCAAGTTTGACAAAGGGTTAAGATGCTTGGCAAACAGGACTTGATGTTTGGCAGAAAGAAGTCTAGTTAGGGTTAAGATGACTAGCAAAGAAGTCCTACTGAGTGAAGCTAGGTGGACGAAGTCCTAGTGAGGGAAGCTGGGCATGATGTCTTGGTCTGGGGGACTAAGCACGAAGTCCTGGTTGGGGATCGGGCAATGGTGTCTTTGCTGAGCGAGGACTATGGACAAAATTAGAGATGGGTCAAAGTCGGACGTCTCGAGATTCGAGAGTCTCGGAAGTCGAGCACGAAGTCTTGGTCCGAGGGACCGAGCAAAAGACTTAGCCGAGAGGGGATCGCGGACAAAAGTAGAGACGGGTCGAGGTCGGATGTCTCAAGATTCGGGTTCTCGGAGGCTGAGCGAAAGTCCAACTGGAGGTCCCAGTTGGCAAAGGGTAACTTCTCCAAGGTGGAGTAGGTGAGGACGCGTTCCCCGGGAAAGAAAACAGTAGGCGTTGGTTCGACCTACGGTTTCGGTTGAAATCCAAAGTCAGAACTAATCGATTAAAGCTTAAGATTATGTGTTTTGTCTTGTATTTGTTGTCTTGCAGGTACCTGGAGTTGGAGGCAAGATAGGAGAACAAACGCACGAAAAACTGGACCTGGGAAGAAGCTTCCTGGGAACCTGATATGAATCATGCGCCCAGTATGAGTGGGCGCCCTGGCTTAAGGGTGGCCTTCCCATACACCCCCTAAGATAGGCGCCTGAGGCTTCCCAGGCACCTAGAAAGTGATAATTATTCCTGCGTGAGTTTTGCTGCTATGGATGAAGTTTTGATGGCATGTTAGGCGTCTCAGAAGCTTATTAGGCACCCAAGATGGTAGTATTTAAAGGGGTTATCCCTCACTTCAATAAATCAAGTTTTCCAACTGTTTACTCATTCTGTGTAAAGCAAAAACGCTACGACGAAGCTCTGCGACCAAGGAGGCTCCAGGAAGAAGTGTGCGGCGCTTTGGACTTCCAGAGTTGGCCGAGATTTTTGTTTGGTTTGCTTTTATTTATGAGCTATATTTATTTATCATTTTTGTGATTGTAATCAAACTGTAAGACGGGTATTCTCTGCCTCTAAAAATTTCAGAAAGGAGACCAATAGTGGACTGCCGAGTACATAGGCTTTGGACGTACTGACCCTGGGGGGTTGGGAACCAAGTAAATAAATCTCGCGTGTCTACTGTTGTTTTTATTTTTCTTTATTTATTATTCCACTGCGTACTAACATTCTGATAGAAAGACGATCAAACGGATGACGAAGTTTCGCAAATAAGTTCGAGTTGATATTCACCCCCCCCCTCTATTGACGGCACCGATCCCACAAAAAGGTGTAAGTCTCAGTAGGACTAGGAGTCGTAGCAATAGCAGTAGCATTCGTAGTAGCAGGAGTAGGAGGGAATGCTGTCATTAAGCCGACAAGGAAGGAAGGAAGGTTCTCGAGCAGTCGTAAGGCCTCCCACCAAGAGTTCCTTAGGCCTCCATAAGGCATAGGGCATAGTCTAAGATAAGAGCCGACGGTTTAGGGTTACCTCTCGTTACGCCTCCATTTCCATATAAGGCAATGAATCTTGTTTAAGCTAAAGCTAAAAAGGAGAAGGAGTGTAAGCCTATATAATATATAATTCTGTAAAGAATAGAGAGCTGGACAGTCAAGCATATATCTTGTGCTGGCAGATTAAAGCCAGTCCTCTTTATCATCCAAAATGATTTATTGGTTTCATGTCTGTATCCTGCCCACGAAAGTCACTAACCTTCTGATGCATTTGACTAATAAATTAGAAAAACTAACATCACTAAAAAAACATAGTATAAATAGAACAAAAAGTGCATTTATGAACGAAGACTATATGAGAGAAAAATATGGAAGATTGATATATAAATGAGAGAGATAAAGCGTGAAAGATTAAGAGTAAAGAGAGTGAAAAGAACATATACATGAATGGCGACTTATGTATGCTTATGCAAGGGCCAATATATTTAGCAAGATTCTTAGGAAGTACATTAAGGAGAGCATAGGATGAGAATGCAACCATCATAGGATGAAAAAGAGACCCACATAGGGTGACCTTAGAGGTACGGAACTAAAGCAGGGATATGTCTTATTGTAATCAAACCTATAGGCAAGTATAAGCATAAGCACTGGCTGCAATGTAGAATGAGAATCAGAGTCGTTGTGGGTGATAGCTTAAATATGGTATACCAAGATAGCTCGTAGTAGGAAAGAAAAAACAAAGGGTCGAGTTATAACGATGGGGCGACATTGAGACGGGGCAATGTGATCTTGATGTTGGCGTTGGGATTCCACCCTATTTCCCCGAATTAAATTCTATAGACAGAATTAATGCGCATAGGGATAGAAAACTTCTTGAACGACCTACTTCATCAACCTTGCTTTGATCGATTGAGTGATCGCTTGAACAAACTAGTTGTTCAAGTAATCAAGCTCCTGATCTATCAGCAGTGGTACTATTCAATGAAGCTTCGATCGTCGGTTCTTGTGTTTGATTCTGGATCCAAGAGAAAAATGAAAACAGTTAAGCAGAATAAAAACCAAAGATATACCTTTCGATCTTCTATTGTATTCATATCCTCTTCTTGGACGTCGTATGGGCGACGATCTTCCAAGAATCGCAACCGCCGCTCACCCTTCTTCTTCTTCTTTTCCTTGTTGCATGACCGAGCCCTCAAGGTGCATCGGCCCTAGGAGCCTCAAGGTGCGCCGGCCCTAGCCGCCTCAAGCCCGCTCGCCCTAGCCGCTTGCGCCGCACACCCAAACCAAGGAGAGAAGAAAATAGTTAGGTTTCTAAATCACGGATTAAAAGGGTTTATATAGGCTACAATAGAGACCAAAAGGAGGAGTCGGTTATAGCCTCCTAAGCGATTTTTAACCCGATCCGTTAATAATAACCCGATCCACTAAAGAGTTATTATTGAACTACCGCACCGACCCCATATTTAAAATATGGGCTCTCTCTTATTATGAGTACATTATCTCCCCGTGTTTAACATATCGTATGTCAATTAATTAATTAAATTACTGATAATTTAATTAATTAACATATAACTCCAAGAGTAGGACCACTCAACTTCATTATCATGTCGATCCAAGTCCACCTACAGGATTTACATGATAATCCTTATGAGTTCCTCAAGGGGACATCATCAGCCTAAATAATTAGGACACGGTTTCCTTTTATAATCAACGACACACCATATAAATAATATTATTTCCCAATTTACTAGGCTTTATTGATTTAGCGAATAAATCTCACCCATTGGTAAATTAAAGAAATAAATACTAGTATATGTGCCCGTTATTATATCGGGATTAAGAGCATGCACATCCATAATATTAGAGGTTTTGTTTGATTATATAGTCAGTATAAATCGAATAATCTCAAAACGGTCCTGCTCAATACACACAAAGTGCACTAGTGTAATTCTATAGTCAAGATAGACTAATACCAAATTACACTACCACCGTTCCAATGGTTTGTCCAAATCCATCTTGGTTGTGAGCTACTACTTATACTTTACAAAGAATCGATAACACGATCTTCTATGTGGCACCACACACCATGTTATATACAATGTCAAGTAATGGACAATTGCATAACAAATATACAAATGCAAGCACATGACTACTATGATTCTTATTACAAAATAGATGTTCATACAAAAGCTAGGCTTATAGTATACATCCTAACACTTGAGTAGTTTTTAATGTCATTCATGTAATACTATAATTTGCTGGGATCGACCATAAATATAAGGGAGATAGTATCGGAAGATAGCTCGAGCATATGCAAGAGCGAATTTCGGGGTATAAATTGCCCTAAAGGCAATGTTCGACTTGAAGATGTGCCATGTTAGACCTGTTGCTAGAAGATCTTTCTATGTTTTTCATGCCATTCACAACCTATTGCTGATTGCAGAGGTAAGGGCTCAATCGATAGGGAGAGAGCAAAATATATCAAACACATGTGATCATAGAAAGAATTTAGATTCGAAAGTACAAGTACCATCCGTTAAAAAAATTGATTACTTCTCTATCAATCATGTTGGGACCGGGTGCATGTTGACATGGATGCTCGTAATTTTAAAATTAATTACGTGCAGCGGAAGATTTAGCATAAATAATTTCCCAAATTATTTAACCATACATCTAAGCATGCAACCTTATATTGTGTAGACATGATCATACATTTAAAATTTTGCAGAAAGTAAACAAATTTACTTAGTACCTCGCGTAACTCGAAGGAAGGGACGAGATCCAACCATAAGCGTCCCTTGGAAGCTCCGCCTCTATTCGCGTCCACGCCGAGTTTTCTTCGGGATGACTTCGCAAAGCCACGAGTTTCGTGCCGACAAGAACTACTAGATTCTCTAAAGGCACGACAAGAATACCAAGAGAGAGATGGGAAGACTAACCACCAAACGAAGAACGAAATCAAGATTCCGGGAGGAAGGAAGGAGTTGCGCCCGCTTCTTCTTCTTCTTTGGCAGCTGCTTGGTGGTGGCTGAAGCTCACGGCAAAGGGACGGCCTCTAGGGCCGGCGGCACTAGAGGAGGGAGGGAGAGAGAGGGAGAGAGAGAGGGCTTATTCCTTGATCTCTTAGATTGATTTCCAAGCCTTGCCTTGGTTCCTTTATATAATAGCCTCTCAATCGCCAAGTCTCCTTTTTATGGAATAAATTTTCATAAAAAAATTATCATATAAATTTTTCTATGATTTATTCCATCATGCCAAGTTTTTATCATAATTTAATTTATAATAAAAACAACCATGTCTCCCTTTTTTATTATGCAATAAATTTTCACAAGAAATTTATTATATAAATTTTTCTTATCATGGAAAAATCAATTCATAATTGATTTTATAAAATAAAATAAACTATTCAAAATTTATTTTAATTTCCATGAAAATAATAAACCAAATTTCGGTTTATAAAATTTATATATTATCATTAATTTTATAGAACAAACCACGCTCGGTTTATTTTATAATATGAACCAAACAATTTGGTTCTCCCCTTTTAATGTGGCCGGCCAAACAAAGAGGGTAGGGACCCTCTTTGGCCGGGCAAACAAAGAGGGTAGGGACCCTCTTTGGCCGGCCAAACCCAAGCCATGACCGTATGAATTAAACTCATTTAATTCGTCTAATAAGCCTTCAAAAGACTTAGCCATTTTAAGCTTCCGATACGTCTTTGAAAAATTCAGATTTGACTTATCTCTCATGATCGAAAAATCTAATTTTCAAATCGTTTTAAATCCCTCAGATTACTCGTAGTGCGTGTGACTAAATAGACTTTCAATTTATTGTAACGACCCGCCTTCTCTACCTTAGACGGCCCGCTACTTCTTCTACTTCTTGACTCTAATGCATGACTAAGAATGCGGAACTTTTTTTTCTTTCAAATCCATCTAAGGATGATATTCTAACTTTAATAGTCATGCATGATACAATGGCACACTTCCTTTCCCTCTCTTTTTTTTTCAAAAAAACAAAACAACTTTCATTTTATTTGCTTTGCCAGGACTTGACCCCTAGACCTCTTAATTGTAACACTAAAGCATTAACCAGCTGCTCTATACCACTTCTCTTTAATGGTACCAGTCGACTGCTATATAGCAGTCGACTGGCACCAAGCTACTGACCTTTTGGCAGTCGCCTGATGCATCGAACAGAAGCTACTGTTCGATAGGGCAGGTGACTGATACTGTACCAGTCGACTGGCACGCCTGAAAAGCTGAAATACAGATTCGAAACTTTGTTTCAAAAGTCCACCAAACATATAGTTTCAAGCCATACAAAGACACAACACCATTTCTATACTCTATACTAGTTTCCTAAACATTTTAGCCAATCAAAACAACTTCATAAACTCGAAATTAGGACTTTCTGCGAGATTTAACAAGTTATGAAAATCTATATAAACTTTATGCTAGAGTTTGTACCAAACTTAACTTCTAACCATTTAAACTCATTCCACAAGGTTCTATAACATCACTAAAGCATTATGGAATATGAATGCAACTTTTCTAAGCATAATTGAGCAATAAAAACTTGATTCAAAGGAAACTCACAATATCTTGGCACATGTATCAAATAGCTCCATCAAGTATCAATATTCCAAACTACTCACACTTATACTCATCCAATGCAATCATAAGGATATGTATGCTAAATGAAATGACATGGAATCTTTACTTGTGGTTTTAAGACATGCAAAATATCTAAAACGCAAGTACTTGAATAAATGTCATATGATCTAACTTAAACTAAGACTTTAAAATAAATGCACTTTAAGTCTTTTATTCATCTTGTCCCAAGGACCTCTCCAAGGTCAGCCACCACACACACTTTACTCAGCACCGCCTCGTCGCCTTCCTTCAGAATTGCTTGCCTTTACCTTTATCTGCAGCAAGAGGAAATGCAACTAATAAGCAAAAAGCTTAGTAAGTACTATCTAGCTCACAAAAACTCGAAAATGTGCAAACATGCTTTTTGAACAATATGAAATCACATGAGATACTTTTTATGCTTGAAAGAAACACTAAGAAACATGTATAACTCAAAACATGCATACTCAAGCACTAATAAGTCTTAACTCGCTTTTCTTGGCTTAACTTGAAACTTTAGCAATTCTTTAACTTTAAATCTTTCTTTAACTTTTAGAAAACTTCTTTAAACTTTAGAAAACTTTGCTAAAGCATATACTTGAAAATAATAATCACTTGGATCCACTGAAGACGTAAGTACCATCTCATGCGCGTTCCCTAAAAGGTTGGGGTAGCGAGCCACCAATCCTAATAGAGCAGACCTTGGTCTACCAGGGCCAAGACCTTGGAATTGGACACCTGGATTTCTTTAACGACGCCCTTGGATGCCGGGTACTGGCCTTAGAAAATAAAATAACTTTTCTTTCTTTTCTTTCTTATCTGTAAATGCCTTGGCATTTTCTCGAGCACCTTGCGTGCTAAAATCCCTAAGTCTTGACTTTTGGGGATTTCTTAAGGCCTTGGCCTTTTCTTTTCTTATCTTTATCTTCTCTTTTCTTTTCTCATAACTTTCTTAGCCCCTAACCTCACATAGGGTGCTTTATCAAACTTATACAAGCATATAATGAACTAAGATCACATGCAAAAACTAAAAAAAAAGGAAATATCTCTTTTAAAAACTTTTAAGGGAAATTCTTGCGGAAAAACCGCCTCTTACTGCAGGTGAGCAGTACGTACATTGATATCTTGGACTTACTACCAAGATTGACGTCTAGGGCTCGGGAGAAACTTGAGATCTCGGAGAATTCTTCGCGCCTACGCGTTCCTCTCGTCGCGGGGATCCCGAATATAGGAATATCTCTCGGAGGAGAACCTTGGCCGGCCCCCTTGGCCTTGGTGTTGGTTGGCGTCGCCCAAGAGAGGGGAAGGGAGGCTGTCTCGCGCGGCTAGGGTGAGGAAGAGAGAAAACCAAAAATCTAATTTCCTCTCTTAACTTATCTATTTATACTATCTTTATGAAAAGAATCGTAACTACTCTATAAATATATTTCTCTCCATCTTTCGTTGTGCTTGATACCCTAGCCTAGCCGGTCGCGCTCGCGCCTGGTCTCCTGCTGGTCGCGGGTTTGAACCCCCTGCTGCCCTTAAACGTTTTTCCTTTTTTAAATATACTAAACGGACTCGGAAAAATCCATAAAAATATTCTAAAAATCCCTAAAAATATCTAGAATATTTCTAAACCATTTTTAAATAATTCTAAGGACTTTAAGAACTAAAAATGGGAATTTTGGGGCGTTACATTTATGTTGGCCGTCTATAATTAACCAATTATAGAACAATCATGAGTGGCACCTAGTAGTACATCATGATCCCCAATTAATCGAAAGATCAACGGTTGACCTCAGAAATAATTCTGAAACCCTTCAGCAGCTATAATGAATCGTGCCCCATTCCCTTCACCATCTTATACCCACTTGGTTCAGGACACGGTCTATGTGTGTCAGTCCCCACTAGGCTGACTACGTCACACTTAGCCCAAGCAATGTTTTTCTCATCCTACGGATTCTAGTTACTCTCATGTTTCTGAGAGATTCATACTTTGAACATGTGATGCTCTGGCCAGAGGCTTCGAATAACAATCCGACGATAGGCCTTGGGTATACATCTCCTCGCAAGGAGTGGTGAATCCTTTGTAGGCTATTCAAACATCTTCGGGCACTTCGGCTTATACCCAACCATCCTGGGTCCACACCTCCTTAGAGATGTTTGCTTAAGATGTCAAAGTATAAGTCTCCATGACCAAGATGACTTGAACACTGCATGTCAAAGGAACATCGCACTTAAGCTGCAGTATGAACTTCATTGACATATCTATATGTAGATTACCATATGAAGTTTTACAGCCAGTCACTCCAATGAACTAGTTCCCTTAACTAGCATTCATGTTTATCTCCTGACATCCCAATGTCTCCAGCCAGTGAGAATCAGCTGATTAGAGAATAACCCATGCTAGTCTCAACAGAATTGATAGTGTCCGTATTTATCAATTCATCGACTAGGGACAATTTCAATACTTCACAATTGCACATGTAGAGATAATCACTAGTTGTGAATTCATCACAAATTCTGTCATGCTGTGAATTGTATTGCGGACATTCAGTAAATGAGTTCAAGATCTCAATCAAATACACAAGCATGTATACTCAAATAGTGAATATTCATTTATTAAAATAAATGATTACAATCATAAGGCGATTGTCTTAGGACACTTCCCTCACAATACTAACAAACTCCCACTTGGCCTAATGCCAATCGCTACGGTATCCAATACCACATGCTCTAACATGACCCTCAAACTTGCATTGAGGCAAGGCCTTAGTTAAAGGATCTGCTAAATTCCTTTCAATGGGAATTTTCTAAATTTTGTTTATCATTCCTACTTATAATCTCTCTGATCAGATGATAGCGGCGAAGCACATGTTTGGATCGCTGATGAGACCTTGGTTCCTTTTCTTGTGCAATAGCTCCATTGTTGTCACAGTAAACCGGCACTGCTTCATCAATGGTTGGAACCACACCAAGTTCTGAGACAAACTTCTTGATCCAGACTGCTTCCTTTGCTGCTTCCGAAGCTGCAATATATTCCGCTTCCGTGGTAGAATCCGCTATGGTGTCTTGTTTGGAACTTTTCCAACTTATTGCGCCTCCATTCAAGATAAATACATATCCGGACTGAGATTTGGAGTCATCCTTATCTGTCTGGAAACTGGCATCTGTATACCCACGTATTACCATATCACCTTCTCCATATATTAGGAACACATCCTTAGTTCTTCATAAGTACTTAAGGATTGTCTTGACAGTCGCCCAATGATCCATTCCTGGATCAGACTGGTATCTGCTTGTGACACTCAGAGCATACGATACATCGGGCCTAGTACATAACATAGCATACATGATAGATCCTATCGCGGATGCATAAGGAATCTTATTCATGCAAATCCTCTCGTCTTCTGTGCATGGACACATAGACTTTTAAAGGTTGATCCCATGCCTGATGGGAAGGTAACCTTTCTTGGATTCTGACATGCTAAACCTTTTTCGCACTCGGTCTATATATGTAGACTGCGAAAGACTAAGCAACCGTTTTGATCTATCTCTATAGATTCTAATCCCAAGGATATAGGTTGCTTCTCCCAGGTCTTTCATGGAGAAAGTTTTGGACAACCAAATTTTAACCGACTGTAAGACTGATATATCGTTTCCTATAAGTAATATGTCATCGACATATAATACTAGGAATACGACTGCACTCCCACTAAACTTCTTGTACACACAAGGTTCGTCAGGATTTTGTGAGAAATCAAACTCTTTGATTGTCTCATCAAAACGGATGTTCCAGCTCCTGGATGCTTGCTTCAGTCCATATATGGATCGTCGAAGCTTGCATATTTTGGTTTTATCAACCGATGTGAAACCTTTAGGTTGTATCATGTATACATCCTCAAGCAGGTTTCCATTAAGGAAAGTTGTTTTCACTCCCACTGTTTTCTTGTAAAAGAAATTCTTTTTCCAGAAATACAGCATGCCTTGAAACAAACACCTTTTGTTCCAAGGGATGATAGAATTGGTAACCCTTTGTTTCCTTAGGGTATCCAATAAATAGACATTTATCAGACTTAGCATCCAATTTGTCTGATACAGTCCGCTTCACATAAGCAGGACAACCCCATATCTTAAGGTGAGTTAAGTGAGGTTTCTTACTATTCCACGTCTCATATAGAGTAGTAGAAACTACCTTGGTCGGGACTCTGTTTAGCAAGTAAACAACTATCTTAAGTGCATAGCCCCAAAAGGATTTTGGAAGAGTTGCATGATTCATCATAGATCTAACCATGTCCATCAAGGTTCGGTTACACCTCTCAGATACACCATTATGCTGTGGTGTATACGGCGGAGTCCATTGAGACAATATCCCATTGTCCCTAAGATAATCTTGAAACTCTTGACTTAAGTATTTACCACCCCGATCGGATCGAAGTATCTTAATACATTTGCCAAGCTGTTTCTCTACTTCTCTTCTGAACTCTTTGAATTTCTCAAAAGCTTCAGATTTGTGTTTCATCAAGAACACATACCCGAATCGTGAGTGATCATCGATAAAGGTAATGAAGTAGCTATAGCCTCCTTGTGCAAGAGTTGACATTGGTCCACATACATCAGTATGTATTAGACCAAGCAATTCTCCCACTGGTTTACCTTTTCCGGAAAAGGGTAATTTGGCCATCTTGCCTTTTAAGCATGATTCGCATGTATCAAATGAACCGGGTTCAAATGATTCCAGAATTTCACATCGGTGTAATTTGGTCATGCGTTTCTTTCTTATATGGCTAAGACGACAATGGCACGTATAGGAGTCTATTTGATTATCTATTCGAGCACGTTTGTTGCTAACTTCGATATTGAAAATGTCACCGGATAAATCTAACGTGTAGATACCATTGCACAAAGTTTCGGTCCCATAAAGAACACCATTTAAAGTTATGTAACAACAATTGTTACTAATAGTTAAATGATAACCCTTTTCATTCAAGCATGAAATAGATACAATGTTCTTTATTAATGAAGGAACAAAATAAAAATTATCCAACTCTAAGACAAGTCCAGTAGGGAGCTTTAGCAAATATGTTCCGATGGCAACATCAACAATCTTTGCTCCATTTCCAACTCACAAATTTGCTTCTCCCTTGACGAGTCTTCTTCTATTCCTTAGCCCCTGTATGTCATTACATATATGTGAGCTACACCCAGTATCAAGTACCCAGGTGGTTGAGGAAATAGAGTGACATTCAATAACGAAGATACCTGAAGAGGATGGGGCATCGGATGCCTTCTTCTTCAAGGACTCAAGATAAACCTTGCAGTTTCTTCGCTAGTGACCCTCCTTGCCACAGTGATGGCAAGTGTCTTTTGGGGTCTTTTCAGTCTTTTTGGCCTTTTTCTTCTTTCCCTTATTCTGTTCTTTGGCCTTCCTCTTAGAGCCTTTCTTCGAGGAACCAACTAATAACACCGTCTTCTGATCCTGCTTCACAGAAGGCTCTACAGTCTTCAGCAGGTTGAGCAACTCAGGAATGGTAGTCTCCAGCTTGTTCATCCGATAGTTCATCACAAATTGTGAATAACTTTTGGGCAAACAATGTAGAATTAAGTCAATACTTAGTTAGTGATCCATTGCAAATCCGAGTGTGCTTAGTCGCTCAATGTACCCCAACATCTTCAACATAAACTGTGAGACAGAAGTGTCTTCCTGCATCTTAGAGGTGAAGAGGAGTCTGGAGACCTCGAACCTTTCGGATCTCGCCTGCTCGTCAAACAGCTCATGAAGATGGAAGATGATGGTATAAGCATCCATATGCTCATGCTGCTTTTGTAGCTCAGGTACCATAGCGGCTAGCATGATGCAACTCGCAAGTTCAGAATCGGTCACATGTTTCTGATAGGCCACTAACTGGTCTGGAGTTGCATTTTCGGGAGGACGGTTGGGAAGTTGATCTTCAAGGACATAAACAAGCTTTTCTGCCTTGAGGTCTATCCTCAGGTTTCGAAGCCAGTCCATGAAGTTTGGCCCAGTCAGCTTATTGGTGTCCAAAATGGAACACAAATTTAGAGAAGACATGATCAAGTGATTATCCTAGAAATACAAATTGAGCTTATGTGAGAAGAATGATAAAGAATGCATCAACATACATTAATTAAATGCTATTTATTTTTCGAATTGAATAACCCTTTTCATCAATTCGGGAGATCGTAGGAACATCTCCAAATAGGTTGATATCCAACCATAGATAAGAATAACCATGGTTGTGGCCATCAAGTTATTCTTAGCTATGAAGGTAGGTAATTATACCGATTACATATTACATTATGTAACTATCACTTTATGCTATCAACTAATTGAATGTTTACATAAATCATTGGGTTGTTAACTCATTAACAAGTATGCAACAATATACATAGCACCCAACTGCACCTCTCTTTACATCGACCTTGGCTGTGGCACAACAAATCGATGCTTCAAGCTTAAGGTTGGCCCATTAATCAAGAAATAGTTTTAATATGGTTGGAGCTCATTCAACCGTTTAGTCAGGCTTGGATGTGTCCAACAATCAAAACTAAGGATTGACCTCTGACTCCAACTATATTAATCATAAACTAATTCCATGGTTTGAACATGTTGAGGTTCAAGCCGGGCATGGATGTGTCCATCAACCCAAACGAGAAACAAAACTCTGGTTCTAACCATATTAATGGAAGGTGTTGGCCTTAATATTTTGTAAGGGGTTTTGGGTCTCATCCTTTTCTTTCTAAGCACATTCATGACACATATTTATGTCATGTACTAACGATTTCCTTATAATAAAGTATGTATGTGACTTAATTTATCAAGTCTCATTGATTGAATTAGGAACCGGATTTCCTTATTCCAATTTCATACTTTATTCAAGGAATTGTTTTGGGAAACAATTTCATAAATTGTCATAATCAATTTCAAAAATAATATGTTTAAGACTTTGATTTCTCTAAATCAAATCTTATTAAATTAAGAGACAGATTCCCTTAATTCAACCACATATTATTTTCATGAAAATCTTATTTAAGGAAATAAACTCTATAGGAAACAATTTTCCTAATTAATTTTGGAGACAATAATATGTAAGAAATCAAATAAGGAAATTATCGTTTGAGAATCACCTCAAAATTTTCCAAGATTTGATCACATATTTTATTTATGGACTAATTAATTACAACAAATTATTTTCTTTGGGTGGCTCCCCGAGGCTCAGATACCCAAAGAAAAGAAATTTATCGTAAATCTAATTTGGCATGCTCCCCGAGGCATAGCCAAATTAAACTTGACAATTCTTATTCAAAATAGGAAATTAAATTACAACAACTAACTTTAATTTGGGTGGCTCCCCGAGGCACTCCCCAAAGTAAAGAAATTTTGTTAATAATTTTAAAAACCAATTCGAATTTAATTGTCAATTAATGTTCCATAAATTTGTCTAGACTTTCTTGAAAGAAAGTTGCCCAAAATTGCGAGCTTTCCATAAATGGAAGTTTCCAAAAATAAAAGGCTTTCAGAATATTTGTAAGTTTCTGGTACAAAGAAAACTTACATATTTCCAAAATTAGAAAATTTCCAAAATAGAAAATTTTCAAAATTGTAAAGTTTCCAAAATGGGAAGTTTTCACAATTATCATAAAATTTCAGAAACTAGGATATTTCAAAAGTTTGCGAAATTTCATGAGGATTTCCAAACTTTGAAATTCCTAAATCTAAAATTTATCATAATTGGAAAGTTTCCATAATTGGAAAATTTTCCAAAATTGAGATCATGACAAAGTTTTCCGCAAAACAATTATATGATTATGTCGAACACTAACCGGCTCTGACACCACTATTGGGACTGGGTGCATGTTGACATGGATGCGGGTTCGTAATTTTAAAATTAATTACGTGTAGCGGAAGATTTAGCATAAATAATTTTCCAAATTATTTAACCACACATCTAAGCATGCAACCTTATATTGTGTAGACATGATCATACATTTAAAATTTTGCAGAAAGTAAACTAATTTACTTAGTACCTCGCGTAACTCGAAGGAAGGGACGAGATCCAACCGTAAGCGTCCCTTGGAAGCTCCGCCTCTATTCGCATCCACGCCGAGTTTTCTTCGGGATGACTTCGCAAAGCCACGAGTTTCGTGCCGACAAGAACTACTAGATTCTCCAAAGGCACGACAAGAATACCAAGAGAGAGATGGGAAGACTAACCACCAAACGAAGAACGGAATCAAGATTCCAGGAGGAAGGAAAGAGTTGCACCCGCTTCTTCTTCTTCTTCGGCAGCTGCTGTTGGGACCGGGTGCATGTTGACATGGATGCGGGTTCGTAATTTTAAAATTAATTACGTGCAGCGGAAGGTTTAGCATAAATAATTTCACAAATTATTTAACCACACATCTAAGCATGCAACCTTATATTGTGTAGACATGATCATACATTTAAAATTTTGCAGAAAGTAAACTAATTTACTTAGTACCTCGCGTAACTCGAAGGAAGGGACGAGATCCAACCGTAAGCGTCCCTTGGAAGCTCCGCCTCTATTCGCGTCCACGCCGAGTTTTCTTCGGGATGACTTCGCAAAGCCACGAGTTTCGTGCCGACAAGAACTACTAGATTTTCCAAAGGCACGACAAGAATAACAAGAGAGAGATGGGAAGACTAATCGAAGAACGGAATCAAGATTTCGGGAGGAAGAAAGGAGTTGCGCCCGCTTCTTCTTCTTCTTCGGCAGCTGCTTGGTGGTGGCTGAAGCTCACGGCAAAAGGGGTTCTCCTTTTAGGGCCGGCGGCACTAGAGGAGGGAGAGGGAGAGAAGGAGGGAGAGAGAGGGCTTATTTCTAGATCTCTTAGATTAATTTCCAAGCCTTGCCTTGGTTCCTTTATATAGTAGCCTCTCAATTGCTAAGTCTCCTCTTTATGGAATAAATTTTCATAAGAAATTTATCATATAAATTTTTCTATGAATTATTCCATCATGCCAAGTTTTTATCATAATTTAATTTATAATAAAAACAACCATGTCTCCCCTTTTATTATGGAATAAATTTTCACAAGAAATTTATTATATAAATTTTTCTTATCATGGAAAAATCAATTCATAATCGATTTTATAAAATAAAATAAACTATTCAAAGTTTATTTTAATTTTCATGAAAATAATAAACCAAACTTCGGTTTAAAAAATTTATATATTATCCATAATTTTATAAAATAAACCACGCTCGGTTTATTTTATAATTTGAACCAAACAATTTGGTTCTCCCTTTTTAATGTGGCCGGCCAAACAAAGAGGGTGGGGACCCTCTTTGGCCGGCCAAACCCAAGCCTATACCATACGAATTAAACTCATTTAATTTGTCCAATAAGCCTTCAAAAGACTTAGCCATTTTAAGCTTCCGATGCGTCTCTGAAAAATTCAGATTCGACTTATCTCTCTTGATCGGAAAATCTAATTTTCAACTCGTTTTAAATCCCTCGGATTACTCGTAGTGCGTGTGACTAAATAGGCTTTCGATTTATGTTGGCCGTCTATAATTAACCAATTATAGAACGATCATGAGTGGCACCTAGTAGTACATCATGATCCCCAATTAATCGAAAGATCAATGGTTGACCTCAGAAATAATTCTGAAACCCTTAAGCAGCTATAATAAATCGTGCCTCATTCCCTTCACCATCTTATACCCACTTGGTTCAGGACACGGTCTATGTGTGTTAGTCCCCACTAGGCAGACTACGTCACACCTAGCCCAAGCAATGTTTTTCTCGTCCTACGGATTCTAGTTACTCTCATGTATCTGAGAGATTCATACTCTGAACATGTGATGCTCTGGCCAGAGGCTTCGAGTAACAATCCGACGATAGGCCTTGGGTATACATCTCCTCACAAGGAGTGGTGAATCCTTTGTAGGTTGTTCAAACATCTTCGGGCACTTCGGCTTATACCCAACCATCCTGGGTCCACACCTCTTTAGAGATGCTTGCTTAAGATGTCAAAGTATAAGTCTCCATGACCAAGATGACTTGAACACTGCAAGTCAAAGGAACATCGCACTTAAGCTGCAGTAAGAACTTCATTGACATATCTATATGTAGATTACCATATGAAGTTTTACAGCCAGTCACTCCAATGAACTAGTTCTCTTAACTAGCATTCATGTTTATCTCCGGACATGCCAATGTCTCCAGCCAGTGAGAATCAGCTGATTAGAGAATAACCCATGCTAGTGTCAACAGGATTGATAGTGTCCGTATTTATCAATTCATCGACTAGGGACAATTTCAATACTTCACAATTGCACATGTAGAGATAATCACTAGTTGTGAATTCATCACAAATTCTGTCATGTTGTGAATTGTATTGCGGACATTCAGTAAGTGAGTTTAAGATCTCAATCAAATACACAAACATGTATACTCAAATAGTGACTATTCATTTATTAAAATAAATGATTACAATCATAAGGCGATTGCCTTAGGACACTTCTCTCACAATACTAACAGCTGCTTGGTGGTGGCTGAAGCTCACGACAAAGGGAGGGCCTCTAGGGACGGCGTCACTAGAGGAGGGAGGGAGAGAGAGGGAAGAGAGAGAGGGCTTATTCCTTGATCTCTTAGATTGATTTCCAAGCCTTGCCTTGGTTCCTTTATATAGTAGTCTCTCAATCGCAAAGTCTCCTTTTTATGGAATAAATTTTCATAAGAAATTTATCATTTAAATTTTTCTATGATTTATTCCATCATGCCAAGTTTTTATCATAATTTAATTTATAATAAAAACAACCATGTCTCCCTTTTTTATTATGGAATAAATTTTCACAAGAAATTTATTATATAAATTTTTCTTATCATGGAAAAATCAATTCATAATTGATTTTATAAAATAAAATAAACTATTCATAGTTTATTTTAATTTCCATAAAAATAATAAACCAAATTTTGGTTTATAAAAATTTATATATTATCCATAATTTTATAAAACAAACCATGCTCGGTTTATTTTATAATCTGAACCAAACAATTTGGTTCTCCCCTTTTATTGTGGCCGGCCAAACAAAGAGGGTAGGGACCCTCTTTGGCCGGCCAAACCCAAGCCAGGACCGTATGAATTAAACTCATTTAATTCGTCTAATAAGCCTTCAAAAGACTTAGCCATTTTAAGCTTCCGATGCGTCTCTGAAAAATTCAGATTCGACTTATCTCTCTTGATCGGAAAATCTAATTTTCAACTCGTTTTAAATCCCTCGGATTACTCGTAGTGTGGGTGACTAAATAGGCTTTCGATTTATGTTGGCCGTCTATAATTAACCAATTATAGAACGATCATGAGTGGCACCTAGTAGTACATCATGATCCCCAATTAATCGAAAGATCAACGGTTGACCTCAGAAATAATTCTGAAACCCTTCAGCAGCTATAATGAATCGTGCCCCATTCCCTTCACCATCTTATACCCACTTGGTTCAGGACACGGTCTATGTGTGTCAGTCCCCACTAGGCTGACTACGTCACACTTAGCCCAAGTAATGTTTTTCTCGTCCTACGGATTCTAGTTACTCTCATGTTTCTGAGAGATTCATACTCTGAACATGTGATGCTCTGGCCAGAGGCTTCGAATAACAATCCGACGATAGGCCTTGGGTATACATCTCCTCACAAGGAGTGGTGAATCCTTTGTAGGCTATTCAAACATCTTCGGGCACTTCAGCTTATACCCAACCATCCTGGGTCCACACCTCCTTAGAGATGTTTGCTTAAGATGTCAAAGTATAAGTCTCCATGACCAAGATGACTTGAACACTGCATGTCAAAGGAACATCGCACTTAAGCTGCAGTATGAACTTCATTGACATATCTATATGTAGATTACCATATGAAGTTTTACAGCCAGTCACTCCAATGAACTAGTTCCCTTAACTAGCATTCATGTTTATCTCCTGACATCCCAATGTCTCCAGCCAGTGAGAATCAGCTGATTAGAGAATAACCCATGCTAGTCCCAACAGAATTGATAGTGTCCGTATTTATCAATTCATCGACTAGGGACAATTTCAATACTTCACAATTGCACATGTAGAGATAATCACTAGTTGTGAATTCATCACAAATTCTGTCATGTTGTGAATTGTATTGCGGACATTCAGTAAGTGAGTTTAAGATCTCAATCAAATACACAAACATGTATACTCAAATAGTGAATATTCATTTATTAAAATAAATGATTACAATCATAAGGCGATTGCCTTAGGACACTTCTCTCACAATACTAACAGCTGCTTGGTGGTGGCTGAAGCTCACGACAAAGGGAGGGCCTCTAGGGACGGCGTCACTAGAGGAGGGAGGGAGAGAGAGGGAGAGAGAGAGGGCTTATTCCTTGATCTCTTAGATTGATTTCCAAGCCTTGCCTTGGTTCCTTTATATAGTAGTCTCTCAATCGCAAAGTCTCCTTTTTATGGAATAAATTTTCATAAGAAATTTATCATTTAAATTTTTCTATGATTTATTCCATCATGCCAAGTTTTTATCATAATTTAATTTATAATAAAAACAACCATGTCTCCCTTTTTTATTATGGAATAAATTTTCACAAGAAATTTATTATATAAATTTTTCTTATCATGGAAAAATCAATTCATAATTGATTTTATAAAATAAAATAAACTATTCATAGTTTATTTTAATTTCCATAAAAATAATAAACCAAATTTCGGTTTATAAAAATTTATATATTATCCATAATTTTATAAAACAAACCACGCTCGGTTTATTTTATAATCTGAACCAAACAATTTGGTTCTCCCCTTTTATTGTGGCCGGCCAAACAAAGAGGGTAGGGACCCTCTTTGGCCGGCCAAACCCAAGCCAGGACCGTATGAATTAAACTCATTTAATTCGTCCAATAAGCCTTCAAAAGACTTAGCCATTTTAAGCTTTCGATGCGTCTCTGAAAAATTCAGATTCGACTTATCTCTCTTGATCGGAAAATCTAATTTTCAACTTATTTTAAATCCCTCGGATTACTCGTAGTGTGTGTGACTAAATAGGCTTTCGATTTATGTTGGCCGTCTATAATTAACCAATTATAGAACGATCATGAGTGGCACCTAGTAGTACATCATGATCCCCAATTAATCGAAAGATCAACGGTTGACCTCAGAAATAATTCTGAAACCCTTCAGCAGCTATAATGAATCGTGCCCCATTCCCTTCACCATCTTATACCCACTTGGTTCAGGACACGGTCTATGTGTGTCAGTCCCCACTAGGCTGACTACGTCACACTTAGCCCAAGCAATGTTTTTCTCGTCCTACGGATTCTAGTTACTCTCATGTTTCTGAGAGATTCATACTCTGAACATGTGATGCTCTGGCCAGAGGCTTCGAATAACAATCCGACGATAGGCCTTGTGTATACATCTCCTCGCAAGGAGTGGTGAATCCGTTGTAGGCTATTCAGACATCTTCGGGCACTTCGGCTTATACCCAACCATCCTGGGTCCACACCTCCTTAGAGATGTTTGCTTAAGATGTCAAAGTATAAGTCTCCATGACCAAGATGACTTGAACACTGCATGTCAAAGGAACATCGCACTTAAGCTGCAGTATGAACTTCATTGACATATCTATATGTAGATTACCATATGAAGTTTTACAGCCAGTCACTCCAATGAACTAGTTCCCTTAACTAGCATTCATGTTTATCTCCTGACATCCCAATGTCTCCAGCCAGTGAGAATCAGCTGATTAGAGAATAACCCATGCTAGTCTCAACAGAATTGATAGTGTCCGTATTTATCAATTCATCGACTAGGGACAATTTCAATACTTCACAATTGCTCATGTAGAGATAATCACTAGTTGTGAATTCATCACAAATTCTGTCATGTTGTGAATTGTATTGCGGACATTCAGTAAGTGAGTTTAAGATCTCAATCAAATACACAAACATGTATACTCAAATAGTGAATATTCATTTATTAAAATAAATGATTACAATCATAAGGCGATTGCCTTAGGACACTTCTCTCACAATACTAACAGCTGCTTGGTGGTGGCTGAAGCTCACGACAAAGGGAGGGCCTCTAGGGACGGCGTCACTAGAGGAGGGAGGGAGAGAGAGGGAGAGAGAGAGGGCTTATTCCTTGATCTCTTAGATTGATTTCCAAGCCTTGCCTTGGTTCCTTTATATAGTAGTCTCTCAATCGCAAAGTCTCCTTTTTATGGAATAAATTTTCATAAGAAATTTATCATTTAAATTTTTCTATGATTTATTCCATCATGCCAAGTTTTTATCATAATTTAATTTATAATAAAAACAACCATGTCTCCCTTTTTTATTATGGAATAAATTTTCACAAGAAATTTATTATATAAATTTTTCTTATCATGGAAAAATCAATTCATAATTGATTTTATAAAATAAAATAAACTATTCATAGTTTATTTTAATTTCCATAAAAATAATAAACCAAATTTCGGTTTATAAAAATTTATATATTATCCATAATTTTATAAAACAAACCACGCTCGGTTTATTTTATAATCTGAACCAAACAATTTGGTTCTCCCCTTTTATTGTGGCTGGCCAAACAAAGAGGGTAGGGACCCTCTTTGGCCGGCCAAACCCAAGCTAGGACCGTATGAATTAAACTCATTTAATTCGTCCAATAAGCCTTCAAAAGACTTAGCCATTTTAAGCTTCCGATGCGTCTCTGAAAAATTCAGATTCGACTTATCTCTCTTGATCGGAAAATCTAATTTTCAACTCGTTTTAAATCCCTCGGATTACTCGTAGTGCGTGTGACTAAATAGGCTTTCGATTTATGTTGGCCGTCTATAATTAACCAATTATAGAACGATCATGAGTGGCACCTAGTAGTACATCATGATCCCCAATTAATCGAAAGATCAACGGTTGACCTCAGAAATTATTCTGAAACCCTTCAGCAGCTATAATGAATCGTGCCCCATTCCCTTCACCATCTTATACCCACTTGGTTCAGGACACGGTCTATGTGTGTCAGTCCCCACTAAGCTGACTACGTCACACCTAGCCCAAGCAATGTTTTTCTCGTCCTACGGATTCTAGTTACTCTCATGTTTCTGAGAGATTCATACTCTGAACATGTGATGCTCTGGCCAGAGGCTTCGAGTAACAATCCGACGATAGGCCTTGGGTATACATCTCCTCGCAAGGAGTGGTGAATCCTTTGTAGGCTGTTCAAACATCTTCGGGCACTTCGGCTTATACCCAACCATCCTGGGTCCACACCTCCTTAGAGATGTTTGCTTAAGATGTCAAAGTATAAGTCTCCATGACCAAGATGACTTGAACACCGCAGGTCAAAGGAACATCGCACTTAAGCTGCAGTAAGAACTTCATTGACATATCTATATGTAGATTTCCATATGATGTTTTACAGCCAGTCACTCCAATGAACTAGTTCCCTTAACTAGCATTCATTTTTATCTCCTGACATCCCAATGTCTCCAGCCAGTGAGAATCAGCTGATTAGAGAATAACCCATGCTAGTCTCAACAGAATTGATAGTGTCCGTATTTATCAATTCATCGACTAGGGACAATTTCAATACTTCACAATTACACATGTAGAGATAATCACTAGTTGTGAATTCATCACAAATTCTCTCATGCTGTGAATTGTATTGCGGACATTCAGTAAATGAGTTCAAGATCTCAATCAAATACACAAGCATGTATACTCAAATAGTGAATATTCATTTATTAAAATAAATGATTACAATCATAAGGTGATTGCCTTAGGACACTTCTCTCACAATACTAACAAATCATGCACGTGCGAAATGGTCGGGGACAGATTACATTAAAACCCGTCGACGTAAGACCGTCGATGTTAACATTCGACGTAGCTATGATTGTTCCTTCTTAGTAGGCATTGAGCACTTCTACCCCTCATTCAAAAGCTTCACCACGTCGCTATCGCTCGTCCCTTCCCTGAATCCCGATCTTCCACTGCCTTCCTCTGATGGATAAGGACTTTCCCATCTATCGGAATCGGAGTATTGAATACCTCTCTTTTCCTCCGAGGGTAGGATATAGCTCTTAGGCCAAAACCTAGGAATGACTTATATAATATTTCATTTTAATAGAAGTCCCAGTAAAAAGGGGGATGGGGCTGGATTCTAAAAAGAGAAAGATAAGATTACGGATGAAGAATCCACCTTTTTTTCATATCCAGCTTTTTCTTAAGCTGGCGTAGGAAAAGAAGTCACTGGAAGGAGAAGGTTTGAAAACTTTCTTTTAAAGTATACTTTTGAAGTTGGAAGAAAAGAAAGTAGGGAGTGAAGGATACGTTTTAGTTTTAGGTAGGCCTTATCCCTCCCCTTCTGGTAATTAGAATCCCCAAGTTTACGATCTTAGCCCATTGAATTTCGATTTCCGGTGAACTCCCAATTCCAAGCCTGACATAAGTCAAAAAGTTTAATAAAGTTTTCCGTGATAGACTCTCCCCTAGGAGCTGTATAATCCCCTCTTAGACTCTCCGAAAGCTATCTCTTTGCTTTGCTATCTCAGGAGTAGCTTAGATCGACCCCGCTTCCCTAGCTGTATAAATTTCATTCTTCTTTTCCCCTTTTATTGACTCCAGTTCTCTAGCTCTTCTCAATTAACATCGCTGTATTTCGTTCGTTTCGTTGAGTGAGGGTAGTGTTGAGATGGGTGCATAGATAGCGAAGGAAGTAGTTCACTTTAGAGTTAATGAGCTCTTATGAGTAATAGGAAAGTCTGGACCATCAATAAAGAAAACCGGAAAAAGACCTCTTGCTTTCTTATGGGTTAGGGGGTCCTTGTGGTTTTCTTTTTCCTCATAACGAGATAAGCCAACCAACCCCAGACTCTAGAGAATCCTTTCATCCCTCTCCTTTACAACTCAGTCGTCTTTCCTCTCGATACATCTCTTTAATCGCTACTTTTCTTTCGCTCCCCCCCTTCTTCCGAGAAGGCTACATCTCTGACTATCTTGAGGACTTGTCCCACACCACCGGAAGCAGAGGAAGCTAACCGATAAGAATCAGTCGTTTACCTCGACGTTGACTTTGAACCCAACAATTTGCCTTTCTACCTCTATGAGGTAAAGCCGGGAGCAGTAAGTTCACCCCCAACAAATCTAGACTCCTTTTCTGCCAGTTCGAGTTACCAGATCCATCAACTTTTGAACTAGCAGAGTCCAACTAAAAAGAAAAAGGTGTTCACCTCTGGGATATCCAATCAAGACATAATTGTTGGTGCCGAAGCACCAAGATCGAATCAGGGTTTTGATAATGGCAAAGGGTTCATGAGTTAAGATTATTTTGTGATCTAATGAATTTGTTTAAGTGCGCAAAAGAAGTCCTAAATAAGCTAGGCACGAAGTCCTAGTTCGTAGAATTGGACAATAAGTCCAGGTCGTAGACTGGGCATGAAGACCTGATTCGAGGAATTGGGCAATAAGTCCTGACCGAGGGCTAGACACCGAAGACCTGACGAGGGTTGGGCAATAAGTCCTGGTCGTGGACTGGGACGAAGTCCTGATCCAGAAGATCGGGCAAAATTCCAACCGAAAGAGCCGGTTGGAAAAAGGTAAATTCTCCTGAGAGGAGTAGGTGAGGACGCGTTCCCCGTAGGAGGGAACATGAGGTGTCGGTTCGACCTAGGGTTCCATTTTGGAAGCCCAAAGTCAGAACCAAGATAACTGTACTTAATTTATCTATTATTTGTGTTTTGGAACAAACCTTGGTTGCAAGAACAAAGGATGGAGTTCTCTGCTTCCCAGGCACCTAAAAGGAGTCAAGCGCCTGATCATATAGGCACCTATATGGATACAGGCGCCCCAGAAGGTTACTTCCAGCAGTCTGCGAAGCTGAGCCTCCACGTCAGCAAAGGAGGCACCAGTGACCATACAGGCGCCCAGTCGTCCCAGGCACCCTGGTTGAAGGGATAAGCGCTGGCCAAGTCTGCGGATAGAGAGTCGCGCAGATAGGCACACGTGTCAGGCGCCCCATTCAACGCAAGCGCCCCAGACGACTATATATAAAGGGGTTCACCCCCTTGCTTCCAGACAACACTTCTTCCAACGCAAATACTCAAGCGCTCTGCTCTAATCTCTCCGTGCTCAAGTTTCAAGCGCTAACGATGACCCGCTGCTCCGATCTTCGAATCCTTCTCTGGTCGTCGGTATTTTTAATTTAAATTGCTTAAATTCAATGTAACGCCCGTAAAATCCTCTCAATATTTTTCTTTAAAATATTGATCATGCCTATATGAATTCTTGAGTAACATATGAATACTAGCATAAACCGTAGCAAGATCTCTTATATAAATTAAAAAGTTAAGTACTAATGGGCCTTATGTGGGCCTTGCCAAAAATAAGAGTAAAAGTAATAAAAAGAAGTACATGCCCCAAGGATTGAACCTTGGATCTAGAGCTTCATCATGCATGTACTAACCAATTCACCTAGCAAGGGAGTGCTAGTGGAAAAGGAAGAGGATTTTAGTTGAGGCTAAAAGAAAGTGAAGAGTCACCATGTGAGGAGGCACCATGCCCCATCACTTGCCCCCTCCACTTAGTATAAAACAGAGGGATAAGAAGTGAAGAGGTAACTTGCCACATAAGTTATTGTTTCTCCCTTGGAAAAACTTCACAAGGGGACTCCATCTTGAAGATCGATACGGCTCGCATGTCGCATCGCGAGTATCAAATAAAATCAAAGTATCGAACTCCTCTACACTAATGTATCATAGAGTAACTCGAGACGTCTCCCAACGAATGTAGTCGATGCAAGATAAACATTAGGATCGTATGTTATTACTTTTGGGTTTTTGATATCAAACTGGGTTTGGATTTGAACGTTAAGACTACGAAAAGAAATAGCAAGCAGGTATGAAATCTAGTTCTAATTAAGAAAAGACAGTGCAGGTAATGAAATCTAATTTAACCTAACTACAATTATAGCAAAGAAAAGGATAACCAGAAATTAAGCATCAACAAAACTAAATACGGAACAAAACCTACAGCATTAAAGAAATTTAAGTTGACCTAATCTATTGTGTCCAAATCAAGTTCAAGAACATAAAGCAATTAAAAGGGACAAGACAAGCAAGAATTAAGCAAAACAAGAGACATGCAATTAAACCTAACTATAGAAACATTTTGTCGAACAACTTATAAGCAGAATTTAAAACGACATGAGTACGTGCCATTCGAAAATATGAGAGATCAAACTTGATACAAACATAAACAATTGACACAAACTGTCAACACATGATAAACAATCAAGATTAAGCACTGAGCTGCAATCGGATTTGGAAGAAGAAGCTGCCGACTGCTGGCTGGAAGGAACTGCTGAAAAGGAAAGAAATTGCTGGAAAGGAAAATTGCTGTGCTACTAGATCTGCAATTCTGATGAAGAATTGGGAATGCTGTGAAGAGATTAAGCAGCTGCCGGATGCTGATGAAGAAGAAAAACTATGATGGAATTGTGATGGAGTTGAAGAACTGCTGGCTGGAAAATGAAATAAGTGCTGGAATTGAAGAAAATGAGATGAACCGCCTCCCAATCCTGGCTTCCCTAAACCCGAGAGAGAACTGGATAGAAGAAGATGAGCGAAACGTCGAGCCCTAGCTTTTGGTCGGCGGTGATGAAGATGGAGAGTGCATGGAGAGGGAGTGGAGATGATGGAATACCGGCCGACGGCGATGAAGGTGGAGGAGAGCCGCCGGCGGTGAAGGTAGAGAAGATGAGTTGAGACGGGAACCCCTCGTCTGCAATCGCCTCTCTCCGATCGCCCTCCGTGGAGAAGATCATTCCCTCGATCAATTTGAGTCGTTTTTGTTTATCCGCTTGGTTCGGCCCAACAAATGGTTCTGCCAAACCATGTCTGGTCCAGCACTGGTTCGGCCAAGCTTGGGTTTAGCTCAGCAAATGGTTCAGCCCAGCAAATGAGTTTGATCAGCCTCAGCTCACTTAACCAAGCTCAACCTTTGGTTCAATCCAACAGTTGGGTTCGGTCCAGCTTGGGTTCGATCCAGTCAGCCAAGCCAGAGCTCACAGCTCAAAATAAAATTAGCAACGGACGGCTGAGATTGATTTGGCTTCATCCGACGGTCGGATCTCTTCATATCTGAACCAAACTCCATAGATCCCAATCAATGGTCCTGATTTACCTATCCCCAGGTCGGATTAACCAGATCAGTGGTGGATGGACCAGATCTTCCCTTTTCTTGAATGGATGGTCTAGAACATCTTGAGCTTGATCCAATGGTCAGATTACTTCTGATTTGGCTGAAATTTTCAGATCATGATCTATGGTCATGATTGATTCTATCTTGAACTCAGATTGACCAGCAGTTGACCGATGGCTCAGATCTAGCCGTTCTCTGGAATAGACAGCTCATATTAATCCGATGCTGGATCCCTTTGATCTGGATCCAATGCTGACTCAAGTTTGACCCGATTTGATCGAGGTCCATGATCATTTGAAGCCTACAAAATGATATTCAAATTTAGAGCCAAAAAATATCCCAAATATACAAAGATTTGAATTAAAAGTCAAAATAGAGGAAATACATGAAACCTAATATAATTGCAAACCTAAGCATATAAAATGTGGATCAAACATGGATTTTAGAGCCGAAAATAATCAACAAAATGGTGGTTATCAAAGATCCAAGGCTTCCTACAAGGCTACAAGGGCTAAGGAGAGTTCTAGGGTCAAGAAGGTTTTCTTTAGTTTCTCTATTCAAGGTTTATAACCAAGATAAATAAAGGTAAGACTCCCTCACCTGTGGTATAATAGTTTATGTTGTTTATCATGATTTAAGATGTTGTTTGGGATTTATATTGAGAAAACAATGGATTAGGGCTTCTAGGATTTTCGGCCAAAGCATGTTTTTGCGTCTAAGATGATGTTAAAACCTCACTTATGTTTCCTAATATTTTCTCATGATAATTAAAGTATAAATTATGATTTGGGGAAATTTTGTAGCACCCTAAGACCCTCTAGGGTTTCGGCCACCATCAACATTTCATGGTTAGGATTAGATCGAGCCCTGCAAGCATGTTTATTATGTTTCCCTATGATATAATGGATATTAATTGTGAATGATAGGAATTTTTCCATGTACTTGTGACCCACTAGGGTTTCGGCCAAGATCAAGTTATAGGGTTAGGACTTAGGGTTAGCCCCAATCATGGGTTCTAATGGCTTCCTATGGCATTGTATGTATGGGGTTGGATGTAAATTGTGAATGATATGAATTTTTTCATGTACTTGTGACCCTCTAGGGTTTCGGCCAAGGTCAAGTTATAGGGCTAGGACTTAGGGTTAGCTCAAATTATGGGGTCTAATGGCTTTCTATGATATTGTATGTAATGTATGGGTTTTCCTTTACTTATGGTACCTCACATGTTACTTGAAAATGGGATCTCCTTTTATTCAACTTTCGGCCAAGCACCTAAACTAGGGTTTGGGTTGGGTTAAGGTTTCAAGGATACTTGCTTATGGTTTACTATGATGTATGTATATGTTTAAGCATGTTGTAAGAATTTTATGTTATCTAAAACCCTAACTTTATGTGCTATATATCGTGACTTTGTATATTTAGGTTATGTGCTATGTTTATTCATGAATGTTTTAAATCATATACCATGAACACATGTATTATGAAGTAGGCCTCATGTTTGTGTAGAATGATGCATGTATGATGTTAAATGCCTATGATAGATATATGGTTATGAAGGTCTATGCATGTTCTATGTTGAATACCATGAACCTAGGTAGTATGTGATATGCTCATATAGATTCTACCCATGCATGCTTTATGATAGATACTATGATTATGTATGCTAGATGATATGTACCGTGTATGTAATGCATGCTTACCTTATGTACCATGATCATGCATGCTTTATGAACTAAGATGATGTTTATGTCTTAAGGCATAATTATGTATGTATGTCATGTCTTATGGATGAAGATGATGAATGAAGATAATGTTTATGCCTTTATGGCATAATGATGTTATGCATTAAGTATGAATGATGAAATGCCAAGTATGCTTTATGTCATGCTCCATGTAACAAGATTATGTTGTCTTTAAATATGCTATGTATGTTCTATGAATGATGAAGCATGTGAAGTTATTTTACTTTATGAATGGGCTTGTACCGGACCGAAGTAAGGGTCCAAGGGATGGGCACCTTAAGAATGCCTCGGTTCTGGACTACCGTAGCTGTCCACGGTTTTGGGACTACCGTAGTTGTCCAACAGGGATGGGCACCTTAAGAACGCCTCGGTTCTGGAACTACCGTAGCTGTTCCTACCCTAGTAGGTCGAGACTAGCTACCTCGTATTTACTTAGGGATGCGCGTATATGATGTATGTATGTGGTACAAGCCGAGAACCCCCATGATGTTATGATTATGTTTAAGTATTTATAATTATCGTTTTCAAATAAGCATCCTTATGTTATATGCATTTGACTCATGCATCCATTCATGATATGCAACTACTCCATGTTAAGTATTTCATATGTTTATGTTTATGTTAAGTATTTCATATGTTTATGTTTATGTCAAGTACTTCATATGTTTATGTTTATGTTAAGTATTTCATATGTTTATGTTTATGTCAAGTACTTCATATGTTTATGTTTATGTCAAGTATTTCATATGTTTATGTTTATGTCAAGAACCATATCATGTTAAGTATTTCATATGTTTACGTTTATGTCAAGAACCATGCCATGTTAAGTATTTTATATGCCTATGTTTTGTATCAAGAACTTCTATAGGTTAAGAATGTTATATGTTTTATGTTATGCGATGTATGGTTTTAGTGAGTAGGAAAGAGTCTTACTAAGCCTATGTGCTTATAGTTTTACTTTCTTATACCGCAGATCAAGCAAGAGGATATTAAGGGAAGCAGCAGGAGGGGCAAGAGTGTGTGTGTGGCAGTGACATGGCAAAAGAAAAAGAAAAAGCTTTTAATATTTATACTTTGTCACATGTCCTATATTTTGCTTTGTCCTCTTAAGTCTCATGCTATACTTATGATGGTTTTGTCTAAAAATACACTTGCTACTTATGTTGCTTATGGATGACTTATGTGATTTTTATATCATGATGCTACGTATGATGTTAATATGCTAAGTTACCATGTCACCATGTTAGGAATGATAGTTAAGGCATGTATACATGATTCAAGTATTAGTTGCATGGGTTAAACGCATATGTATAAAGTTTTAAATTATTCTGCTGCATTAAGATATTCATATGTGTATATGTATGTTAGCGTAATGCCGCCTTCTGCCTACACCGTAAGGCGGGGAAGGGCGGGCGTTACAGGTTGGTATCAGAGCAAGTCGCCATCTCACTACACACACATCAAGCCTTCTTCCTGCAGCTTCCAAGTGAGTACCTCTATGCATACCTTATTTTCTTTTATGATTCTAATATATGCAAGTATGGATGATACCTTATGATTCTAGAATATGCAAGTATGAATGATACCTTATGATAGAAAGTACTTTTAGGATATGTAAATATGAACGACAGCTTACCTTATTTTATGAAATCGATTACTTTAGAATTTGATATGCGGGTAGGAATAACAAAAACTTATAATTAGCCTTACTTGTCTTTTATGAAGAGAAGCATGGCTAGAGGACAGAGTAACATGTATAATTGGTAAAGTCACTTCAGATGTCCATATAAATAATAAGCATAATGATGGTAAAATGTTTAACAGCAGAGCAAGAAGACTACATAAATTTAAAGTGTAAGAACATCGAGAAAGAGATTTAGTATTATAGTGAGAAGACTTTAAATAAATTTTATAGAATATAAAGCAATGGAGAGTAGAATAAAAAAAAATTAATTGTAACTACTAAAGTAAAGGAAACCGATCTTTGTGTGCTTCTCTCTGTGTATATATTTGTGAATTTGAAAAAAAAAGAAAAAAAACTAGTTTTGTACTGGTTTTTATCAGTTTTGTACTGACTATGTCATTTTTTTTCAATTTCAGATGTTGTATGAGATCTGCACCACGAATCATTGCTATGAGCGGTGTCGTGAGATAATGAAGCAAATAGAAGAAGTTGATTATAGTCCGGTTCTTGGAATCCAAGGCAATATGGGAAAATTGGACTGACTATTTTGGAAACTCGAGCAGGAAGAGTTTCCAATCATGGATGACTATAGAATTAGAGCATTGATTCGTTCATTGCCAAAGCGTGCGAGAGAAGTTGCACACCAGATATGGGGGCAGCATGAATGTCGGATCTCATATACTGAGTTATGTAAGCAGCTTCTTCGCCATGAGTTTCCGGAGGATTTGGGAGATTCTGAGGAAGATCCTGAGATGCTCGAGGAAGATCCCGAGATGTTCGAGGAAGACCCCGAATGCTCGAGGAAGACCCCGAGATGCTCGAGGAAGTTCCCGAGATGATCAAGGAAGATCCCGAGATGGTTGAGGAAGATCAGATAGAATCTGTAGAAGATCCCGAGACTGGCCGATTAGAGATGAGCGAGAGAGTGATAGCCACTGCCATAATATTTTTTATTATGGGAATGATGTCAACCTATCTAGTTCATTAAATTCAGTTATTTGTTGTATATGAACTTATTAAGTCTAATAAATAAAGTTGTGTTATGTGTTAACTAACTAACTAACTAACTAACTAACTAACTAACTAACTATATATATATATATATATATATATATAATGACGAGGATTAATGTTGATGAATAGGTAAATTGTAGTAAAGTGGTTAAGATAAGTAAAGTAGATCCGAAGCGAAAACTGCGAGAGGAGTTTCTTGGAGCTAAAAAGGAGACTTACGAGTGCTCCAATTCTTACTCTTCCGGAAAGTAACCAGAGCTTCGACATATACAGCGACGCCTCCAAATTGGGACTCGGAGTTGTATTTATGCAAAGTGGTAAAGTCATTGCCTACGCCTCTAGGCAACTCAAAGAGCATGAACAGAACTACCCCACTCACGATCTAGAACTGGCTGCTGTGGTCTTCGCTCTCAAGATATGGAGGCATTATCTATATGGAGAGAAGTGTAGGATTTATACAGACCACCAGAGTCTGCGATATTTCTTCACTCAGAAAGACCTAAATATGAGACAACGCCGATGGCTTGAGTTGGTGAAGGACTACGACTGCGAGATCTTCTACCATCCAGGGAAGGCAAACAAAGTGGCTGATGCACTCAGCCGGAAATCCAGTGCCAACTTGATGTCCTTATCCATATTACCCCGGCCACTCGAAAGAGAAATTATGAATTACGGAGTCGAGATCATGTCCGGATGGCTTTCTACCATGACAATATCACCGACGCTGTTCGAGGACATATTGGAAAAATAAAATGTTGATCCGAGTCTTCAGAGAATCAAGCAGGAGATCTTAGAAGGAAAGGGCGATGGTTTTCGTATCGCCGACGGGGAGTAATATACCTAAGGGATCGTCTATGTATACCTAATGATCCGGAGCTGCGGAGAGAAATATTAGCAGAAGCTCACGGAACCCCTTATTCGATGCATCCGGGATCCACCAAAATGTATCGAGACCTGAAGGAGAAATTCTGGTGGTCTGGTATGAAGAGAAATGTGGCTCAGCATGTCAGCACTTGCCTGACCTGCCAATGAGTGAAAGCAGAACACCAGCGACCCGGAGGAGTTCTGCAGCCACTTCCAATTCCGGAATGGAAATGGGAAGATATCTCTATGGATTTTATTTCAGGGCTTCCCAGGACTACGAACGGATATGATGCGATATGGGTAATTGTGGACAGATTGACGAAGTCTACTCACATCCTAGCAATCAAGATGACTTATTCGATTGAGTAACTAGCTCAATTATATGCTAAGGAGATAATCAGACATCATGGAGTTCCCAAGACCATCATCTCAGATAGGGATGGTCGCTTTACCTCACATTTTTGGGAGTGCGTCCAGAAGTCTCTCGGCACTAAACTATGATTCAGCACCGTTTTTCACCCTCAGACTGACGGGCAAACTGAACGAGTGAATCAAGTACTGGAGGACATGTTGCGAGCTTGTGCCCTGGATTTCAAAGGGAGTTGGTGCCGATATCTATGTTTAGCGGAATTCGCTTACAATAATAGCTACCAAGCTACTATCGGAATGACACCTTATAAAGCTTTGTACGGGAGGAGATGTAGGTCTCCGATCTGTTGGTTCGAAGGTGGGGAAAAGAAGGAAATGGGGCTCAAGACGGATTTCATCGACGGCACCACCCGACCTATACAGAACATTCGACAACGGATAAAAGCTGCTCAGAGCCGGCAGAAGAATTATGCGGATGTCCGACGTAGGCCACTGGAATTCGATATTGGAGATTTGGTATTCCTCAACGTTGCTCCTATAAAAGGGGTAACGAGATTTGGGAAGAAAGGAAAACTAAGTCCGCGTTATATGGGGCCGTACCCGATCCTGAAAAGAGTCGGCAAGGTGGCATATGAGCTAGAGCTGCCTCAGGAGATGTCAGCTATTCAGAACGTGTTCCATGTGTCGATGCTCAAGAAGTGTATTCGAAACGCAGATCAAGTGATCGAGCCGTAGACAATACAAGTTCAGGAGGACCTAAGTTTTGAAAGCCGACCTATCCAACTCCTGGATCGGGAAATCAAAAAGCTAAGAAACAAGGACGTGACCTTAGTCAAGGTCCTATGGCAAAGTCAAAGGTTCGAGGAAGCTACCTGGGAACGCGAGGATGAGATGAGACGCAAGTACCCGGAGCTATTCTAAGTTCGAGGACGAACTTTCATGAGGTATGGGAGATTGTAACGCCCGTAAAATCCTTTCAATATTTTTCTTTAAAATATTAATCATGCATATATAAATTCTTGAGTAACATATGAATACTAGCATAAACCGTAGCAAGATCTCTTATATAAATTAAAAGGCTAAGTACTAATGGACCTTATGTGGGCCTTGCCAAAAATAAGAGTAAAAGTAATAAAAAGAAGTACATGCCCCAAGGATTGAACCTTGGACCTAGAGCTTCATCATGCATGTACTAACCAATTCACCTAGCAAGGGAGTGCTAGTGGAAAAGGAAGAGGATTTTAGTTGAGGCTAAAAGAAAGTGAAGATTCGCCATGTGAGGAGGCACCATACCCCTTCACTTGCCCCCTCCACTTAGTATAAAAGAGAGGGATGAGAAGTGAAGAGGTAACTTGGCACATAAGTTATTGTTTCTCCTCTGCTCTTCCACCATGGCCTTTCCTCTCCTCTCTTCTTCCTCCTTCTAGCCGAAAGCCACAAGGGGCTTTTCCCTTGGAAAAACTTCACAAGGGGACTCCATCTTGAAGATTGATACGACTCGCGTGTCGCACCGCGAGTATCAAATACAATCAAAATATCGAACTCCTCTACACTAATGTAGCATAGAGTAACTCGAGTCGTCTCCCAACGAATGTAGTCGATGCATGATAAATATTAGGATCGTATGTTATTGCTTTTGGGTTTTTGATATCAAACTGGGTTTAGATTTGAACGTTAAGACTACGAAAAGAAATAGCAAGCAGGTATGAAATCTAGTTCTAATTAAGGAAAGACAGTGCAGGTAATGAAATCTAATTTAACGTAACTACAATTGCAGCAAAGAAAAGGATAACTAGAAATTAAGCATCAACAAAACTAAATACGGAACAAAACCTACAGCATTAAAGAAATTTAAGTTGACCTAATCTATTGTATCCAAATCAAGTTCAAGAACATAAAGCAATTAAAAGAGACAAGACAAGCAAGAATTAAGTAAAACAAGAGACATGCAATTAAACCTAACTATAGAAACATTTTGTCGAACAACTTATAAGCAGAATTTAAAACGACATGAGTACATGCCATTCGAAAATATGAGAGATCAAACTTGATACAAACATGAACAATTAACACAAACTGTCAACACATGATAAACAATCAAGATTAAGCACTGAGCTGCAATTAGATTTGGAAGAAGAAGCTGCCGACTGTTGGCTGGAAGGAACTGCTGAAAAGGAAAGAAACTGCTGGAAAGGAAAATTGCTGTGCTACTGGATCTGCAATTCTGATGAAGAATTGGGAATGCTGTGAAGAGATTAAGTTGCTGCCGGATGCTGATGAAGAAGAAAAACTATGATGGAATTATGCTAGAGTTGAAGAACTGCTGGCTGGAAAATGAAATAAGTGCTGGAATTGAAGAAAATGAGATGAATCGCTTCCCAATCCCGGCTTCCCTCAACCCGAGAGAGAACTGGATAGAAGAAGATGAGCTAGGGTTCAAAACGTCGAGCCCTAGCTTGTGGTCAGCGGTGATGAAGATGGAGAGTGGATGGAGAGGGAGTGGAGATGATGGAATACCGGCCGGCGACGATGAAGGTGGAGGAGAGTCATTTTTGTTTATCCGCTTGGTTCGGCCCAGCAAATGGTTCAGCCAAACCATGTCCGGTCCAGCACTGGTTCGGCCAAGCTTGGGTTCAGCTCAGCAAATGGTTCAACCCAGCAAATGAGTTCGATCGGCCTCAACTCACTTAACCAAGCTCAGCCTTTGGTTCAGTCCAATAGTTGGGTTCGGTCCAACTTGGGTTCGGTCCAGTCAGCCAAGCTAGAGCTCACAACTCAGAAGAAAATTAGCAACGGACGACTGAGATCGATTTGGCTTCATCCGACGGTCGGATCTCTTCAGATCTGAACCAAACTCCACAGATCCCAATCAATGGTCCTGATTTACCTATCTCCAGCACGGATTAACCAGATCAGTGGTGGATGGTCCAGATCTTCCCTTTTCTTGAATGGATGGTCTAGAACATCTTGAGCTTGATCCAACGGTCAGATTACTTCTGATTTGGCTGAAATTTTCAGATTCTTATCTATGGTCATGATTGATTCTATCTTGAACTCGGATTGACCAGCAGTTGACTAATGGCTCAGATCTAGCCGTTCTCTGGAATGGACGGCTCCTATTAATCCGATGCTTGATCCCTTTGATCTAGATCCAATGCTGACTCAAGTCTGACCCGATTTGATCGAGGTCCATGATCATTTGAAGCCTACAAAATGATATTCAAATTTAGTGCCAAAAAATATCTCAAATATATAAAGATTTGAATTAAAAGTCAAAATAGAGGAAATATATGAAACCTAGTACAATTGCAAACCTAAGCATATAAAATGTGGATCAAACATGGATTTTAGAGCCGAAAATAATCTACAAAATGGTGGTAATCAACTCCCCCACACTTACTCATGGGCGTCTCGCACAAGCCAATTAGTAAACTAAGGATGTATCCCCCTAGATTATTCTCAATCATAGTTAGAAGCAATTGAAAGAAAATTACCTAAGGTTGTCAATTCTCAAAAATCTAAGCTCAATGGACTAGAGACTTGTTCTTAAATCAACAACTTAGCATTTTCATCCTTCATGATTCATTGAGATGAATTTAACTCACTAAGTCTTTCAAGGAAAGTTTTGGTGGCTCTCTTCTTTAGTTCTAAGTTCATGATGAAAGTGGAGCTCACTCAAACACACATGCTTTTTGCACTACCATAGGCTTGCTTGTTATCTACTCTCCACCATTATTCATGATTCGGATCCACATCTACAAAAGCTTTATTAGAACATGTTAAAGAAGATATATGAAATGATAGAAATGATGTGAAAGTTCAATGACATTTGATACTCAAAAATTATAATAAAGGAAGTAAAGAAATGTGATATGAAAAGGAAACATAGAAAAGAAATATGACATGATAAGGAAATATGGAGAAGTAATATGACAAAATAAGAAAATATGGAAAAAGTTTAGAAAGTGAAAGACTTGAACACTCAAAAATGCATCCCAATGCCCTTTGTCCTCTGATGAATTCCGTCCTCGTTCACAACTTCAAATTCAAAATCTAACCTTGATTTCCACTTCATATTTTTCTTTCCTTTTCCTTTTCTTTTCTTCTGTTTTCTGTTTTCAACTTCTCTGTTTTTTTTCAATGATTCAGCTACTCCATAGCTTCACTTCTTCATAACTTGGAGCTTTTCATGATAATTGAGAACTAAGTGCTCCACTTATACACTTTTAGCTCTTGTAACCCACTTGGCACATTTTTGCTTGTTGGTTGTCAAAAATTTCTTCAATTGTCTCAAAATTTGATAGTATGCTTGCATTCCTCCCCCACACTTAAACTTTTGTCTGTCTCGGGCAAAATAACATTAAGAAACATTAAGGTATCCAAATCCATGCAAAATATTATGATGAATATGAAAAAGAGGGAAAGGAAATATGGAATAAGAGTGTATCAATAAGGAAATTGCAAAAATGATATAAGAAAAGAAACAAAGTGATTACCTCTATAAATGTGGTCCAATCATAGAAATATAGTTTTGAAAGAACCTAAGCAAGTTCTAGAGTACAATCACATGTGTGTATCACAAAAATTTGGCCAATTCCTCACTAGGTAAAAAGAATTCATCTCAATTCATTAATTTAGAATCCAATACTAAGAAGTACTCAAGCAACCAAGAATTTTCATCCAATGACTCAAATCCTAAGTTTTAACAACCAAATTTAATTTGCTTTCAAGAGACTCTAAAATGATATAAGGAAATCTAGATGAATACATTTATTCCTAGTCACGCAAGAAATAAAATGCCAAATGACTAACATGATATCTACAATGACTTTTATGCATTCTACTCTACACAATCATTTATTAGCAAGAACTCATTTGAAAAGAAAAATTACTATTTGAAAACATGGAAGTGATATTTATAATGAAATAGGAGAGTAAGAAGAAAATAACTCCCCTTCAAGTAGGGTAGAGAGCACGTAGCATCTATCTTGGGAGAACTATCCTCATGTGATCAACCTTGTAATAGATATATTTCTCCCTTATTAATTTTGCACAAGCATCTTCCGGTGGTCGGAGACGATTAAGATTCAGAGTCCACTTAAGAGGTGAAGGGCTACAAGTCAAAGTAAGAGCAACTCCCCCCCCCCTCTTGATGCTTTTTAGAAGTCCTCCCAGGAGGTTGGAGTCTATTCAGATGGAGCACCCACTCCAGAAGTCTTCGGGACCCTGCAAAACCATGTAATACCTCTCTCAAGCGTGTAGGGTAAAAAAGAAGTGTAATATCATCAATTTCTATATAAAAAGAATCGAGGTATGCACCACATCTAATGAAATTTATCTTGGGTACCTCTATTAGTTTTTCACCGTCAATATCTGCATAGGATGTGTCAAGTAATTCATCAGTACCAATAAAATCAACACTAAGTACCTCCATGAATTTTTCACAATCAATTTCAAAATAAGATGTATCAAGACATGCATCACCACCAATAACATCAACATTGGGTACCTCTATGCAATTCCCACAATTATTTTCCACACAGGATGTATCAAGAATATTATCACAACAAGCAAACTCAATACTAGGTGTGTCCAAACATTCACCACAATAAACAGAATCAATTTTAGGTGCCTTTACAGGTTTTTCACAAACAATTTCTACAGAAGATATGTCAATAAATTCATCACAACCAACAACATCAATTTTAGGCACCTCTAAGAATTTTTCACAATCAGCATTTTTATGAGATGTATCACAACATACCTCACATTCAACAAGTTCAACACTAGGTACCTCTATGAATTTTTCACAATCGAATTCTATAAACGATGTATCCATAAGTGTATCACAATTAATAAAATCAGTTTGAGGTACCTCCATTGATTTTTCCAAAGACATAAGAGGAATACTTACCTGATTGTGCTGAAGAATACCTGGAGGTCCTACAAGAGTAGATGTAACTGTGGTCCCCTCCTGGTCAAGTTCAGGTTCCATCTCAGGCTCGAATTCTGGTGGACACTCAACTGAAATATGTGATCCTTGGGTTCTTGCTTCCACCATGCAAGTCCCTACACTTTCTAGCTTACCCTTTGAATCTTCTAATGTACAGTCAATAATGGTGGTCCCTGGGGCTCTGTGCAATCCCCTACACCGATGGAATCATCTCCTATGCATGCTTCTTCAGTAGTATCTGCCACAACAATATTAGAAAAATTAGGACCATCAATAACACTATCATCACAAAATAAAAGATGAGAAGGATCCTGTGGAGCTTCAGAAACAAATTTAAGGCTGTCACATGCTTTCCCCTCCATCTCCTCCAATGCCTCTGTCTCTTCTGCATCTTCAACCTTATCTGAGCTAAAATCCCCTCCTACTATGTCAAGTGAAACATCATCAGCGATAAACTCTGCCTCAACAACTTCATCTGACATATCCATGCTAATGCTAGTAGGATCCTCTCCATGCCCCTCAGAATTAAAAGTGGCTTGAGAAGATAATTGTCCTGATCTTTGGGCTTGTATTTGATTTACTTGATTAACCAATTGTCCAAGGCGTCTTTCACACTCTTTAAGAGGAGAATAGAGTTGTTGGGGCTGATTATAAGGTTGAAAAGGCTGATCAATTTGCTGAAAATTATCTTGACAACTTGGTTGAAGTTTCTGAAAATTATGGTTCTGATAACTCTGATCCTGGAATTGAAAACTCTGAAATGGAGGCTGAAAATTCTAATCATGTGGTGGAAAATATTGCTGTAAAGGTTGAAATCCACTCTGATTTTGACATTGGAAAGTCTGAAATGGTTGGAACCCCTACTGAAAATTCTGACTTGGTTGAAAGGATAACTGATTTTGCTGAAATTGTGGCTGAAATTGATCATTTGGGTGCTGAAAATTCTGGGCAGGCTGCTGTAAATTATTATAGAGCTGTGAATGTTGATGGAACCCTTGATAGACTTGCTGGTTTTGTTGAAATGGTTGAAAATTTTGCTGAAGATTTGAATTGCAACCTTGCTAAAAATTCTAGAATTGTGGTTGAAATTGCTGTGGTGGCTGATTGAAAAGTTGGTTCTGCTGAAAGTTAGAATAGGGTTGTTGGAAATCTTGATTTGGCTGCTGAAATTGTTAGAAAGGCTGACTTGGCTGAAAATTTGAGTAGGACTGCTGAAAACTAAAACTCTAAAATGGAGGTTGTCCTTGTTGTGGGGGCTGTTGTGAATTAAAATGATTCCCCCAACTCGAATTGCAAGTAGATGAATAACTGTTGGGTCTTTGTTGGAATTCCAATTGCTTCAACCAAAACTTTAACTCTAACAGTGCACTTTTGATCTATGATTGTTCAGTTGAAAATATTTTGAACTGGCAGTCCTGTCACAAAATAAACAAAATGGCAGCAACTGTATACAAAAGATAAAGCAATCAAGAATAGAATCAAAGGATATAATTATCAAGCACCACTACATTCCCTGGCAACGGCGCCAAATTTGATGACCATGTGTCATCCCGCGGGTATCAAATACAATTTAAGTATCGAACTCCTCTACACTAATGTAGCATAGAGTAACTCGAGTCGTCTCCCAACGAATGTAGTCGATGCATGATAAACATTAGGATCGTATGTTATTGCTTTTGAATTTTTGATATCAAACTGGGTTTGGATTTGAACGTTAATACTATGAAAAGAAATAGCAAGCAGGTATGAAATATAGTTCTAATTAAGGAAAGACAGTGCAGGTAATGAAATCTAATTTAACCTAACTACAATTGCAGCAAAGAAAAGGATAACTAGAAATTAAGCATCAACAAAACTAAACACCGAACAAAACCTACAACATTAAATAAATTTAAGTTGACCTAATCTATTGTATCCAAATCAAGTTCAAAAACATAAAGCAATTAAAAGAGACAAGACAAGCAAGAATTAAGCAAAACAAGAGACATGCAATTAAACCTAACTATAGAAACATTTTGTCAAACAACTTATAAGCAGAATTTAAAACGACATGAGTACATGCCATTCGAAAATATGAGAGATCAAACTTGATACAAACATGAACAATTGACACAAACTGTCAACACATGATAAACAATCAAGATTAAGCACTGAGCTGCAATCGGATTTGGAAGAAGAAGCTGCCGACTGCTGGCTGGAAGGAACTGTTGAAAAGGAAAGAAACTGCTGAAAAGGAAAATTGTTGTGCTACTGGATCTGCAATTCTGATGAAGAATTGGGAATGCTTTGAAGAGATTAAGCTGCTGCCGGATGCTGATGAAGAAGAAAAACTATGATGGAATTGTGCTGGAGTTGAAGAACTGCTGGCTGGAAAATGAAATAAGTGCTGGAATTGAAGAAAATGAGATGAATCGCCTCCCAATCCTGACTTCCCTCAACTCGAGAGAGAACAGGATAGAAGAAGATGAGCTAGGGTTTGAAACCTCGAGCCCTAGCTTGTGGTATGTGGTGATGAAGATGGAGAGTGGATGGAGAGGGAGTGGAGATGATGGAATACCGGCCGGCGGCGATGAAGGTGGAGGAGAGCCACCGGCGGTGAAGGTAGAGAAGATGAGTTGAGACGGGAACCCCTCGTCTGCAATCGCCTCTCTCCGATCGCCCTCCGTGGAGAAGATCATTCCCTCGATCAATTTGAGTCATTTTTGTTTATCCGCTTGGTTCGGCCCAGCAAATGGTTCGGCCAAACCATGTCCGGTCCAGCACTGGTTCGGCCAAGCTTGGGTTCAGCTCAGCAGATGGTTCAGCCCAGCAAATGAGTTCGATCAGCCTCAGCTCACTTAACCAAGCTCAGCCTTTGGTTCAGTCCAACAGATGGGTTCGGTCCATCTTGGGTTCGGTCCAGTCAGCCAAGCCAGAGCTCATAGCTCAGAATAAAATTAGCAACGGACGGCTGAGATTGATTTGGCTTCATCCGATAGTCGGATCTCTTCAGATCTGAACCAAACTCCACATATCCCAATCAATGGTCCTGACTTACCTATCCCCGGCTCGGATTAACCAGATCTGTGGTGGATGGTCCAGATCTTCCCTTTTCTTGAATGGATGGTCTAGAACATCTTGAGCTTGATCCAACGGTCAGATTATTTCTGATTTGGCTGAAATTTTCAAATCTTAATCTATGGTCATGATTGATTCTATCTTGAACTCGGATTGACCAGCAGTTGACCGATGGCTCAGATCTAGCCGTTCTCTGGAATGGACGGCTCCTATTAATCCGATGTTTGATCCCTTTGAACTGGATCCAATGCTAACTCAAGTCTGATCCGATTTGATCGAGGTCCATGATCATTTGAAGCCTACAAAATGATATTCAAATTTAGTGCCAAAAAAATATCCCAAATATACAAGGATTTGAATTAAAAGTCAAAATAGAGGAAATACATGAAACCTAATACAATTGCAAACCTAACCATATAAAATGTGGATCAAACATGGATTTTAGAGCCGAAAATAATCAACAAAATGGTGGTTATCAAAGATCCAATGCTTCCTACAAGGCTACAAGGGCTAAGGCGAGTTCTAGGGTCAAGAAGGTTTTCTTTTGTTTCTCTATTCAAGGTTTATAACCAAGATAAAGAATGGTAAGACTCCCTCACCTGTGGTATAATAGTTTATGTTATTTATCATGATTTAAGATGTTGTTTGGGATTTATATTGAGAAAACAATGGATTAGGGCTTCTAGGATTTTCGGCCAAAGCATGTTTTTGGGTCTAAGATGATGTTAAAACCCCACTTATGTTTCCTAATGTTTTCTTATGATAAGTAAAGTATAAATTATGATTTGGGGAAATTTTGTAGCACCCTAAGACCCTCTAGGGTTTTGGCCACCATCAACATTTCATGGTTAGGATTAGATCTAACCCTCCAAGCATGTTTATTATGTTTCCCTATGATATAATGGATATTAATTGTGAATGATAGGAATTTTTCCATGTACTTGTGATCCTCTAGGGTTTCGGCCAAGATCAAGTTGTAGGGTTAGGACTTAGGGTTAGCCCCAATCATGGGTTCTAATGGCTTCCTATGGCATTGTATGTATGGGGTTGGATGTAAATTGTGAATGATATGAATTTTTCCATGTACTTGTGACCCTCTAGGGTTTCGGCCAAGGTCAAGTTGTAGGGCTAGGACTTAGGGTTAGCTCAAATTATGGGGTCTAATGGCTTTCTATGGCATTGTATGTAATGTATGGGTTTTCCTTTACTTATGGTACCTCACATGTTGCTTGAAAATGGGATCTCCTTTTATTCAACTTTCGGCCAAGCATCTAAACTAGGGTTTGGGTTGGGTTAAGGTTTCAAGGATACTTGTTTATGATTTACTATGATGTATGTATATGTTTAAGCATGTTGTAAGAATTTTATGTTACCTAAAACCATAACTTTATGTGCTATATATCGTGACTTTGTATACTTAGGTTATGTGCTATGTTTATTCATGAATGTTTTAAACCATATACCATGAACACATGTATTGTGAAGTAGGCCTCATGTTTGTGTAGAATGATGTATGTATGATGTTAAATGCCTATGATAGATATATGGTTATAAACGACTATGCATGTTCTATGTTGAATACCATGAACCTAGGTAGTATGTGATATGCTCATATAGATCCTACCCATGCATGCTTTATGATAGATACTATGATTATGTATGCTAGGTCATATGTACCATGTATGTAATGCATGCTTACCTTATGTACCATGATCATGCAAGCTTTATGAACTAAGATGATATTTATGTCTTAAGGAATAATTATGTATGTATGCCATATCTTATGGATGAAGATGATGAATGAAGATAATGTTTATGCCTTTAAGGCATAATGATGTTATGCATTAAGTATGAAAGATGAAATGCCAAGTATGCTTTATATCATGCTCCATGTAACAAGATTATGTTATGTCTTTAAATATGCTATGTATGTTCTATGAATGATGAAGCATGTGAAGTTATTTTACTTTATGAATGGGCTTATACCGGACCGAAGTAAGGGTCCAAGGGATGGGCACCTTAAGAACGCCTCGGTTCTGGACTACCGTAGCTGTCCAACAGGGATGGGCACCTTAAGAACGCCTCGGTTCTGGAACTACTGTAGCTGTTCCTACCCTAGTAGGTCGAGACTAGCTACCTCGCATTTACTTAGGGATGCGCGCATATGATGTATGTATGTGGTACAAGCCGAGAACCCCCATGATGTTATGATTATGTTTAATTTATAATTATCGTTTTCAAATAAGTATCCTTATGTTATATGCATTTGACTCATGCATCCATTCATGATATGCAACTACTTCATGTTAAGTATTTCATATGTTTATGTTTATGTCAAGTATTTCATATGTTTATGTTTATGTCAAGTATTTCATATGTTTATGTTTATGTCAAGAACCATGTCATGTTAAGTATTTCATATGTTTACGTTTATGTCAAGAACCATGTCATGTTAAGTATTTTATGTGTCTATGTTTTGTATCAAGAACTTCTATAGGTTAAGAATGTTATATGTTTTATGTTATGCGATGTATGGTTTTAGTGAGTAGGAAAGAGTCTTACTAAGCCTATGTGCTTATAGTTTTACTTTCTTATACCGCAGATAAAGCAAGAGGATATAAGGGAAGCAGCAGGAGTGGCAAGAGTGTGTGTGTGGCAGTGACATGGCAAAAGAAAAAGAAAAAGCTTTTAATATTTATACTTTGTCACATGTCCTATATTTTGCTTTGTCCTCTTAAGTCTCATGCTATACTTATGATTGTTTTGTCTAAAAATACACTTGCTACTTATGTTGCTTATGGATGACTTATGTGATTTTTATATCATGATGCTACGTATGATGTTAATATGCTAAGTTACCATGTCACCATGTTAGGAATGATAGTTAAGGCATATATACATGATTCAAATATTAGTTGCATGGGTTAAACACATATGTATAAAGTTTTAAATTATTCCGCTGCATTAAGATGTTCATATGCGTATATGTATGTTAGCGTAACGCCGCCTTCCGCCTACACCGTAAGGCGGGGACGGGCGGGCGTTACATTCAATTTTGTATTGGTGCTTCAAATTTGTAACCATTTTGCGAAATATAGTATTGCCCAACATAAACGGTCAAGGACTGTAGGCCTTGGATTAGGAGCCGATCTAGACTCCGAACCATGTAAAAGAAAAGTGTGTTAGCATTGTTTGGAATTTCCTCTGTGTATTATTCTTTTTATATCTGAAAAGTTTTATCGATATTCACCCCCCCCTCTATCGATTCTAAACGATCCCACAAGTGGTATCAGAGCGGCTGGCTCAAATCTGGTGCAACCACCGATTGAGCAATTTTTAGATTTTTTTATAAAAAAATTCGTTCGTAACTTTTTTATTTATCGAGGTTTGTGCAACACCACTCGATTTCTTTTATTATTATTTTTGCTACCGCACTACTAATCCAAGACTTAGTCTTGGAACAAAGTTTTGTTGTAAATTTTCAGATTAAGATCTATGGCCAATCAAGAATGGAACAGTGCCCATCCATCACTTTTCTCCGGCGAGAATTTCAAATATTGGAATGATCAAATGGAATCTCATCTGAAGCTCATATGGACCTCTGGATGATAATCCAAACGGGATTCACTTTCCCCGCAGAAGATGGATCATCAATCACGTGGGACAAATTGGATGAACCAATGCTCAACAAGATTAAGACCGATGAAAAGGTGACCACAATCCTACAATGTGACCTAACCAAAGAACAACTCAAACTAGTTGGATCATTCGAATGTGCCAAAGAGATCTGGGAGAAGCTAATCAACCTACACCAAGAGAACTCCAATATCGAGATCTTAGAAGGGGTGCTATCCGAATCATCGGAAGAATCAGACGAAGAAGAGGAAGACAATCAAGTGAGCTATCTTGCACTCTCGACACAAGAACAAGTAGCTGAGACAGAATCCGTACCTGACTTCGAAACCAAATCCAAACCAGAATCAGAAGATGAGTCTGCTGAGACAAAATCTTTACTCGACTTCGAAATCGAACCATAATCAGAAGATGAGTCTAGATCCAAGACGACAAAAATCAAGGGAGAGATTCCCAACGAGGAATCAAAAGGTAAAATTGTAAATTTAAAGTTTAAAAGTCATATAATGTGTTATAAATGCAGGGAGAGAGGACACTATAAAAATAGTGCCCTACTCGTAAGCGTCGTTCTTCACCACCAACGATAAAGGAACCAGTTCCAGGAGCGCGAAAGGACAAGAGTCGCATTCAGTGTTTCAAGTGCCAGAAGTTTGGGCATTACAAAGATAAATGCATAAAAGGAAGCCCCAAGATACAAAACAACCAACCGAGAGAGGTAAATTTACCTTATGTGAAAATCCATTGTTTACATTAAATACTAATATCTTACACTCTTGGTCAAATTTAAACATGGAAACATACTCAAGTAACTTAATTAAATCATGTAGATTAATTAAGATAAATTTCAGAAAATTATGACAAGAAAATGAGACTCTGAAAATTAAAGTTGATATGCTAGAAAAATTAATTTATAATCTTGCTGACTTTGAAAATCCAGAATTTTTCTCCAATTATGATGTTACTTAGATGATCTTTTCTTGAATTATTGCTTGATGCTTGTTTATTTCATTTACGCAATTTTATTTTAGACATAGGGAATGGTTAGTTAAAGACAAGACTTACTTGAAACTTGAACAACATAGTATTAGGAGGAGGTGAAATGATAGTACTTTAGGGAAGCCTGTCTAAGGAGTCAAGTAGGGTAAGGCGTACCTTATTTGGTCTGTTTAGTCCGGTGGAACTAGCCGAAGCTACCTCTCCAAATCCTAAGCTAGTTAGACCAGAGTTACTTAAAAAGTAATTTGAAAATGATCTTTCTTTAAAAGGCTTTGTTTAGGAAAGGGTTGTTGATTCAATAAGGTTACGGCTAAAAAAGACCTCTGTGCCTCGCCAAGACCTAGATGTCAATTATCGAAACTCACTTTTAAATTACTATTTGATAAACTCAATTCTAACACAAGTTTTAATTAAATCTTATATTTAATGTTAAATCAAAGATAAAAATTATACATCTCACAAAACAGATAAGGAAACATGTTTTGTCACTTAGAATTGGGTGAGATGTCTAGAACCTAATAATGTAGTCCAACCCAACCAACCAAAAACATTTTTCAAAATTAATTCTACATTTTCAAAATTAATTCTACACTTTCAAAATTAATTCTAATTCTACATTTTCAAAATTAATTCTACACTTAACATTTTCACCTAATATTTTTCAAAATTAAAATTTCAATTAATTTGGTTTTAAAATTAAACTCACTTCATATCTTTTAAACTTTTTCAAATTTAATTGAGTCAACTTTGAAAAACCTTAAAGACTTCAAGATAACTCATCAAACTAAGTCTTGAATGTAATTAGATTAGAACCTAGGACTTGATTGAATTACACTTTGAATGGTCAAATCTGGTCAACTCGGGCGCCCCAAGCCTTTCCCGGCATACGAGGCAGTCAAACCTGCCAAATCTGAGCATTTTGATCTCAGGCGCCCGAGACAGTCTCGGGCACCTCAAAGCCTGTCACGGGCGCCCTTGTGACCTTACGGGCCGCCGGAAAGACCTTTATATACCTATGATCACAGCCTCCTTCTCCACACCTCCAACGATTTCCTCTCTTCCTCTCCTCACTTCTAAGGCGCCCTAAAGCTGCTTAATCTCCCTCGATCATTCTATTTTCATAATGCCGCACCGGTATGACTTAATTATGCCTTTACATTTGATTTTACAATTCAGTCAATAATGTTAGTTTTTCTACTTATTTTGTCAGTACCGAGTTACCCAAACCGACCCCGGGGCCGAGCCCAGTCCGGACCCTAGATTTCTGACCTTAGCTTTATTTAGTCCTCCTCTAAATGTTTTAATGTTTAACAATATGCTTAAGTCAGTAATATATTAAACAAGGGAAGGGTAAGTCAAGAGAGGAGTACCAAAGTGACACAAAGACCTAGTTAACCTAGGCACGAAGTCCTGGTTCGAAGAATTGGGCACGAAGACCTGGTTCGAGGAATTGGGCACTAAGTCCTGGCCGGGGGTTGGGCACCGAAGACTTGGTTCGAGGAATTGGGCACGAAGACCTGGCCGAGGGTTGGGCACCGAAGTCCTGGACCTAGGGTTTGGGCACGAAGTCTTGGTCCAAGGGATTAAGCAACTTAGCTGAGCGATGACTAAGGACAGAAGTAGAGACGGGTCGAGGTTCAGACATCTCGAGATCCGAGAGTATCGAAGGCTAAGCTAAAGTCCACCCGAACGAACTGTGTGGCAACCATCTCCTGAGAGGAGTAGGTGAAAGGCGCGTTCCCGGGGGTGGGAACATACGTCGGTTCGACCTAGGGTTTCATGGAAATCCGAAGTCAGAACCAAGTCATTAAGGCTAAGATTGTATGTGTATTTACCTTGTATTCATGTATCTTGTAGGTACCTAAAAGTGGAGACAAAGCAGACAAAAGGCTGGAAAAAGGAGGCCCTAGGCGTCCCCATCAATGGGGGCGCCCCAATGGAATCAGGCGCCCCCATCAATAGGGGGCCCAAGTCAAAGAAGAAGAACAGGCTTCAATCAAAGAAGGCAGAATAGGCTTTCATTCAGGGGCCCGGGACCATACGGGCGCCCCCATCAGCTTAGGTTCCCCTGTGAGATGGATAAGCGTTGACCGAGCCTGCGGATAAGAGATCGCATAGGAGAGGCCACGTGTAGGCGCCCCCATCAACACAGGCACCCGAATGAAGCCTATAAAAGGGGCTTCGACCCTAAGGCTCAGAACACAACTTCCAAGATCCATTCTGAGCTTTCTGACTGACGACAATGCACTAACGATGAAGCTCTATGACCGGGAGGCTCCAGGAGGAAGTGCACAGACTTCGGAGGTCCAGATCGGCCGAGTCCTCGACCATTTCATTTTGGTTTGCTTTAATTATTCTGCATTTAATTTTCTATATTTTGATTGTAATTATTGCACTGTAAGACAGGTTTCTCCACCTCCGGAATGTCCGGAAAGGAGACCAATAGTGGACGGGCGTTCCCGTGCATAGGCCTTGGATGTACTAACCCTGGGGGGTTAGGAACCAAGTAAAATCCCGTGTGCAATCTGTCGTCTATCATTCTTTACTTTACTGTTTTATATTCCGCTGCTACTAACGCTCTGTTTAAGTACGAACCGAAAAGCGTACGATTTACCGCGATGACTTTTAACGGTCGATATTCACCCCCCCTCTTGTTAGTGATATGAGAGAAGTGTCCTAAAGCAATCGCCTTATGATTGTAATCATTTATTCTAATAAATGAATATTCACTATTTGAGTATACATATTTGTGTATTTGATTGAGATCTTAAACTCATTTACTGAATGTCCGCAATACAATTCACAACATGAGAGAATTTGTGATGAATCCACAACTAGTGATTATCTCTATATGTGCAATTGTGAAGTATTGAAATTGTCCCTAGTCGATGAATTGATAAATACGGACACTATCAATTCTGTTGAGACTAGCATGGGTTATTCTCTAATCAGCTAATTCTCACTGGCTGGTGACATTGAGATGTCCGTAGATAAACATGAATGCTAGTTAAGGGAACTAGTTCATTGGAGTGACTTGCTGTAAAATTTCATATGGTAGTCTACATATAGATATGTCAGTGAAGTTCTTACTGCAGCTTAAGTGCGATGTTCCTTTGACTTGCGGTGTTCAAGTCATCTTGGTCACGGAGACTTATACTTTGACATCTTAAGCAAGCATCTCCAAGGAGGTGTGGACCCAGGATGATTGGGTATAAGACGAAGTGCCCGAAGATGTTTGAACAGCCTACAAAGGATTCACCACTCCTTGCGAGGAGATGTATACCCGAGGCCTATCGTCGGATTGTTACTCGAAGCCTCTGGCCAGAGCATGACATGTTCAGAGTATGAATCTCTTAAATACATGAGAGTAATTAGAATCCATAGGACGAGAAAACGTTACTTGGGCTAGGTGTGACGTAGTTAGCCTAGTGGGTACTGACACACATAGACCATGTCCTGAACCAAGTGGGTATAAGATGGTGAAGGGAATGAGGCACGATTCTTTATAGTTGCTAAAGGGTTTTAGAATTGTTTCTGAGGTCAACCGTTGATCTTTCGATTAATTGGGGATCATGATGTATTACTAGGTGCCACTCATGATCGTTCTATAATTGATTAATTATAGACGGCCAACATAAATCGAAAGCCTATTTAGTCACACACACTACGAGTAATCCGAGGGATTTAAAACGAGTTGAAAATTGGATTTTCCAATCAAGAGAGATTAAGTTTGGTTGAGCCAAACAATAAGTCGAATCTGAATTTTTCAGAGACGCATCGGAAGCGTAAAATGGCTAAGTCTTTTGAAGACTTAATAGATGAATTAAATAAGTTTAATTCATTGGGACTTGGCTTGGATGGGCCGGCCAAAGAGGGCCTCCATCCTCTTTGTTTGGCCGGCCACAACAAAGGGAGAGAACCAAGTTTTTGGTTCAATTTATAAAATAAACCAAGTGTGGTTTATTTTATAAAATTATGGATGATATAAATTTTTATATAATAAACCAAGGTTTGGTTTATTTTTCATGGAAATTAAAATGAACCATGGATTGGTTTATTTTATAAAATCAATCATGGATTGATTTACCATGATAAGGAAATTTATTCCATAGGAGAGAAGAGACTTGATTGATTTTTTTTTTATCATGAATTAAAATATGATTTTAACCATTATATAAAATCAAACTTGGCATGATGGAATAAGTTATTCCGTATTTGAGAGGCTTGATGGTTGAGAGGCCACTATATAAAGGATCCAAGGCAAGACTTGGGTAATAAAAAAAGAGATGAAGGCATAGGCTCTCTCCCTCTCTTTCCCTCCTTCTCTTCTCCCCTTCTTATCGTGCGCCAACCAGCCCCAAGAAGGAGCACCAGCCGGCCGCCCCTGCTCTTTCCCTGCCGACCACCACCTGCTACTGGAGAAGGAAGCTCTGGCCATCTCTTGGCCGAAAGAAGGTGCTGCCGGAATTAGAATTTACCGCAAGGATCTTTTTGCCACAAGCCTATTCTTTTGCTTCGCCAGAATTTTGATTCCGGCCATCCTTTTGTGGTTAGTCTTCCGACTTCTCTCTTAGTTTTTCTTGTCGCATTCTCGGAGAATCTAGTAGTTCTTGAGAACACGAAACTCGTGGCTTTGCGAAGTCATCCCGAAGATACTCGGCGTAGACGTGAATAGAGACGGAACTTCCAAGGGATGCTGACGGTTGGATCTCGTCCCTTCCTTCGAGTTACGCGAGGTAATACATAAATTAGTTTACATTTCTGCAAAATTTTAAATATATGATCATGTCTACACAAGATAAAATTGCATGCTTAGATGTGTGGTTAAATAATTAAAGAAATTGTTTATGCTAAACCTTCCGCTGCACATAATTAATTTTAAAATTATGAACCCGCATTCATGTCAACATGCACCCGGTCCCAACAGTGGTATCAGAGCCGAGGTTTGTGTTCGACATAATCATATAATTGTTTTACGGAAAGCTTTATCATGATCTCAATTTTGGAAAATTTTTAATTATGGAAACTTTCCAATTATGGTAAATTTTCGATTTAGGAATTTCAAAGTTGGGAAATCCTCATGAAATTTGGCAAACTTTTGAAATATCTCTGTTTCTGAAATTTTATGATAATTATGAAAACTTTCCATTTTTTGGAAACTTTCCAATTTTGGAAATTTTCAATTTTGGAAATTTTCTAATTTTGGAAAAACGTAAGTTTTCTTTGTACCAGAAACTTACAATTATTCTGAAAACCTTTTATTTTTGGAAACTTTCCATTTATGGAAAGCTCGCAATTTTGGGCACTTTCTTTCAAGAAAGTCTAGACAAATTATGGGAATATTAATTGGCATTTAAATTTATTTTTGGAAATTAAATTATTTACAAAATTATTTATTTTGGATTGAGCCTCGGGGAGCCGTCCAATTTAAAGTTAGTTGTTATAATTAAATTTCCTAAATTGAATTTATGTTGTCAAATGTTTAATTTGGATTGAGCCTCGGGGTGTTAGTGATATGAGAGAAGTGTCCTAAGGCAATCGCCTTATGATTGTAAACATTTATTTAATAAATGATAATTCACTATTTGAGTATACATGTTTGTATTTGATTGGGATCTTAAACTTATATACTGAATGTCCGCCATACAATTCACAGCATAAGAAAATTTGTGATGGGATCACAACTAGTGATTATCTCTAAATGTGCAAATGTGAATTGTTGGAAATATCCCTAGTCGATGAATTGATAAATACGGACATTATCAATTCTGTTGAGACTAGCATGGGTTATTCTCTATTCAGCTGATTCTCACTGGCTGGTGACATTGGGATGTCCGGAGATAAACATGGATGCTAGTTAAGGGAACTAGTTCATTGGAGTGACTAGCTGTAAGACTTCATATGGGAATCTACATGTAGATATGTCAATGAAGATCTTACTGCGGCTTAAGTGCGATGTTCCTTTGACTTGCGGTGTTCAAGTCATCTTGGTCATGGAGACTTATACTTTGACATCTTAAGCAAGCATCTCCAAGGAGGTGTGGACCCAGGATGATCGGGTATAAGCCGAAGTGCCCGAAGACGTTTGAACAGCCTACAAAGGATTCACCACTCCTTGCGAGGAGATGTATACCCAGGCCTATCGTCGGATTGTTACTCAAAGCCTCTGGCCAGAGCATATCATGTTAAGAGTGCGAGTCTCTTAAATACATGAGAGTAATTAGAAATCCAAAGGACGAGAAAGACACTACTTGGGCTAGGTGTGACGTAGTCAGCCTAGTGGGGACTGACACCATTGACCGTGTCCTGAACCAAGTGGGTATAAGGTGGTGAAGGGAATGGGGCACGATTCATTAGAGCTGCTGAAGGGTTTCAAAATAATTTCTTCTGAGGTCAAACCGTTGATCTTTCGATTAATTGGGGATCATGATGTACTACTAGGTGCCACTCATGATCGTTCTATAATTGGTTGATTATAGACAGCTAACATAAATCGAAAGCCTATTTAGTCACACGCACTACAAGTAATCCGAGGGATTTAAAACGAGTTGAAAATTGGATTTTCCGATCAAGAGAAATAAGTCGAATCTGAGTTAATCAGAGGCGCAATGGAAGCTAAAATTGGCTAAGTCTTTTGAAGGCTTATTGGGCGAATTAAATGAGTTTAATTCGCGATTGGTGGGGCTTGATTGGCCGGCCAAGGAGGGTGCCAAACCCCTTGGTTTGGCCGGCCACCTATTGGGAGAAAACCAATTAATTTTGGTTTAATTAATAAAATAAATCTAGTGTGATTTGTTTTATAAATTATGGATAAATAAATTTGTATAAAGAAATTTATATAAATAAATTTATAGAAATTTATTCCTTTTATGGAAGTTAAAATAATCCATGAATTGGTTTATTTTAAATTTATAAAATCAATTATGAATTGATTTTTCCATAATAAGAAAGTTTATAAATTTCTTATAAAATTTATTTCATAATTTAAAAGAGAAGAAAATTTTGTTTTATTATAACTTAGTTATAATAAGACTAGGCTTAACGGAATAAGTCATAAGAAATTTTATAAGATAAAATTCTTATGATAACTAATTTCGTTAATTCTGTTAAAGAGGAGACTTAGCGAGGGAGAAGCAACTATATAAGGAACCATAGACAAGCCTTGGATTCCCAATCAATAATCGTGTATTGATATAGAGCTCCCTCTCTCTCTCTCTTTCTCTTCTCCCTCTCTTTCCATTAGGGCCGGCGCCAACATCCTTGAAGAAGGTGGTAGCCGAAAATAACTCCTGCTGTTCTTTTTCTCTCATGCACGAAGACGACGCCAATAAATTTCTCCATGCATGAAGCCTGCACCGAAAATAGCTTTTGCTAATTTTCTTCATGCATGGGTGCGGTGCATGAAAGAAATCGAAGACGCGGTGCATGCAAGAAATCGAAGACGGCGCCAATTTCTTTCTCCATGCATGAAGCCCACCGAAAAATAGCTATTTTTCTTCATGCATGGGTACGGCGCCGTGCATGCAAGAAATTGTAAAGAATTGCAATTTTGCCATTCAACAATAGAAGCATGGAGGGTTAGTTTCTTTTATCTTTCCTCTTGATCTTCTAAGTTGTGCCCATAGAGAATCTAGTAGTTCTCGTCGGCACAAAACTCGTGACTTTGCGAAGTCATCCCGAAGAAAACTCGGCGTGGACGCGAATAGAGGCGGAGCTTCCAAGGGATGCTACGGTTGGATCTCGTCCCTTCCTTCGAGATACGCGAGGTATAAAAGTAAATTAGTTTACTTTTCGCAAAAATTTTATTGTATGATTATGTCAACACACCATAGGGTTGCATGCTAGATACGAAGTTAAAATAATTTAGGAAATTATTTTATGCAAACTCTTCCGCTGCACGTAAAAATTTTAAATTTTACGAACTCGTATCCTTGTCAACATGCACCCGGTCCCAACACGGGGAGCCGTCCAAATTAAGTTATTGATATTAATTTTCCATAAATAAAATATGTGATCAAATCTTAGAAATTTTTGAGGTGATTCTCAAATGATAATTTCCTTATTTGATTTATGAGGTGATGCTCTTACATATTATTGTCTCCAAAATTAATTAGGAAAATTGTTTCCTATAGAGTATATTTCCTTAAATAAGATTTTCATGAAAATAATATGTGATTGAATTAAGGGAATCTGTCTCTTAATTTAATAAGATTTGATTTAGAGAAATCAATGTCTTAAACATATTATTTCAAAAATTGATTATGATAATTCAGGAAATTGTTTCCCAAAATAATTCCTTGAATAAAGTATGAAATTAGAATTAGGAAATCCAGTTCCTAATTCAATTAATGAGACTTGATAAATTAAGTCACATACATACTTTATTAAGGAAATCGTTAGAACTTGACATAATTATATGTCATGAATGTGCATAAAAGAAAAGGATGAGACCCAAAACCCCTTACAAAATATTAAGGCCAACACCTTCCATTAATATGGTTAGAACCGGAGTTTTGTTTCTCGTTTGGGTTGATGGACACATCCATGCCCGACTTGAACCTCAACATGTTCAAACCATGGAATTAGTTTATGATTAATATAGTTGGAGTCAGAGGTCAATCCTTAGTTTTGGTTGTTGGACACATCCAAGCCTGACTAAACGGTTGAATGAGCTCCAACCATATTAAAACTATTTCTTGATTAATTGGTCAGCCTTAAGCTTGGAGCATCGATTTGTTGTGCCACAGCCAAGGTTGATGTAAAGAGAGGTGCAGTTGGGTGCTATGTATATTGTTGCATACTTGTTAATGAGTTAACAACCCAATGATTTATGCAAACATTCAATTAGTTGATAGCATAATGTGATAGTTACATATGTATAATATGTAATCGGTATAATTACCTACCTTCATAGCTAAGAATAACTTGATGGACTCTAGCATGGTTATTCTTATCTATGGTTGGATATCAACCTATTTGGAGATGTTTCTACGATCTCCCGAATTGATAAAAAGGGTTATTCAATTTGAAAAATAAAATAGGATTTAATTAATGTATATTGATGCATTCTTTATCATTCTCATCACATAACCTCAATTTGTATTTCTAGGATAATCACCTGATCATGTCTTCTCTGAATTTGCGTTCCATTTTGGACACCAATAAGCTGACTGGGCCAAACTTCATGGACTGGCTTCGAAACCTGAGGATAGTCCTCAAGGCAGAAAAGCATGCTTATGTCCTTGAAGAACAACTTCCCAACCATCCTCCTGAAGATGCAACTCCAAACCAGTTAGTGGCCTATCAGAAACATGTGGCCGATTCTGAACTTGCGAGTTGCATCATGCTGGCCGCTATGGTACCTGAGCTACAAAAGCAGCATGAGCATATGGATGCTCATACCATCGTCTTCCATCTTCATGAGCTGTTTGACGAGCAGGCGAGATCCGAAAGGTTTGAGGTCTCCAGACTCCTCTTCACCTCTAAGATGCAGGAAGGCACTTCTGTTTCACAGTTTGTGCTGAAGATGTTGGGGTACATTGAGCGACTAGGCACACTCGGATTTGCAATGAATCACGAACTAAGTATTGACTTAATTCTACATTATTTGCCCAAGAGTCACTCACAGTTTGTGATGAACTATCGGATGAACAAACTGGAGACTACCATTCCTGAGTTGCTTAACCTGCTGAAGACTGTAGAGCCTTCTGTAAAGCAGGATCAGAAGATGGTACTGTTAGTTGGTTCCTCAAAGAAAGGCTCTAAGAGGAAGCCCAAAGAACAAAATAAGGGAAGGAAGAAAAAGGCCAAAAAGATTGAAAAGGCACCAAAAGGCACTTGCCATCACTGCGGCAAGGAGGGCCACTGGTGAAGAAACTGCAAGGTTTATCTTGAGTCCATGAAGAAGAAGGCATCCGATGCCCCATCCTCTTCAGGTATCTTCGTTATTCAATGTCACTCTATTTCCTCGGACACCTGGGTACTTGATACTGGGTGTAGCTCACATATATGTAATGACATACAGGGGCTAAGGAATAGAAGAAGACTCGTCAAGGGAGAAGCGAATTTGCGAGTTGGAAATGGAGCAAAGATTGTTGCTGTTGCCATCGAAACATATTTGCTAAAGCTCCCTACTGGACTTGTCTTAGAATTAGACAATTGTTATTTTGTTCATTCGTTAATATAGAACATTGTATCTATTTCATGCTTGAATGAAAAGGGTTATCATTTAACTTTTAGTAACAATTGATGTTACATAACTTTAAATGGTGTTCTTTATGGGACCGGAACTTTATGCAATGGTATCTACACGTTAGATTTATCCGGTGACATATTCAATATCGAAGTTAGCAACAAACGTGCTCGAATATATAATCAAATAGACTCCTATATGTGGCATTGTCGTCTTGGCCATGTAAGTAAGAAACGCATGACCAAATTACACCGATGTGGAATTCTAGAATCATTTGAACCCAGTTCATTTGATACATGCAAATCATGCTTAAAAGGCAAGATGACCAAATTACCCTTTTCCGAAAAAGGTAAACCAGTGGGAGAATTGCTTGGTCTAATACATACTGATGTATGTGGACCAATGTCAACTCTTGCACAAGGAGGCTATAGCTACTTCATTACCTTTATCGATGATCACTCACGATTCGGGTATGTGTTCTTAATGAAACACAAATCTGAAGCTTTTGAGAAATTCAAAGAGTTCAGAAGTGAAGTAGAGAAACAGCTTGGCAAAAGTATTAAGATACTTCGATCCGATCGGGGTGGTGAATACTTAAGTCAAGAGTTTCAAGATTATCTTAGGGACAATGGGATATTGCCTCAATGGACTACGCCATATACACCACAGCATAATGGTGTATCTGAGAGGCGTAACCGAACCTTGATGGACATGGTTAGATCTATGATGAATCATGCAACTCTTCCAAAATCCTTTTGGGGCTATGCGCTTAAGACAGCTGTTTACTTACTAAACAGAGTCCCGACCAAGGTAGTCTCTACTACTCCATATGAGACGTGGAATAGTAAGAAACCTCATTTATCTCACCTAAAGATATGGGGTTGTCCTGCTTATGTAAAGCGGACTGTATCAGACAAATTGGATGCTAAGTCTGATAAATGTCTATTTATTGGATACCCTAAGGAAACGAAAGGTTACCAATTCTGTCATCCCTTGGAACAAAAGGTGTTTGTTTCAAGGCTTTCTATATTTCTAGAAAAAGAATTTCTTTTACAAGAAAACAGTGGGAGTAGCATTGAACTTGAAGAAGTTCAAGAAACTCCAATAGACATTACAGAGACACCTAGTCTAGACCCACAACCAATAACTCATAATGATGAGCTATCAGTTGAACCTAAAACAACGCCACTTCTTCGTAGGTCTGATAGGACACGCAATATTCCAGAGAGATACGAATTTCTCATAAGTGAATCGAACGACGTGTTACTCATTAACGATGACGAACCTATCAGTTATGAAGATGTTCTAAAAAATTCAGAAAGAGATAAATGGCTTGAAGCCATGAAGTCGGAAATGGATTCCATGTACAAAAATCAAGTATGGGACTTGGTTAACCCACCTGAAGGGATTAAGCCCATAGGGTGTAAGTGGGTTTTCAAGAAGAAAACCGACATGGAAGGTAATGTTGTTACCTTTAAGGCTAGATTAGTGGCAAAAGGATATCGTCAGAAACAAGGAACTGATTATGACGAAACCTATTCGCCAGTAGCTATGCTTAAATCCATTCGGATGCTCCTGGCCATAGCAGCTCATTATGATTATGAGATATGACAAATGGATGTGAAAACAACTTTCCTTAATGGAAACTAGCTTGAGGATGTATACATGATACAACGTGAAGGTTTCACATTGGTTAATAAAACCAAAGTATGCAAGCTTCGACGATCCATATATGGACTAAAGCAAGCATCCAGGAGCTGGAACATCCGTTTTGATGAGACAATCAAAGAGTTTGATTTCTCACAAAATCCTGACGAACCTTGTGTGTACAAGAAGGTTAGTGGGAGTGCAGCCGTATTTCTAGTGTTATATGTCGATGACATATTACTTATAGGAAACGATATATCAGTCTTACAGTCAGTTAAAATTTGGTTGTCCAAAACTTTCTCCATGAAAGACCTGGGAGAAGCAACCTATATCCTTGGGATTAGAATCTATAGAGATAGATCAAAACGGTTGCTTGGTCTTTCGCAGTCTACATATATAGACCGAGTGCTAGAAAGGTTTAGCATGTCGGAATCCAAGAAAGGTTACCTTCCCATCAGGCATGGGATCAACCTTTCGAAGTCTATGTGTCCGCGCACAGAAGACGAGAGGATTTGCATGAATAAGATTCCTTATGCATCCGCGATAGGATCTATCATGTATGCTATGTTATGTACTAGGCCCGATGTATCGTATGCTCTGAGCGTCACAAGCAGATACCAGTCTGATCCAGGAATGGATCATTGGGCGGCTGTCAAGTCAATCCTCAAGTACTTAAGAAACTATGGATGTGTTCTTAATATATGGAGAAGGTGATATGATAATACGTGGGTATACAGATGTCAGTTTCCAGGCAGAAAAGGATGACTCCAAATCTCAGTCCGGATACGTATTTATTTTGAATGGAGGCGCAATAAGTTGGAAGAGTTCCAAGCAAGACACCGTAGCGGATTCTACCACGGAAGCGGAATATATTGCAGCTTCGGAAGCAGCAAAGGAAGCAGTCTGGATCAAAAGTTTGTCTCAGAACTTGGTGTGGTTCCAACCATTGATGAAGCAATACCGGTTTACTGCGACAACAATGGAGCTATTGCACAAGCAAAGGAACCAATGTCTCATCAGCGATCTAAACATGTGCTTCGCCGCTATCATCTGATCAGAGAGATTATAAGTAGGAATGATATACAAATTGAGAAAATTCCCACTGAAAGGAATTTAGCGGATCCTTTAACTAAGGCCTTGCCTCAAAGCAAGTTTGAGGGTCATGTTAGAGCCTGTGGTATTGGGTACCGTAGCGATTGGCATTAGGCCAAGTGGGAGTTTGTTAGTGATATGAGAGAAGTGTCCTAAGGCAATCGCCTTATGATTGTAATCATTTATTTAATAAATGAATATTCACTATTTGAGTATACATGTTTGTGTATTTGATTGAGATCTTAAACTCATTTACTGAATGTCCGCAATACAATTCACAGCATGAGAGAATTTGTGATGAATTCACAACTAGTGATTATCTCTACATGTGCAATTGTGAAGTATTGAAATTGTCCCTAGTCGATGAATTGATAAATACGGACACTATCAATTCTGTTGAGACTAGCATGGGTTATTCTCTAATCAGCTGATTCTCACTGGCTGGTGACATTGAGATGTCCGGAGATAAACATGAATGCTAGTTAAGGGAACTAGTTCATTGGAGTGACTGGCTGTAAAACTTCATATGGTAGTCTACATATAGATATGTCAGTGAAGTTCTTACTGCAGCTTAAGT